>JANAVB010036020.1:11601745-11940554 GCA_029216955.1 Iris pallida
TAGGTGGTCATGTACTTCCTGTTGGATGCTCGAAACAATCATTTTGGTTTTTGTGCCATCCTGATAGTTTCATCATCTTCTCGTGTGGACAATCTATTTTAGGGTTGAGCATTCGGTTTATTCGGTTCAAACCAAGGTAGTCAAAGGCGCAAGGCGCACTCGAGGCGCAAATGGTCCATATCGTCCGAGGCGCAAGGCGCACTTAAGGCGCGCCCGAGTGAAGTGAGGCGCAAAATAAAAAATAATATAAATATATATAAATAAATTAGTAACATTAGAAATAACACCAAATAACATATTAAAACCAACAAAATATGTTAACATAACCAAGTGAACTAGCATGGCAACAATAACACTCAATAAAACTAACACGAATTTGTATTTTTCATACTACGCTTATAGTAAATTTAGTTTTTCAAGTTCAACTGTAGCCAACTTTGGCAACCGTAGAAGGGCTACCTCCCTACCACTTGTATGAGGTAAGGACTATCTCCATGTCTCACTTTTTTGGTAAAAAACAAAAAATACATAAGGCGTGCTAAGGCGTGCCTTTTCGTTGTTGCCTTGCTGAAAGGCGCACCTAAGGCGCGTCTTGGGTGCGCCCGGAGAAATGCGCCTCGCCTAGAGAAGTGCGAAGCGCACATGTTGTGCCTTGCTCCGAGGCGCGCCTTTGACAACCATGGTTCAAACCGAACCGAATGGACCGAAAACCGAATAAGCAAAACCGAAATCGAACCAAAATGGTCCATAACCGAATCAAACCGAACCAAACTAATATAAATCAGTTCAATTTTTTGTTTATTCGGTTTATTCGCTTTTTCGGTTTATTTGCGTTTTTTTAAAATATATATAGTAACTAAATATAACTAGATATATTTAGTTATACCTAGATATATTTAGTATATACCTATAGTGCGTGCGTGCGTGCGTACTATATAATATATATATATATATATATATATATATATATATGATCTTAAACTTATTATTCGGTTCGGTTTTTGACCGAAATCCAACCCGAAACCGAATAAAAAATTTAGTATTTTCAAAACCGAAACCGAACTGTTTTTTAAACCAAACCGAACCTCTCGGTTCGGTTTTCGATCCAAAACCGAATAATGCTCACCCCTAATCTAGTTCGTAGAGTATCTATTTTATTTTATTATTTTATGGTTTGGTTGGTCCTGCAGTTGCTATGCGATGCTCCAATACGATGGTTGTCGTATCATCGTCTTGAATAGTTCGTTGAATGATGTTGGCAGCTTGCCAAATAATGTGGCAGCATGAATAGGGATCTATTTGGGTTTGAGAAACTGTCTAGTGTATAGAATAGCAGATTTATGGTGTGTGTGATTATTATTATATGTTTTCTCCAACTGTCCATAGTTATAGTTGGGAAACTCGGGAAACGCTGTGTATATATCCATTAATTCAGTTGAGTTGTGTGCATAAATTTTCATGTGATTTTGATTTAATAGTTAGAAATAATTATAACCTGTTGGCTTTGGTTGGATAACCCGTGAATGCCATAGTAGTAAGGATATTTGCTAGTGTTATCCCTAACGTAAGTGGAGGGGTTTCCGTCAAAAGCGATTTCAAAAATCAAAACAATGAACTTAAAAACAAGTTATTTCTAAAGCACTCTATTTTTGAAACAAGAGGGCAAGGAGGGTTTGAACCGTTTGGTTAAAGGGGAAATTATGCAAAGTGCTTTTGGAAGTTGGAACCATATCCTTCTTAAAACCATAATTTTGACTAAAAGTGGAAGATTTGGAGAACCCTCTTGGCTAGTATTGGCTTGGGTTTATAAACATTGTCTAGTGTTTTAAACTCCTTTAGTGGTGACCAACACCTTCTAAGGTTGTCTTGTTGTAAATTTGTTAGTCTATGCACTAGAATTGTCTTCGCAGTATGGTTTGTACTAAGTTGATGCCTTGATGTGTTAGGAATGGACATACAAGAAGCCTGACTACATGTGCTTTTTTTGCACATCAGTCATATCCTTTTGATTTAATCACTTATTTAGCCTAACTTTGGTTTTGTTTTGAAAAACACCCGTTTCGGGTTGTGCGAACCCTTACCTTTTCCTTGATTCTATGTGACACTTGGGGTGTATTCTTATGATCTGCTTTATATATTCAACTTTGCTTGTCTGCTTGTGCATGCTGCCAACGTGCTTCACTTTCTTATATTTGAATTATGTTTTCTTTAGCTTAGATCAATGTTGAAGGAGTGAGATAGGTAAGTTCAAAAATATGAAAATGTTTATAACTTGACATGTTTATATTCAATTATTCAATCCTTGTTAACCACGTATCCTAGTTTTTAAATGTGCTCCAACCATGATTCAGCTTGTCACTAGTGGTTACACTATAATATCTTTGTTGAAGATCTTGAAGTTATTGATGGATCATTAATCATTATAACATATCTCTGTTCGGCTCTTGGATCCATAGTTTGCAGTATCGGCCGATACCGATCCGATACAGCCGATATCAATACAATTTGGCATGTTTCGATCCGATATCGATACTAACCGATAGTGACATTGGGTGCCTCTTTTTAGTCATTTCGGCAAAGAAAATTGAACGAAAAAACCAAAAAGTAAGGGTGTAAAAACATAGTAAAGTTGTAAAAACATGTAAAGAAGAAATTTTATGTATCACATGTAAGTCAATCAACATTGGTGACTATTATTTTAATTCCAAAAGTACCGAGAAACAACACAGGAAAATACTTAAAATTATGGCTAAATATTTAATATATTTGTTTTTAAGTTTTAATAATTTATTAATAATTATTTGTTTTGCGATAAAATTTCTATACTCCTATCCGAAACCACCGATACTCCCGATCCCGCCGATCCCGATACTTATATAAAGGGTCCGATACCGAATTCGATACCAATACTGCGAACCTTGTTGAATCAGGGAGGGCTTACATTTTGACTATAGAAGTATTGTTTACTTACTCTATTTTCGTTTATTTTGTGTACTTTATTTTTATTTCCCCTCCCTTATCTAAAATATATACTTTTCTACATTACAAAGATGTAATCCTTGGCTAGCTTTTATGTTTGTACTTTGTCTTCCACCTCTTATGCTTTCTATTGCAGTATCTGTTATGTGGGTGTTATTCTTTCCATAACGGATATATCATGAAGTCAGCTTAACCACTCACTAATGCTGCGCGCTTTAAAATTTCTGCATTAGTGCTGATGGAAAAAATCTCTTTGCAGGAAAATGGCAGGAGGTTTTAGGGTTCTTCATCTTGTCAGACCATTTCTGGCATTCTTGCCTGAAGTTCAAAGTGCCGATCGAAAAATCCCTTTCAGAGAAAAGGTTATTTACACTGTTATATCCCTGTTCATCTTCCTGGTTTGCAGTCAGCTCCCCCTATATGGCATACATTCGACTACTGGAGCAGATCCATTTTACTGGATGCGTGTTATTCTTGCTTCCAATCGTGGAACTGTAATGGAACTAGGGATTACCCCTATTGTAACATCAGGACTTGTGATGCAACTCCTAGCCGGGTCAAAGATCATTGAAGTTGACAACAACGTAAGAGAGGATCGTGCACTTCTGTAAGTATCTCCTATTCACATGTACAGTGGTGATTGATATAATTTGTTTACCGGTGTTGGATTTTGCGAATTACCTATTTGTGCCATAAAAAACAATGCATTTCTGCTGGGGATGTATTATTCCCTTGATGTTTTGGCACATTTGAATCCTTTACGTTTGTATTTTATGTGATTTGGGCCTTGAGTTGTCTACCAGGTTGAGATGTTCTGTTATTCTGGCACGAACACCATATGGCATTTGAGATGGTGGAGAAATCGAGTATGGAAATACACATGTTTGTCGTTCACAGCCTGTTGACTTTGTCCAACTCTTTTACCTCAGATATCAATGAGTATGATGCAAGCATATTTGTCTGACCTATTCACATGTACGGTGGTGATTGATATAATTGGTTTACAGGTGTTGGATTGTGCGAATTACCTATTTGTGCCATAAAAAACAATGCATTTCTCCTGGGATGTATTATTCCCTTGATGTTTTGGCACATTTGAATCCTTTACGTTTGTGTTTGATGTGATTTGGGCCTTGAGGTGTCTACCAGGGTTGAGATGTTCTGTTATTCTGGCACGACCACCATATGGCATTTGAGATGGTGGAGAAATCGAGTATGGAAATACACTTGTTTGTCGTTCACAGCCTGTTGACTTTGTCCAACTCTTTTACCTCAGATATCAATGAGTATGATGCAAGCATATTTGTCTGACCTGACTGTTACCAGCATATCTTTTTGAAATATTATGGGAGTATGTTTCTAAGTGGCAGTCTTATGCTGTTGAACATTAACATAGAGAACAATATAATGCACCTTAGTCAACTAACTCAGCAATGTGATTCTCATAAACTTATAATATTAGGCAAGTCTTAGACATACATGTACATGTGGTACTTGGGTTTCCACGTGATTATATTATACTTTCAATTATAAATTTTTTCTTGATGCTTATGATCATGAAGATGCTAGAGACTCTTGCAGCCTAGAGTCCCTGGGAATAATAGTTCCATTTTTTGTGAATATATTAGTAGCAATTTCTTTAGAATGACTCGTCCATCACTGTAGAAATCCAGTTGAATTGAAATAAATAAAATTCTAGGCACGAATGCCATTATTTCACTTATTCTCTTTCCCCTTCTTGTGCTGAAACCCTAAATGTGCAGGCCTAGGCTGTGCCACATTTTTTTAACATGGATTAATTCTAATTTAACTACACTGACTTACAGTTATTATTCCTATGTGCACTACTAAGCCAGATCCTTTGTCAGGTCTATTTATACTGGCCCAACCACATCACCTATCTGTCTTTTGCACGACTATTTATTTGGAGTGTAAGGAATCAGGTTCTGACAGGTAAGCACAAAGAAAAGGGTTGCTAGGAAGGCTTGGCCATCACCATAGCTGTTTTGACTTTCGTTGCTCTATATTAAGGTCTAATTCAATACTTTGGACCAGAAATTTTATCTGTTTTTTCCGTTCTTTGATTTTGTTTACTTCTTATTAGCTTCCCAAACTTCAACCATATTACACCTATTCTCCACTTTTCATCAATTCATTATCATACTAAAAAAGGAGCTTAAGAAAGCTCCATAAGAGAATTAACAACATTTTTATGACTGGTGGTTGACATGACATCAACCCTCCATGTTGGTGGCAAATTTCTGGGCAAAGTAGCTATGAACATGTTAGGACCAATCTTTCTCCCATCAAAATTTGCTCAGTTAAGGAGCTTAAGAAAGATCCGTAAGACAATTATCAATATTTTTATGACTGGTTTGTCGACATGACATCAACCTCGGTGCCAAATTCCTAGACAAGATATATATGAACATGAAAGGCCATGCCAAAACACCTATTTGCCGGTTGGTGGCGACGTATACCTACCTTTTGGCTGTGCAATGAAGCTCATGCAACCAAGGAGCACTCTCGAAGTTCACCTGTATTGTGATGAGTCTAGACGAAGAGGTAAGATGATGCATCGCTTTACAGGATTGCATTCCCACATCTTCTTCACCTTTCATTAATTGATGATTTTATAACCTTTATCTTCTTATTGGGCAATTATTTGAGTATCTTTAGCATTTTCTTTAAGCGTATTCAAACTTAAACACTATGCTTTCCACGTTGAGATTAATTCCAAATCTTGAGCAGTTTCAATCATTTTGGTGGCGTATTACTGGTTGAATTTGAATGTAACTGAATTTTGTATTCAATCCTTGAGTTCATTATTGGATACTGAAATTTGATTATCTTTGCTGCTACTAATTTTATGTGCTTAAAACTAGATTTATTTGGTGGTCAACTGTATTTCCTTCATTCTTTCATAGATTTTAGCAAATCTAGTTTACTTCACTTGAATATAGTCCAATCTATAGTGTGGTCTACAACTAGGAATGGTTTACCTATACATGGAAGTTATAGGTTGAAGTCACATTAAGTAGGTACTTGTGTCTATTTAGTAATGGTTTTCTTATGAGTTTTGGATAGATTGGTACTTGTGTCTAATATAGTTTACAGTATCTACCGATATCGACACCAATCCGACACGGGCGATACCGATACAGTTTGGCATGTTCCAACCCGATACTGACCGATACCAACATTGAGGTCTATTTTTCAGTCAATTTGGCAAAAAAAAAATGATTGAAAGGGCCAATCATTAATGGTTTAAAAATATAATAAGGTTACTAAAAGCATGTAAAAGAAGAAAACTTATACATCGCAGGTTAACCAATCGGCGCAAGGGCGACTACTATTTCATTCAATTTCAAAACTATTAAGAAACAACACAAGAAATACTTTATACTTATGTCTAAATGTAGAAAACATATTTTCTAAAATTTTAATAATTTATTAATAAATATTTGCTTTCTGATACTAACAAAATCTGATACTTTGATCTGAAACCGCCAATAATGCCTTTGCCGCTGATCCCTGTACCCATAGAAAAGGTCCGATACCGATATTGCGAAACCTTCACTGTCTATTTAGGAATGGTTTCTTATAAGTTCTGGGCAGATTGTAACCGCATCCATAATGGATTAGTTCTTATGTGGCAAGTATTTTTCTTGATTCAGCATGTTCTTACATGACAATTGGGTCATATCCAGGAATTCAGGCTGAATACGTGGAGAATTCCAAATCAATTATGTTTTACTTCGTTTGGATAAACTTGAGAAGAATAATGTATACTGGTAATAAAACTATAGCATGGAGAAGAATTTCGGAAGTAATGCAGCATTTATTTTTGTTGCTGGTTGTTGTATACCAAGACATACTCCTCTAATCCCTACTGCGTCCGCGTCTGCATGCTAGCTATGCCAAATAGAAAATGGGATACAAATATAGTTATTTACAATCATCCTTCGAAAAAGCATGATCCCATGTTTTTTGAGGCCATGTTGTTCCAGGGAACAAGATAGCATTTATCTTACTGGCTTCAAGTCTAGTTAAGAATCTCCCTCTATAGAAAGGAAAACACCAATGAGCATGTTATCAGATGTATTATGGTGCAAAATGTTAGAGAATCTTTTCATTTGTCATAATTTGGATTTGTTATGTTAACATCATAGCTTTATTGCAACATCATTTGTCATTTTTGGGTTTATTATCATATTGGGATTTGCTTTTTGCACTGTGCTTACTCCCAGCTCTTTGACACAGGACTTGATAAAATCTTATTCTACTACCTTTTAGATATTCTGCTTGCACATAATCACAAAGAGTTGAGACTTATAAAACTTAGTATCATGCGTGCATAATTTCTTAGTGCTTTCGATACGTTGGAGATTTATCTATAATATAATAACCTTATGTTCTCTTGCTATATACAACCTAACACGTGGGGCATTCTCTTAAAAGGAAGTGTCATTATTGCATTTCTACCTTCCTTAGTTGGTAAGTGCTGTGCAAAATGTAAACGAATGTGCATGTGTGGCTTTAGAAGCATCGCCTTCCTCACCACGGAAACTTTTGAGAACTTATATCAGTCTCTTATATTATTATGTTTATTTAGGGTATTGTCCCATCCCCAAGCTTTTTGCGGTAAAAAATACTAGGTAATTACGTAAAATTTAAGTTTTTCCCCTTCCCCTCATTATTTAATCTTGGTTCCGTTTAGGTGTTATGTATGTAAAGTGTTTTTGAGTTGTTATTTGAGATGGACATCTTTCTCTATTGAAGAGTCATCATGATTTTTAATTACAACGCATGCAGACCAAAATTTTCTGAGCCTTTTGATATGAAAAAGGTGTGTCAACATTTTTCTTATATATATGTTTCCCTGTCAGAAATGGTGCACAAAAGTTACTGGGGATCCTCATTGCAATTGGTGAGGCAGTTGCATATGTTCTCTCTGGGATGTATGGAAGTGTGAGCCAGCTTGGAACTGGGAATGCTATTCTCATAATTCTTCAACTTTTCTTTGCTGGTATCATTGTCATCTGCTTAGATGAACTTCTTCAGAAAGGATATGGTCTCGGGTCCGGTATTTCTCTCTTCATTGCTACCAACATATGGTAAGTTGGCTTTATCATGTTGATTTTATTGCTTCTTCTTGTACATAAATTTTACAACTCACTTGTAATTTATCTTGCCAGTGAAAACATCATTTGGAAGGCATTTAGCCCCACAACCATTAACAGTGGGCGTGGTGCTGAATTTGAAGGTGCTGTTATCGCACTATTCCATCTACTGATAACTCGGACAGATAAAGTCCGTGCTCTTCGTGAAGCTTTCTATCGCCAAAACCTTCCTAATGTGACAAATTTGCTCGCAACTGTGCTGGTTTTCCTAATTGTCATTTACTTCCAAGGCTTTAGAGTTGTTCTTCCAGTGAGGTCAAAAAATGCTCGTGGGCAACAAGGATCTTACCCAATCAAGCTGTTTTACACCTCCAACATGCCCATCATTTTACAGTCTGCACTTGTTTCTAATCTATACTTTATATCACAGGTACGAGATCGTGATGCAGATATGGTCAATTCACAAGTATAGTAACTTATTTTTTGCCTAAAATGATTCCTTTTTTTGCAGTTGCTGTACAGGAGGTACAGCGGAAATTTCCTTGTAAATCTGCTGGGCAAGTGGAAGGAATCTGAGTATTCTGGTGGTCAATTCATTCCTGTAGGTGGTATTGCATACTATATCACACCACCATCAAGGTGATTGAGTAGCTTTTACACCTTTTCTACCGTGTCAGCATATAATTGCAGAATACACCCACATATTCAGGAGAAAGGTTACAATAATCAGGATCTGAAGTAGAACATAAATAAAATAAGGGATATAAATTGTCTCGATAAAATGGGGGAGGTAGCATGAGTTCATTCATATTGGTTAATTATGCACCAAAAAAGTGGTTAGTCAACAAAAACAATAGTTTTAAAGACCATATAAACTTGAACTGTGATGCGACAAGGAAAGCAGACTTTTTGTGAAACATTAAAGAATATTTGGATAACATATTAATTATTTGAAATACATTAAAGAATATTTGGGTAACATATTAATTATTTGAAATGATAAGGGTTTCCTTTAAATGTCATTACTTCCAAAGGTTGCCAGATAATTTACTCATCTGCTTTTATTGCTAACCTTCGTTTGTTGATATTTAACCATGCAGCTTAGCGGATATGGCTGCAAATCCGTTCCATGCACTTTTCTATATTGTCTTTATGCTCTCGGCTTGTGCACTTTTCTCCAAAACATGGATAGAAGTCTCTGGTTCTTCAGCGAGAGATGTTGCTAAGCAGCTTAAGGTACCTTTTCTTTTCTATTACGCTTTTACTAGATCTTGAAATACGACGAGTATCAGATATATGCAGCAAAGCAGAAATATTAGGTTCCATATGCAAATTTTGACCCTTTTTGAGGATTATTGAATAGGTAGGGAAAAAACTATATACCAGATGTTTGTGCAAACAGTGGTGCTTTTGTAGGTTGCATGCAAAAATTTTCTTCTCATTCCAAGATGCCCATACCTCTAGGGTGTGCCATATGATGAAATGTCATTCTGGGAGTATACCTGAAGTCTAATTCTCTATGCTCCCAGTACACACGATAACAACAATAGAAGAAATTGTGAGTTAAGAATAAATTTCCCTTGTTATACACACAATAATAATAATAAATAATAGTTTTTTATTTTTATTTTATAAAAGTTCCTTTAGATCTTTCTTAGTTAGATCCCCAAATCTTGGTAACTATGGAGAATTCCCCCAAATCTGCAACAACTAGAGTTGGTACTCCTGCTTAACTCGTCTGAAAGAGGAATTTTCTGTCAATTTTGACAGATTTGTTATTGTTTTGTCCACGTCTTCCTCATTGCCCTACCATGCTGTTATTGTGGTTTATTAGGAAGGGGTGGGAGGGTGGGGTGGAGGAGGAAGAGGGAATTTGTGTTGGAGGAAGAGGCAGGAGAAGAGGAGTTGGTTCTGGCGCAGGAGGGGAGTGTTAGGGTTGAGGGAGACGAGGACAAAATAATACACAATGCTTGGCTGACACAATGAAAGACTACTAATTCCAATTGTTTGAGGTTTGGGGGGTTGGGGTCATACACTCCAATGGTTTCAGCAGTTTGTGCAATTGATTAGTACAGGTAGTATTTATTCACCATAGTTATCTCACTATGGGTTCGTCGCATCAAATTCTTTTTATCAATTTTTTTTACCGAAGGTCCTAAAAATATTGTATGAAGTTGAGTGGATTGAGAAACACAAACATGAAAATCATCTCATTTATTGTCTAGAAGTTTTTCATGCAACTGCTGATCCGAAACTTCAGAGGCAGGAGTTTTAAAGAAAACAAATAACATTTACTGTGTTTTATGTTGTTTTGTGCCACCGGCTGCAATCCTTGTTATCTGTCAATTGTTAGACTTTCTTTTACGAACTTCTCCTTTGTTTTGTAGGAACAACAAATGGTAATGCCTGGTCACCGTGAGTCGAACCTACAGAAGGAGCTGAACAGGTATATCCCTACTGCTGCTGCCTTTGGTGGCATGTGCATTGGTGCTTTGACAGTGCTGGCAGATTTCATGGGCGCAATTGGTTCTGGAACGGGTATTCTGCTTGCAGTGACCATTATATACCAGTATTTCGAGACATTTGAGAAGGAAAGAGCTACCGAGCTCGGTTTCTTTGGGTTTTAGTTTGTGAGTTCATGTAGACATTTCCGAAGGTGGTTCCAAAGAGTCCACCGGCAGTTTCGATTAGATCGAACGGAGATGAAACCCAGCCCATCCTTAAACATCAAAGCTTGTAGAATTCAGAAACATTTAGCGGTCTCGGGAAACTCAAATAGATGTAGAGTATCAACCCTATCCTCAAACCGTGTTTTAAGTTGAGCAATACTACTTTTAAGTTGAACATCAAAACGTCCTTTTTGTGTCTGGTCGTTACCACATTATACACGTGAATTACTGCTCAGGTTAGTTGATTATATGTTAACATCAAGAAATTATTCATGGGAGGTTATCTTTTGTGTATTTCATATAATTGTAAGATCAACCAATCCGGTGATGTATTGCTGGTCCATAATTCTAGTCAACAGAAGACGGTTAAGCTGGATCTGCTCCAATCTAGATCTTCAATGCTTGTGCAGTGAGGCAAAGTCGAGTACTACTGGTGTGTGTATAACACAGTGCCATATGGTGTGCGATGAAGTGCAGGGAATGTAAACAATCAACTCGTAGATGAGAAGGAATAGTTGCATACTAGTGATATTGGTTTTAGAATATCAATCTCTGCAAATAGGCTTAAATGCTCATGCAAAGTGCATCTGACCTCTGACCGTTCTCTCAGCCTTGCACAGAAGAGTACTCGTATAACTCAAAAGTCTTTTTCTAAATGTTCATGACATCAATAATAATCATTGTCCATTTTACATAGGGATGCAATAAGAATGGGAAAACTATACTTTTGGTCACTGAATGTTTGTCTGACCAAAGTTTTAGTCACTCAGATATTTTTCAAAAATTTAGTCACTGAATATTTGGTCTTCCAAAAAAAAAGGTCACTCTATTAAATTGTTGTTTGTTTTATTCACGATTTTTGTTGACATGGTATTTTATGTGCCATGTCAATCGTTAAGTATGACGTGGCACATCCACGTGGACTATTTTTGAGTTTTATCTTGCAAAAAATTTCGTTTGGATCATGTTTCAATGTTTATGACATGGTATTTCATTTTTTTATTTTTTAAAAAAAATTAATACTCAAACAATTTTTTTGAAAAATAGTCCATGTAAATGTGCCACGTTATACTTAGTATAACGACTGACATGACAACATGTCATGTCAACAAAAATTGTTAATAAAACAAACAACAATTTAACAGAATGACCATTTTTTTGGACGGCCAAACATTCGGTGACTAAATTTTTGAAAAATATCTTTGAGTGACTACAACTTTGGTCGAGCAAACATTCAGTGACCAAAAGTATAGTTTTCTCCAATAAGAATGATAAGTAGACCGGCATATAGGTAGTCCTGGATCACAGTTCTAGCCATCCAAGTTAGCAGCATTTGCTTCCCTTAGAATGGCAAGAGTCTGGTGCAACAGCTCATTTAAACATTCAGACGAAGCTACTCCCAGAACTACAGGCTATTCTCTTCCAACAAATGAGTTATCAAAGAATCCTTGTGGGGTGACAGAACCTCCACTGGGAAAAAAAAAAAATTCAGAAATCTCCAAAACCCTGTCCGATTGTGAGAAAGCACATTACAAGGACCACGCCCCCCTGGCTTCTTTCGTTCCCTACCGATACATTCAAATGAAAACTAGAACAGGGTCTCTTTTTTTTTCCCAAATCAACTTCCTAATGACACGCAACCACATTAAAACATTTATTATTAGTTGATAAGAGAAACCGACTCTTTGTTTTATGCAAGAGGTCTCTTCTCTGCTCTGTACAAATTCCATGGTACCTATCAACATCGCCAAGGCCACCTTTCCACATGCCAGCCAACCTTCATTCCCAGTGATGGATCACCGCCTCCGCCTTTTCGTTTCAACCTGCAACAGCAGCAAGAGTTGGCCATCACTGTTAAGATGGGCATTAGCAGCTAGATTAGTGTCTGCAATTCTAACTGTGACAACCACTGATAATGTTTGGCATGTGCTAGTCCCATGATTTTCGGCAATGCACGACCTAGATAACTTGGTAGTAGCTTTTCATAATTGACTCATACATCAAAGTTCGACAGGAAAAGAAAAATTAAAGGTGGGTATCAAGCCACTAATACAAAAAATAAGATGAAGATTGCAAATGACGAAAGAAAGACATCAATATGAGGGTGCATTGTTTCTAAAGGGTTTTCACTTGTAGCATACATTCTGGAGAGGGTTTTATATTTACATATGGAATGTAAGCAGGGAATTTCAGCTAAAGTTTGTTGGTACCAGTCGACAAAAGGACCAAGGGAAAAGAAACAAATTTGTATATTACAACACGATTACATCATGTTGGCATGTTTCAAATGACTTTATAGACAGGTTCTATGTGCATATGCCACCTTCCTGTTCATTCTTCTATCATGAAATGACAAAAGCCTTCAATCAAGTGTATTTCACAATCATCCTCCACTGTTTTTTCAGGAATAAACCGAATATCGCAAGCTTGAATCCCTTGTAACAAAACATGTCTTAGTAGCTACTGCCTATAAGCAACGGCAAGGTCTATCCATCACCACGAGGTGTTTAATCCTTTTAATACGTGGTCAATAAGAATTCGGCTTCACCAAGTCACATACAGGAAAGGTTATGACATATAAATTAAACATCATAAGATGCAACAAGAAGTTTTACCACACTGAACATAACTGGTCAACGACTAGCTACAATTGGTCAAAAGTTTAAAGTTTCTAAAACTATACTGCATGTGACCGAAACTTGGACATACTTTTATTCCGTTTGTAAGAATATATAAAATAAAATTTCTATTAAGTATGCAGTTATCGTGGTATGATCTCATAGAACTTGCGCAAAATGCAATTATTAACCGAAACCAACAAAAAAAACATAATGTATCAAATTGTAGTTAAATTTTGGCCTTTCATTTCTTACGTTCTAAATAGCGCTCCCGCTTACAAAGCGCCTGGGGAGGGTCAAGATATATGTGCAGTCTTACCACCATATATATGGAGATGTTGTTTTCGTGACTCAAACCCGCATCCTCATTTCTTATGTTCTAATAATGAAATATTTGCAGCTACAGCACTCTGATCCAAACATCAAATCTGCCAATACTCTTAGAATACTGTTACAGATATTTTTAACCTTAGTTGAAATGTAAAGCAGCCTAAGAAGCCTATAGATAGAAGATGGTAAACATTTGCCCACCAAATAGGATCGTCTATAACAAGTCACTTCAATGCTACACAATGTAACTTGCTAAACAATGATATGCTACAAAGGGGAAGGAAAGAAAAATATCTACTTTACGAAAATTTGTTAAGTATAACAAGGTTTTAGGAAGTGAAAGGAGGAGACATTTTCAGCAGTAGGACTGAAATTTCAGGCTACTAAACGGTTAACTAGTCTGTAGATATAACACTATTTACCATCACTACCCTAGAAAGTGTAATATGCTAGAAGGAAGGATGAAGCTCTCTACTTTGCTTTAACGAGCTTCTAAAAAGACGTATAGTTTTACATGACAATGGAAGAATTTTTGCCCAAGCAAAGTCAACCCTTCCTTAGAGCAATGAGCCATACAGTAAATAATGGCGGCAATAGTTATGTTATCGCGATTTTAAGAAACATCAAGGCTCTGTTTGGTTGCTAAGAAAGTGAGAGAAAGTTAAGGAAATGAAAGTTGATCCTATGTAAATGAGATCTCATGTTTCTCTGTAAGTCACTTTCATTTTAACTAGTCTGTAGATATAACACTATTTACCATCACTACCCTAGAAAGTGTAATATGCTAGAAGGAACAAGATTGGGATGAAGCTCTCTACTTTGCTTTAACGAGCTTCTAAAAAGACGTATAGTTTTACATGACAACGGAAGAATTTTGCCCAAGCAAAGTCAACCCTTCCTTAGAGCAATGAGCCATACAGTAAATAATGGCGGCAATAGTTATGTTATCGCGATTTTAAGAAACATCAAGGCTCTGTTTGGTTGCTAAGAAAGTGAGAGAAAGTTAAGGAAATGAAAGTTGATCCTATGTAAATGAGATCTCATGTTTCTCTATAAGTCACTTTCATTTTCCTTTCACTCACTTTCTCCAAACCAAACACACCCTTAGATAAGGGATAGAATAAGATGCTTCTTAAAACATGATGGAAAATTTTGTCCATGCGAGCTTGATACACAGAACCATGAATGCATACCATGGAAAGTTCAAGTCATATAATTATAAGGTAGGGAATCTCGAGTCTCATTCTAGGTAAGATATTCTGAGAGGATTTATAGTACATGTACTCCACACTGAATGACTGAATAGATTTCTTCCTACTTATCTTGAGATGAAGGAACAGTAAAATAATTTATAATAAAGAAAGATTGATGACAGATAAGTAATATTATTCTCACCTTTGGCTCAGAGATCGGTGAAACAGGAAAACCATTCATAGATGGTTTGTCATCATCTTCCGAGGAACAGTCTGCACAGAGGAACTGATCTAGCTTTTTTGCTTGTTCAATAGTCATATCCATGCAAGATGGATGAAACCTGCTCCAATGATTACAACATTCACAACATAATGAACAAACAAAATGACAAATTTTACCATAGGAAACAAAATGTTTTAAAAAAGGAAACATACAAGGGAACGTAGATGTACAACTTCAAACTGCAGATAGTATCTAAGAGAAATATTGACTGCTTATCAGTTGGAAGAAGAAAAAAGGGCGCCCAAGTGCCATGAGGCTCCCACTTATCCAGGGTATGGGGAGGTTAAAGATGTACGCAGCCTTAACCCCATATATGGAGAGAATGGTTCTACGACTCGAATGTGCATCCTCCAGAATGCAAGCAACAAGCCTTAATATTGCGCCAAATGATGCCCTCAGTTGAAAGAAGAAGCTAGTACAAAAATAAATATCATAAATCCACCTTGCTCCATGGATCATACGAAATGTACATGTGACAGAAATATCTAAAAATTATTAATTGGATTTTTGAGACTTAAAAGACAAATCAGAAGCTTGCATAAAGTGCCCTAGGGGAAAATAAAACAGTGAGAAGAGATTTTCCTGTGACTTCGTCACTAAAATTTCTAGAGTACACCTATGTTGTCACAGGCGACGCCTAGGCGTGCAGGTCAGAGAAGGCTCGTCTTGACTGTTTGCCATTGATTATAAAAGAACAGAACAGTTTTATGGGAGGATTGGACTTTTACTTCACAATACAAACTCGCTCGTACAAAAGAGAGCCTAGGAACAAAACTTAGGAAAAGCAATCTAAAGTACAATTGTTTATTTTTGATTCTGGGGGGTGACGGTAGAGGCTCGGGAGAGTGACGGCAACTCTGCCTTACTCCTTGGACGATCGAACGCAGCTTCGGCTCTGGGAAAGAAATGCTCTTTGTGTGTGCGGGGGTTGCTAGTCTCTCTGCTCGTGCCCTGTGCGACTGCTCCTCTCCCCAGGCCTTTTGCAAGGGAATGGCACCTTGCTATTTATAGGGCTTCGTGATAAGTCGGGTGTGCAGTAATTGCTCCTTAAAAAGTGGGCGGTTAGGAATTTGGTGGAGATTTGCCTTGATCTTGTTTGTTTGAAATTAATCTGGACAGTTAATGTTGATTGCACCAAATCTGCATGGTTCGTTGGAAATCGATCTGGGCAATTAATGTTGATTGCAACAAATCTGCTTTGTAATGGTTTGTTGATATCGGCAAATCCAAGTGAATAAATCTTGGTCAATCTCTTGCCACGTGTCCCAACTGTATGTTATGTCGATTGCCATAAATCTGAATTGTTGAGATTTGATCAACTCCTGCCACGTGTCCCAACTGCTGCAAGCCGCATAGAGGACTGTCATAGATGAGCCGTATGAGTATGGCCTCGTGTCAGAGCCGCATAAGGGTGGCCTTATCCGACCGCATGGGAGTCCTTTAATCTGAACCGCATGGACGTCCTTACAACTGAACCGCATGGACGTCCTTACAACTGAGCCGCATGGACCCTTTAATCTGAACCGCATAGAGGTCCTTACAACTGAGCCGCATGGACGTCCTTACAACTGAGCCGCATTGACGTCCTTTAATCTGAACCGCATGGACGTCCTTACAACTGAGCCGCATGGACGTCTTTACAACTGAGCCGCATGGACGTCCTTTAATCTGAACCGCATGGAGGTCCTTACAACTGAGCCGCATGGACGTCGTTACCACTGAGCCGGATGGACGTCCTTTAATCTGAACCGCATGGACGTCCTTACAACTGAGCCGCATGGACGTCTTTACAACTGAGCCGCATGGACGTCCTTTAATCTGAACCGCATGGACGTCCTTACAACTGAGCCGCATAAAGAGCTTTGGAAATGGATGGATCGTGCCAGCTGTCAAGATTTTTCTCGTCTCTCTAGGAGCACGTCAAGAATCACCATTTCACCTTTATGTCAGAGCTGTCAATCCGTTGTGTCAGGGCTGCTGCATTGCGTCAGAGCTTTTAATGAACTAGCTGCACAAAGTAATGATGGCCAGCTGTAGATGCCCACTTTGAACCGCATAGAGCCACATGGCTTATTCCGAGCCACATGGAGCTATCGTGTATTTTCCAGCCGCATGAAGCTTTAGGAGACTTTTGGGCCGCATGAAGTTCTAAGAGACTTTTGAGCCGCATGAAGCTCTAGATGACTTTTGAGCCGCATGAAGCTCTAAAGAACTTTTGATCCGCATGGACTTTCCTGTTCCTTTTCCATGCTTCTACAAGATCCCCTTCAAAGTTTTTAATTTGTAAAATTGAAATACTTTGAATAAGAAGCATGGCTATGTCCGCATAGGCTCCTCCTGCCGCATAGACTTCTCTGGCAGTATGGGATGTTCTAGCCGCATGGGATGTTCTAGCCGCATGGACCGCTCTGACCGCATAGACTTTCTAGCCGCATGGGTTATTCCGACCGCATAATGGTCATGTGCCACGTGGGCGTCTCATTATTGCTCTTGATTTGTTTTGATTTAAAGTCGTCTTTTGGGATAGGATCCCAAGAGTCAGCTTTAAATATTTAGATTTTGCCTTAATGATTAGGATTAATCCTTCCGCATGCAAGGGTTAGAAATCCAAGAGTCGGTTTTGTTTTCTAGGCGGCGCGTCATGCGAAGCGTCCCTTGATCCGCATGTCCCCCGTCAGCCTATAAATATGGGTTCTTTGGGAGAGAGAGAATCTTTATCTCTTTTCTCTTCAACTTTTTTTGCCGTCGTCTTCTCTCTCGATCACCGATCAACAATGGCCCCCAAAGCTTCCTCTAGTGCTGCGGCGAAGGGTAAGAAAGCGACTTCCTCATCAACTGAGGCGCCCACAGTTCATACTGATGTCCACCCCGCCATTGATGGTAAGGATTATGTGGAAGAACGTATACTTCAAATCCTAACAAAGATGGCTCTGTTGCATGTTTTATGCACAAGCATTTTCTCTTTGACATTTAATGCGTCCTTCGTCTTCATTGAACTGTCCAAATTCAATACGATGAAGCCGCATATGTTGTATTCTCAGGTCCGAGCCGCATGGGGTATGCCCCATGTTTGAGCCGCATGAGAATGGTTGAGCCGCATAAGCACCTTAAAAACTGAATCGCATGAAGTTCCACTGAACAGAACCGCATGAGCTCCTGATGAACTGGGCCGCATAGACTCGAACAGATCAGAGCCGCATAAGCTTATTTGAACTGGGCCGCATAAGCATTAAGCCCCATTGAACAGAACCGCATGAGCTCTTTTAGAACTGAGCCGCATGAAGTCCCCTTTAAAAACTGGACCGCATAAGCTTATCTGAACTCGGCCACGTGAGACCCTGCTAAACAAAGCCGCATGAACCCTTGATGAACTGGGCCGCATGAAGTCTTTTAAACAAAACCGCATATGAACCCATCAAAGTAGAGCCGCATGAACTCCGTTAAAACCGAGCCGCATAAGGACCCATCAAAGTAGAACCGCATGAACTCCGTTAAGACTGAGCCGCATAAGGACCCGTCCAAACAGAGCCGCATGAACTCTGTTAAAACTGAGCCGCATAAGGATCCGTCTAACAGAGCCGCATAAGGATCCATCTAAACAGAGCCGCATGAACTCGCTTTTTAAATGTTTTCTGGTCATCTCCTGACTTTGTTTCCTTTGTCCTTCTTTCAGTGAATTTGCTAGTTAATGCTGCGGGAGAACCTCTGGTGGGTCGCGCCCAATCTGCTGTGGGCTATAGGTATGGCCACATAGTTGAGTATGTGGTTAACCAGTTTCCAAAAGACGAACCTTTAGAGAGGCTGGATGACATTAAAAAGCAGTCTTTCTTCTTTATTTCGGGGATGATGAACTCAGGGCGGCTGGGGGGCAAACACTTGAAGCCTGCGTTCCTCTTCAGGGACGCCTTGACTATGAAGAACTCCCAAGTTCTGGATGTATTTGAGAGCTGGGACTTCACTTCTGACGGAATGGCGATCCATATTCCTCTGATGGAGCGTCACTTCCCACTGTCATGGTTCAACATGTTGCCTATGACCAGGACGATGGAGGATTCCTTGACTCCAACCCGGAGCGGGATAATTGTGGGCGAAATTCACTACAACAATAACATGCGGTCAGTATACGCGGGCAAGGTACCAGTCAGCAGATACGTGATGGGGCTGGCCCCGGGCAGTTTCTTGAATGTGCAAGGTCCCAATTTCACGTTCTCTGAAGCTGACACTTTCATAAACCAACTTACTCGGAAGGGGTCCTATCCTGTTGGCCGGTTGTCGCTACCGAATTGGATACACCCTCTCCCTTCGTAGACCAACCTGTCTACGTGGATCGCGCGGAAGTACGAGACTCTCCTGCGCGAGATTGGGCTCTACCATGCCATTCGGGGCACCAGCTATGGCTTGCCCATAAACAAGAAATTGTTCATGGCTTTGCTGGAAATGTACAACTGCCGCACGGGGACTTTCTTTACGCCCGTGGGGGAGATGGGGCTTGCTTTGCACGAGATGCATGCAGTCTCCAAGCTACCTTGGGGAGACGAAATTTTTGAAGTGTATACTCCGACGAACGAAGAGTTCGAGGATCTAGAGCAACGGTTCCCGGGCTTCGTAGCCGTCTACCAGGAACTACTGTGTCATCACAGTACATGCCACCATATATCCATTAAGAAGGACGACAGCTCGGAAGGAAACCTTCCCCATACTAAGTCCTGGCTCACCTACCTTTTTAAGCTAGGTGCCTCAGGCCGGGTTTCTTCCCGCAGTCCTCAAACCCACGAGAAAATACAGAGCCGAGTGTCGACGGCCAAGAGATCAAGGGCCACAGGAGACAGATTCGGGAGTAAAACTGACTCCTTTAGCTATTTTTACCGGGATACCCAGGCGATGTCTGAGAAGGCTCTCCTGGCGGAATTCCTGATGGTATGGCTGCGAAATTGCGTGGTCTCGGGAGGGGCTGGTTCCATTGAGAAAATCAGTCGTAATTTCATCCTCCCTGCTGTAAAGCTGGTCTTCGGAGTCAGGCTAGCTCTACTCCCGACCATGGTGTGCAGTATACACCGTGGCCTTCGCATTTTTACGTCCAAGGTCATCGCCCGTGACGCGACGAAGGACTTTGAACGTGTTGAACTGCCGTACCACTATCTGATGGGGTGGTTGCTGATGCATTGCCGGTCTTTAATGAGGCCTGGTCCCGAAGAGGGCGTGATTGCAGATGACGCCTTCATCTTTCAATATCGCCGCATGCCTTGGGATTGCGAGACTATGCGCGCTTGTAGGATGGCGCTGTCAAGAGCGGACAGATACAATTTTTTCGTATCTGTTCCTCGATTTACTGTTGAGGAAATAAGGGTTGTGCATCTGGATGGTACCGGGCCTCCCCACTTCTTAGACGGCAAAATGCTCCTTTGGTTGCACAACATTCGCCCTTCCCACCTGGTATACCGCAATCGCAATACTGTCTACTTGGAGCCTTACCTGCCTAGTAGATCTGCCCGACAGTTTGGGTATAGCATCCTGGACAGTCCTAGCTCTTGCCTGGATTTTGAAGGCAGCGTCCTCGATGGCATCAGGGCCTGGCATTATTATAATACGGTTTACACCCGTACTAGCTTCTCGGTTCCTGATACTGGAAATTCAGGAGAGATCTTGTACTTGGCGGCTCTCTACCACGTCATGGCGAACAAGCCTCCTGTTGGCTTTGACCCGAGTACCAGCTTCATTGTTGGTACCGGTTTGGAGGAGAAACCCAAGGGGTCTAAGACGAGGAAGAAGCGGGAGAACACAATTGCTGTGTCGGACTCGGAGTCTGCCAACGCGGACGAAGAGGACGAAGAGCATGAACATGATCCTGACAACTCTCTCCCTCCTGCAGACGAGGTGGTGGCGGATCAGCCGCCTATTGTGCCGAGCTCTTCCCGAAAGCGAAGCAGGCCTGAATTTGCTGGTGGCGGCAGAACCTACTCCGTGAAACGGGCTGCAGTTAGGCCTCGCCGGCTGCTCATTAAGGAGAGAGGCGAGGATATGGGCGCCATTTCTGAGGTGAATTGAATTACAACCATCTCCTTCTTTAGCTCTTCCTTTTCCTGAACTTTGATCTAATCGTTTTTCTTTTCTCTGTAGGCGTCAGAAGAGTCGGACTCTCGAGAACCGGCCGCTGTTTCTGAAGTCAACCCGGCCCTGACCACTTTGATTAGTGACATGTGTGCCGAGATTATTTCTGTCGGGGTTCTCTCGGCGGCGGCTGAGGGGTCTCACGTTGCTGAGGTCTCGACCCAGGGCGACGTGGGCTCCGCTGAACCCGTCCCCGAGACTGCTGAATTTCGGCAGGGTGATGCTGATCCAGTCGTATCTCCTTCCGGGACGGCTGGGGCAGAGGAACCAGCTGAATTTGGCTTGGGTGTCGCTGGCGAAGAGATTACGGGGGCTGTGAGCGAACCTTAGCCTCCGCAACTCTCCCCTGGTAAGGTAAGCCAAGTCTTGACTGATGAGGAGGCTTATTCGCTCTATCATCACATCCTTTGGATTAAGCTGATTGATGGTTGCTCTGGACGTACAGGCCCTGCTCCTTCACTACCAATGACGGACATTGTCAGGATAGAGCTCGCCAGAGAAAATCTGGTGGAAGAGAGCGTGCCTCCTCCCCTCCGACTTATATTGAGGGACCCCCCGCTGAATCAAGTTCGGGAGGACAAACGGCGGAACGGCCGAAGCAGGGAGAACTGGTCCCTGCACCCTCGTCTACTCATGTGGCTCCAGAGGTCGACCTCTCTGCCCTGCCGAGCCTCCGAATTCTTCGGACTGCGGAAGAAGAATTGGCCGCTATTCAAGCGTCCTTTCGCTCAAAATTTGTTTTCCTCGTGGCAGGGGCATCAAATTCCGTTGCATCTTCTTCGACTATGCCAGCCACTCTCCCTTTGACGCCGTCTTCTTCGGATGTTCTGGATGAATCGTTAAGGGATGTGGTTGACAGTTTCTACCGTCACCTGAGGCGAGGAGTCGAAGCTGCTGTGGAGAGGGGGATCTCTTTTGCCCTGGCCCGTCAATGCGCTCGTGGCCAGATTGAAATTCTTAGAACCCTTCCCGGTGGGGCGGGAATAGTTGAGCTGCTGGAACCCAAATTGCTGGAGGCTGATCAGCTGGTGGCTCAGTATCAGGGACTGCGGCAAGTGGATCTATCTTCAGCAGTAGATCAGGAGCGTGCCTTCCTTATCACTGTCGTGGAGAAGGTACGGACCGCGCGAGATACATCTAAGCCGGTTATCATAAAGGACCTCGACAATCTGTCTATTCAGTACGATCAGCTGAGCCGCAGAAGCGAGGATTGCATTGCTCGGGAGGCGGCCGCCTCTCGCGGAATAATCGATACGAGGGAGCAGATCCTCGAGCTCCAGAGGAAGCTGGCTTTCTTGGAATCTGAGCTCGAAGCCTCCCGCGCGGGTAAAGAGCTAATCGTCCAGGAGGCCGAAAAGGTCACACGAGCTTCTGCTGGCCTGGAGCGTGCTCTGAAGAGACTCGAAGATGGCTGGCAGGCCCATGCACATCTGGAGGATGCAGAGCGGCTGACTCAGGAGGCTGAGCGCCGGGCCAAGCTGCGATTTGAGCGGTCGACCGCCGTGCTGAGGGATCAACTCAGAGAACTATGTATAGCCGAACCATAGTCGGCCTTTTTTCTTTCTCTCTTTGTCATTTTCCTTCGTTTTGATAGGGACATGGTCCCCGAATATGTAGTACTTTCGCTTTTCAATAAATGATTATGTTTTCATCATCCATCATCTATTGTGCTTGTACTGTATCTTTGGTATTTGTGATGTTTGCCCCCGGGGGACTATTTGTGGACCTATTACCCTTGGCATAGGTTGGTTTTAGATACGGATAATAAGTTTGATTAGGGATACCTAGAACGATTCCACGGTAGGGTAATAATGGAAGTTCTTGGTATCGAGCGAAAGAGTGCAACGGGGCAGCTGGGCCCCAGAGGCATGATGAGAAAGGAGCTGCATGTACTAGAGGACTTAGTACAAGATTTGTGGTCACAGAGGACATTTGTGGTCAACAGAGGACATATGTGGTCAACTGAGGACATTTGTGGTCAACAGAGGACATTTGTGGGCCTATTATCCTTGGCGTACTCCGGTCTTGGGTACGGATAATAAGTCGAGAGAGAACCAACATACTTACTCAGAGGTAATGAGGACGTGGTAAATATGAGGGTTTCTTCGATGGAATCTTCCTACTCAGAGGTAATAAGGACGTGGCAGGAGTGGACACCATGAAGGGTACATAGAACAACTCAGAGGTAATATGGACGTGGAAGTTTTACGTGAGGGACGGTTTGTTTTTTGATGGAAGTGAAACAACTCAGAGGTGACATCGATGTGGTTGTTTCGGAAAATTTGTGGATCTATTACCCTTTTTACGCAATGAAAGTGCGGGTAATAGATCATGAGGAAGATGCTCTTTCAGGAAGGAAGTTCAGAGGTATGATCATACATGACTTACTACCCAAAAGATGCGATATAGATTCATCTGGAGTGATCAAAGCGTAAGTTCAGCGGTACTTGCGGGTACATAACTCAACAATCTGAAAGATTTGGAGTCAGAATGTAAGTTCAGCGGTACCAGAGGGTACATAACTCAACAATATGGGAGATTTGGAGTCGGAGTGTAAGTTCAGCGGTACCAGAGGGTACATAACTCGACAATCTGGGATATTTGGAGAATGTCGTTTTAGACATAATACTTCTTCAGGAACTTGCCGTTGATGGGCAACATGAGCAAGTCTCCGTTTTGTTTTGTGAGACGGTAAGCACAATTGGAGAATACAACCTCGATGACAAATGGGCCTTCCCACTTTGGCTGAAATTTGCCGGCGGTTTTGTGAGTCATAACCATCGGCCTCCGAACTGCCAGAACGAGATCGCCTACTTGGAATGTTCTGATTTTAACCTTCTTGTTAAAAGCTCCCGAGATACGTGCTTGGTATAGCTCGATTCGTTGTTGAGCTAACAGGCGCTTCTCATCTAGAGCCTTCAACTCTTGTAACCGGCGATGGTGATTATCATCCGTTGTCAATCGATAGGTAAGGGCAACGCGGAGTGAGGGGATTTGAGTCTCCAATGGGAGAACTGCCTCACTCCCATACACCAGAGAGAATGGTGTGTTCCCGGTGGCCGTCCGAACTGTAGTACGGTACGCCCATAAGCATTCGCCAAGCTTCTCATTCCTGTCGCGTTTGTTGGAAGACACGAATTTCTTGAGCAGCTTGATTATGGTTTTATTGAATGCTTCTGCCAACCCATTCGCTGCCGGATTGTACGGCGTTGAAGCAATATTCTGGATTCGGTGTTTGTCGCAGAACCGATAGAAGACGTGGCTTGCGAACTGCGGACCGTTGTCGTGGATGATCCTTCGGGGCAGTCCAAAGCGATAGATGACGTGATGCTTGAGGAAGCTGATCACGTTTGAAGTCTTCACTTCTGCCAGCGGAATGACCTCCGCCCATTTGGAGAAGTAATCTGTGATTGCGAGTATGAAGCGATGTCCTCGGGACGAAGACGGAGTGATCGGACCAATGATGTCCATTCTCCATGCTTCGAATGGCCAGGATGCCACCGTCGGATGTAGAAACTCGGATGGCTGGTGGATGAAATCTGCGTGGACTTGACAGGCTTTGCACTTTCTTGCATAGTCTATCGCATCTGCAACCATCGTGGGCCAGTAATAGCCCATTCGGCGAAGGCGATCTTGCAATTTCGGGCCAGGCTGATGGGCCCCGCAGACGCCGTCGTGAGCTTCACGTACAGCTTCTTTGGCTTCTGTACTTGACAGACACCGAAGCAGTAATCCATCGTATGATCGCCGATACAGCATTTTCGTCTATCGTAGAAGAATCTGAGGGAACGTCGTCTGATAGAAGTGGCTTCCTTTGGATTCTCGGGCAAGATGCCATAGACTACGAAGTCTACGAATGACTGTCTCCAGTCTGATGCTTCGTCGACTGTCAGAGCGGTGTAGCTCTCAACACATTGAACATTGTTCTTAGGACAGACCAATTCACGACCTATTACTTCAACCGAGTGGTGAGCATGATTCGGAACCGCTAGGGAAGCGGCAAGGCCTGCTAGGGCATCGGCTTCGATGTTCTGTAGCCGGGGAACGTGTTCTATGAAGAACCCTTCCAATGACGAAATGATGTTCATCGCTATTTGGTGATAGGGGATCATATCTTCATGACGAACTTCGTATGAACCCTGGATCTGATTGACGATTAACTGCGAATCGCCGTATGCTTCAAGATACTCTACCCCTAGCTCCTTTGCAAGTCGGAGGCCAATGACCAAAGCGTTGTACTCTGCCATATTGGCCAAAGCGTTGTACTCTGCCACGTTGTTTGAACAGGACTTCGTGAGGGAGTAAGCCCGATTGATCACTAGTCCGGAGGAAGAAATCAGCACCACTCCGACTCCAGCGACGATGTTGCCCTTGGGCCTAGTTCTGGAAGCGCCGTCGAAGAACATTCGCCATACGGTATCATGAAAGGCCACGTTTGAATGGGCGACCTCATCTGGAATCTCTTCGTCTATTCTGGTTGACTCTGAACCTGGATGAGCTGCTAAAAAGTCTGCCAGAACTTGAACTTTAACAGCCTTTTGCGGGACGAAGATCATGTGGTAGGGAGACAATAATATCGCCCAGGTAGCGAGCCGAGAGCTGAGTGCACCTGGCTTGGTCATGAGGACCCTGAGGGGGTTAACTCTTGATATGACAAGGATAATTTGCCCCGTGATGTAGTGTCGCGTCTTCTGAATAGCGAAAACCAGAGCAAGGCACTCCTTCTCCACGGCAGTGTATCGATGCTCCGGCCCTATCATCATTCGGCTGAGGTAATATATAGCTTGCTCATGGCCTGCATCATTGTTTTGTGCTAGCAAAGCACCGAGAGAATGCTCCATTGCTCGCACATAGAGCAGGAATAGTTTTCCAGCAACCGGGGCCACCAGAACTGGAGGGTTCGACAGATATTCTTTGATGTTGTCGAAGGCGCGCTGGCATTCTTCATCCCATACGAAGGAGACGCCTTTCTTCATGAGGTGCGTGAATGGCTGACATCGTCCGGAGAGGTTAGAGATAAACCTCCTGATGTAAGCTAGCCTCCCTTGAAGGCCTCGGAGTTCACGAAGATTTCTCGGGGGACCCATCTCCCTGATTGCCTTCGTCTTCTCAGGGTCTATGTGGATTCCCTGGACAGTAATGATAAAACCCAGGAATTTTCCACTAGATACGCCCAAGAAGGATTTAGTAGGATTCATCTTCAAGTTGTGCGCTCGCATCAGGTCGAATACCGTCCTCAGATCCTGCAGATGGTTTCCTTTAGAGCGGCTTTTGACAGCTATGTCGTCGACGTAACACTCCACGGTCTTACGCAGGTGATCTCTAAAGATGACACTCATGGCTCTTTGATATGTAGCGCCGGCATTCTTTAAGCCGAAGGGCATGACGGTGTAACAGTACACGCCAATCGGTGTTCGGAATGATGTGTGCTTCTCGTCGTCAGGAAACATCTTGATTTGATTGTATCCTGAAAAGCCATCTATGAATGACATGCGCTCAAAGCCACATGTGTTGTCGATCATGATGTCCGTGATGGGAAGAGGAAACTCATCTTTAGGACAAGCTTCGTTCAGATTTCGGAAGTCGATGCAAATTCGGATCTTCCCATTCTTCTTGAGGACTGGCACTATGTTGGCGACCCAGTCTGGATGTTGCTCCTCCCGGATGAAGCCGCTGGCTATCAGTTTGTTGACCTCAGCTTCGATAGAATTCATGATGTCCGAACGGAAACGTCTTTGATGTTGTTTGATCGGCTTTGCGTCCGGACGAATGTTGAGTTTATGAAGTGCGACCTCGGGGTCTAGTCCTGGCATGTCTTCATAACTCCAGACAAACACGTCAATGTACTCTCTGACGAGTTGCAAAAGCGCCTCCCGCTCTTCGTCTGTCAGGCTTTTGCTGACGAAGATTGGCTTTGGGGAGGATTCGTCGCCGAGGTCTACTTGCAGAACCTCATCTTCAGTGGGTGGTTCACGAAGTTCGAAGCGTTTCTCCCACAATGCGTCTAGTTGCTGGACCCAAGATTCTAGCTCGAGAAGTTCAGGTACATCTTCATCTTCTTCGTAGGCATCAGCAAATGCCATATTGACAGACAGAGCTTGCCTGAATACGTCCCCTATGCTGACATCCGAATCGGAAGTGGGTGATCCGGTTGAATGCGAATGCCAGTCGCATTCCTCATCTGAACTTTCGGGAGTTGTTGCAGGTGTAACATAACCTAGCCCACATCTGGTCTTGTTGTAGTAATCTCGTGGTTTCCCAGCCGGGACCGGCAACTGTAAGGGTAGCCGCCGTCCAGTGTCGTAGTTCAAACATGGCGTAGTTTCCAGATCATACCCCTGTTTTTGCATGAGGTACTTGGATTGGGGACTATATAGATAAAGGGGTAGTCTCCCGGTGTCGGGTTCGAGATCGACTTCTTCTATCCTGAAGGGTTGTGGATCATTCTTCCGGCCGAAGATGATTGGATGGTCCTCTCCCTCGACTATGAAGCAGGCGTCTTCCCCGGGAGTAAGTTGGTTCGCGGTGTAAACATTTGTCACTTGTGTGTGTAAGTGGGTGCCTATACCGTGTTCCATGGCATACATTGTACAAAGCTTATTAAGCTCGAGGTAGTTCAAAGATAGCCCTTTATTGATGAAGTAAGGTATCTTTTCCAGTGGAATTATATCATCTGCGGATGGAACATCAGTGTGAGCAGCCACATACTTGGCCAGCTCTGACTCTTCTTCGGCCACCCCCTGTGTTGATGAAGACTGGGAGGATGACTTGGGTAGCTTAATCATCAGGGGCTCCATCGGTGGAGCAGAATGTGGAGTCGTTGGCGTACTAGCGACTCCCAGTTTGGTGCTCGGTGCTGGGCGGGGAGTGGTTGGCTGGCTAGCAGTCCCCGGCTTAGCGTTCGGCTGCCGATTTATTCTGGGAAGACGAATCGTCATCGACTTGACAGAGGGATTTAGCTCCTCTTTTTGTTGCTGGCTAGTTCTAGGCAACCTGATTGTCAGTGGCTCTGTCGCGGGCCTTGGCGCTTGGACAGACCTTGGCAGTCGGATTATCATCTGCTCCTCATGTGCAGATAGGCTGATTGCATCCTTACGCAGAGTGGCTATAAGGGGTGCAGTTCTGCCAGGTTTGCGGGCTTGGAGGTGGATCATTAGAGGTTTTTCCGATCCAGTTGCCGCCTCAGTTTGAACTTGAGTATCTCCTTCAACAAGGAGCCTTTTCGACTTCTCGTACAAGCATGAGTCTGAGTAGTAGGATTCGACCCCTTTAAAGGGATCGACGTCGGCAAATTTTGTCCTCACGAAGCCGTGCTTGTCGACGTACTTGAAACACTGGTGCAGTGTGAAAGGCACGATCATGTAATCGTGTATCCAAGGACGCCCCAGGAGAATATTGTAGGAAGTGTCCGCATCTATGACATAACAGGTCACTTCTGATTGAAGATCGCCGATTTGGCATTTCAGACGAATCTTTCCGATCGGATAGCTTCTGCCTGAATTGAAACCGCTGATGGCAGTGCCGGCGTCAGGCGATGCATTGGGATGCGCAGGTGGTGCAGCAGGCTCTTCGGGATGATGCTTATGGAAGAACCGGGATCAATATGCATCCGATCCACTTTGACGTCGCCAACTTATCCAGTATAATACAGAGGACGATCGTGCAGGTTGGTCTTGATAAGCATATCCTGCGGAGTGAAGACAATGTTGGGCATTGCACCTGTGCAAGCGCTGTCTTGAAGATCTGCAGGCGAGCTCTCCCCAGTGAGATTGGACTGAGCCAGATATGCGTCTGCATTCTGGAGCGCCTCGCTCAATGCGACGCGAACATCTTTGGAGAGTCTCAGGAGCTCGTATAGCGACAATTTGGCTGGTGTGTTGGCCAATTGTGCCAAGATGTCAAAATTGTAGAGCATTTCTAGCCCATGAGGTACCTCTTTTCGGAGTGGTTTATCGAAGCGAGTCTCCTTCGGCCTAGGCTTGTCGGTCGTCGGAGGTTGAGAAGATCCTGGAGCATCAGCAGTAGCCGACTGATGATCTTCAGCCGAGTTACCCGGTGTAGGTTAGGATTGTGCACCCGACCGGGTGACGACGACTGTAGCTTCTTCGACTTCTGCCGAGATTGTACGGCAGGATTTGACTTTCCCACTCTTCTTCTTGCTGGTGGAGGACGGTGCGGATAGAGTCACTTCAGGTACCAGGTCCGGATGGACCCACATGACCTCCCCTCGTGATGTGGTGAGAGACACTAGACCAGCGGCCTGGTCTCGGGGAGGTGGAAGGTTAACGACCTCCATCTTTGCCCTGGGGACGGGTACTACTCCATCTTGAGTCTTTGTCGAAGGGAAGCTGCCGAACTGTACTGACACCATGTTGGCTGCCACGGTCACCTCTTCGAAATCAATGGCCAGGACCTTAGAATCGATGAGATGCTGGATGTATCGCTTCAGTTGGAAGCAGTCTTGCTTAGCATGGTGGACATAGCGATGGTAGTGACAGTACTTAGGGCTCTCCATTTCTGCCGGTCGAGGTTCCCGTCTTGGTGGGGGGAGCTGAATTCTACCCCCTTGTATAAGCATGTCCAAGATGGGTTTGACATGGCTGTCCTCGAAGGAAAAGGTCATCTGAGGCCACTGCTTTTCTGTCGGCTTTGATTCAGGCTTCTGGGCTGTGTCGGCCACCATAGCCTGTTTACTCTTGTTGTCTCGGTTGTTGGAGGAATTACCGTCGTTGTTGTTGCTGGCATTAGGGCGTTTGCTCTTGTCCTCTCCTTCTGAGATGTGCAATCCCAGTTGGCGAGCTTTCTTCAACTTGTCTTCTGCGCTAGTGGCGTTGATAATGAAAGTCTTCCAATCCTTGAATTGACTTTCGCCCATCCAGAAGCTGATTGTGGGAAGCAGCCTCTTTTGGCAGATTTCAATCAAAGAAGAATCTGGATTGCCATAGGACAATTTCATTGCGGTTTGGCGAAACCGCTCGATGTAGTTCTTTGTCAATTCCTTCTCACCTTAAACGTCCATGAGGGTGGACATTGTCACATCTTGTCCTACCTCGTAGAACCTTTCAAGGAACATGTTTTTGAATCCGGCGAAGGAATGTATACAGTTGTCCGGCAGATTGCGGTACCAATCAAATGCTACCCCCTCCAATGCTCCAATGAACAACCGCGTAAGGATGGCGTCGTCATGAGGCAGATGGTCGGTCGTGACTTCAAAGTAGGTAATGTACCGGCTCGCAGATGTCTTCCCATCATATGGATTGATGTTAAATGGCTTATATCTTGGTGGGAATGGGATATCTCTCCATGCAGAGGGATACGGTTGTCGTATCCTGAGGTCCTGGCAGGTTTCTCGGGCGTGGAACATGGCCCGGAGCTCCTGGACCTCTCGTCTTGCCTCCCTGGCCTCGTCTGCAGCGGTGGGAGCCGTCATCGTAGGAGAATTGTTGTCCGAGTTTGGCGTAGTTGAGTTTGAGTCCGCATTGACCGCGGGACCCAAGCTTGTTTGGCCAGGCGTCCTTCCTTGCAGAGTCGGTAGGGCCGCTTTGATCTCGTCCACGGATTTGACCAAGGTATGAAGTATGGCCTCCAGAGTGTCGATGCGTTGGCGACCACTGGGACCGTCTTGGTTGATGTCCGTCATGAACACCGTCCTCACATGAGGAGAGATGGAAGGAACGATGGAGGACGTGTCCTCCGAGTCATACCCTTGTACAGAGAAGTCATCAGGGTATGTGGGAATGTTCTCCTTTGGTTCGGACTCAGAAGGAGTGGTACCCCCAGCTTCAGAGCTTGCCTCGTCTTGAGAGTTGTGGACGTCCTCGGGGACGTCAGAACCTGCTGCATCTATTGGGGGAACCGTTTTCCCTGGATTATCTTCTTGGAACACCGGATTGTCGTGGATGTTTGGAGGAGTGCTACCCCGGGCTCCAGTGCCTCCCAGAGATGTGGACGACGAATCTCCAAGTGTGGCAGATTTCGTCTTTGAGCGGGTACCTTGGTAAACTACTCCTGTAACGGTGGTAGACAGCCGCTTAGAAGAGAGTTTTTTGGTTACGCTGGTTGAGATTTTTGGACTGGAGACGTTTGTTTTCTTCCCTCTCCCGCTGCCAGGGATCTTCAGAGCAAAATTGCAGGAGGCGACGAGAAGCGCCTCGTCTTCTGAGCTTGGGTGATGCAGTCGTTGGAAGACGGACCGCCGGTCTTCTTGTACTGCCGCGTTGTTGTAGCAGCAGTTGACAATGACTTGGGTGCAGTGATGTCCATGGAAGGACTATCTGCACACCGAAGCTTCTTCCCTTTTTTTGCGCTTGTGAAGGATTACGTCACGCAAATCAGGTGCGTCCCGAGCAATCTTTACAACCGTTTTGTGGGCCCGGAAATCCCGAGCATCTGAGTGTGTTGGCACCATGTTTGCTCCCTGATTATTGGGAGACTCTTGGAAGCCACTCTGTCCGTTTGCCGCCGGGGCTGGATTCGAGTGGTTCGGTACAACTTTCCATCGGAGGCCCGCATAACAGTAAGCGGAGCGCTCGGATTGTCAAAGGTTGGGACAGCTGACTGAGCTCGCCTAGTCCGCGCTGTCCTAGACTTCTTCACTCTAGCACCCGAGGGTGCATAGTAGGAAGAGTCCAAATGGTGCCGCACAAAGTCTGGCACATTTTCTTGGGAGCATCTGGAGTCAGGGCCGCATGAGAGGCGGTCAAAGACTGAACCCAAGCCGCATGGAGCATTCATGCGGGTGGCATTTGTGGCCGTATAGGAATTCATGTGGCTGGATCTGTTGGCCACATCAGCATTCATGCGGCTGGATCCGTTAGCCACATCAGCATTCATGAGTCTTCATGCGGTTGGATTTAGTGACCGCATGAGTCTTCATGCGGCTGGAATTGTTGGCCACATGAGCCTTCTTCATGCGGCTGGCACACTTATGTGGCTCCTTTCTGGACCGTATAGAGTCCCCATTTGCTTCCTCAAGACCAACATCGTAGTGCTTTCCTCTGCCAGACTTGAGAACAGCAGGGTCCTCTGTGGCCTGAAGTGGGGCCGCATGCGAATCTCCGCCGTCCGGGACAGCAGAGAATACTTCGTTCAGAGCTTGGGGAGGAGCAAATGATTTGGGCCTCCACTCCCTGCGGGCCTTCTTCGTGCAGGCTCGCTTCTGGACCGGGCCAGCGTTCCCGTCGGAGAGCATTTCTTCAAACGCCTGTTGGTCGAAGCGGACGACCAGCATCTGTTGTGTGGAGCCAAGTTTGGCTGCGTCCGATTGCGTCACCAACTTCTCAGCCGTGGAGAAGTTAGTCCCCAGCAGAGTCGCCATCGTGTTTGCCATTGATTATAAAAGAACAGAACAGTTTTATGGGAGGACTGGACTTTTACTTCACAATACAAACTCGCTCGTACAAAAGAGAGCCTAGGAACAAAACCTAGGAAAAGCAATCTAAAGTACAATTGTTTATTTTTTATTCTGGGAGGTGACGGTAGAGGCTCGGGAGAGTGACGGCAACTCTGCCTTACTCCTTGGATGATCGAACGCAGCTTCGGCTCCGGGAAAGAAATGCTCTTTGTGTGTGCGGGGGTTGCTAGTCTCTCTGCTCGTGCTCTGTGCGACTGCTCCTCTCCCCAGGCCTTTTGCAAGGGAATGGCACCTTGCTATTTATAGGGCTTCGTGATAAGTCGAGTGTGCAGTAATTGCTCCTTAAAAAGTGGACGGTTAGGGATTTGGTGGAGATTTGCCTTGATCTTGTTTGTTTGAAATTAATCTGAGTTGTTAATGTTGATTGTAACAAATCTGGACAGTTAATGTTGATTGCACCAAATCTGCATGGTTCGTTGGAACTCGATCTGGGCAATTAATGTTGATTGCAACAAATCTGCTTTGTAATGGTTTGTTGATATTGGCAAATCCAAGTGAATAAATCTTGGTCAATCTCTTGCCACGTGTCCCAACTGCTGCAAGCCGCATGGAGGACTGTCATAGATGAGCCGTATGAGTATGGCCTCGTGTCAGAGCCGCATAAGGGTGGCCTTATCCGAACCGCATAGGAGTCCTTTAATCTGAACCGCATGGACGTCCTTACAACTGAACCGCATGGACGTCCTTACAACTGAGCCGCATGGACCCTTTAATCTGAACCGCATAGAGGTCCTTACAACTGAGCCGCATGGACGTCCTTACAACTGAGCCGCATGGACGTCTTCACAACTGAGCCGCATGGACGTCCTTTAATCTGAACCGCATGGAGGTCCTTACAACTGAGCCGCATGGACGTCCTTACCACTGAGCCGCATGGACGTCATTTAATCTGAACCGCATGGACGTCCTTACAACTGAGCCGCATGGACGTCTTTACAACTAAGCAGCATGGACGTCCTTTAATCTGAACCGCATGGACGTCCTTACAACTGAGCCACATTGACGTCTTTACAACTGAGCCACATGGACGTCCTTTAATCTGAACCGCATTGACGTCCTTACAACTGAGCCGCATAAAGAGCTTTGAAAATGGGTGGATCGTGCCAGCTGTCAAGATTTTCCTCGTCTCTCTAGGAGCACGTCAAGAATCATCATTTCACCTTTATGTCAGAGCTGTCGATCCGTTGTGTCAGGGCTGCTGCATTGCGTCAGAGCTTTTAATGAGATAGCTGCACAAAGTAATGATGGCCAGCTGTAGATGCCCACTTTGAACCGCATAGAGCCACATGGAGCTATCGTGTACTTTCCAGCCGCATGAAGCTTTAGGAGACTTTTGGGCCGCATGAAGTTCTAAGAGACTTTTGAGCCGCATGAAGCTCTAGATGACTTTTGAGCCGCATGAAGCTCTAAAGAACTTTTGATCCGCATGGACTTTCCTGTTCCTTTTCCATGCTTCTACATTGACCTGGGAACATTTTTCTTATGTGAGGCGATGCTCGCCTAGGCGTCTGCCTTGGGTCGACCAAAGGAAAAAAAAAAAGGCGCCTAGCTTAATGCATATTGCTTATTAGCTATACTACATATTTATTGTATACAATAAATATTAGTTAAATTCCGTTTTGCTTAGTGCTTATTGTTTATTAGTTATACTACATATTTATTGTATACATATTTGCAAAAAAAATTGCAAAAAAAAGCCAGATCTTGGACGGACGCCTAGGCGAGGCGGGTAGGCAGTCGCCTCGCCGAGCTCCCAGTACAACATAGGAGTACACAGTGAAGAATTTAAACCCCCCCCCCCCCCCCCCCCCCAAACAAATCGCCTAATAAAATAAAAAGTAGAGAAGAAGTTTTTGCACAACGATTAATCAAAAGAAGGAAAGGAATATGAAATAGATGATACAAACCCTAAATCTCCCAAATCTCTATATCGTTCGATTGTTGGGCTCTTTCTCTATCATCACAGAAGGTGAGATCTCCAAGTTGAATTTTTATGTTATTTTTTACTAAGTTTATCAAAATATGAAATATGGTATTTTTGTGAAAAATTATTGTTGAATTAGACGTATTTTTATATCTGTATGTCAGATATGGCGAGTTCGGATAATTTTTATAAACATCTTTATATGCCAGTTCTGCTTCAGAGAATTTTTGTATTTAGAAAGCCGATAAAAATATTGAGCCTTCAGTATAAATTTGAATTTTTGAATTCTTGATTTAAATTCATCTGAATTCTTGATTTAAAGTCATCTGAACCTTCAGCTTTATATGCCAGTTCTGCAATTAAAATCACATGAATTCTTGATTCAAAGAATTTTTTCTAACAAATTAATTTGCTCCAAATTGTTATTTATTTTTTTGATATTTAAGACATTTTCTGTGATTATTGTTTTTTTAGAATTGATATGTTGTAAAACTAAGTGCAGCAAAAGAATGTCACATCACTAGATACATTTGCATTTTCCGATACCTATCTAATTGTGTTTCTGATATAGCATTTTTTTTAAATATAGCCCTGCCCATTATGCAAAGCGCCAACAACCCGAATAAACCAAACTGATTTGGTTTGGTTTGGTTTGGTCTGACTTTATTTTGAAGGTATTAGATTCGGTTCGGTTTTGAAATATAACGGTTCGGTCCATTTTCGTTTTTTGAAATTATGGGTTCGGTTAGACGGAACTGAACGAATGCTCTCCCCTGTACTGGACTGCTAACATGCTATGTATACATTAAAAACTATCTGCATGAAGCCTGCCATAACAGCAGAGATGTTTTTGCTATTTCCGCACAAAGCATTATGTATAAGCTTAAGTAGGTATTTGTGTTTCAATGAAGACCCAAGATAAAGCGTATATATCAAACATGGTTTTCAGAATTCAAAAGGGGGCAGAGATCTTATGTCCATTATAAGCTAAACTCTTTAAGAGCTTGTGGTGCATTGTCAATCAAAATGATCAATCCACCTGCCCAGCAATGCTTACTGAATCTGTGTGAGTAACTAAATTGTCTGTATGTGGTTCTCTAAATTTTCTCTTCTTTTATGGTTCTGCAGTTCACTTTGATTCTTTTATCCAAGAGACATGGGTTAACAGTAGGCAGGAGAAGAGGCGTCTTGATGGTGATTGTTAGATGATAACACTATACTTCATTTATGAGAAGAGTGAAGAGAAGGTTGATCTGCAGAGAGCCTGAAACATAGGAGAAGATTATCCTGTTAAGGTAGATGAAAATACGGGTCATGACTTATTGCATGTGCAACATTTTCTAAACGTTCAACAGCAGTAATCCTTGAGATCATATTGGAAGAGGTCTAGCATCATTAGAAGATTAGCGACCTCTGAATATCTTTGTACGTTCATCATTGATGGAGGTAGTAGAATAGTGTTATGTAGACAAAGACGAGAAGCTTAACCTGAAGCCATTATGAAAGACCATCCCAAGGTAGTCAAAGGCGCAAGGCGTACTTGACGCGCAAAGGGTCCATACCACTCGAGGCGCAAGGCGCACTTATGGCGCGCGTCCGAGCGAAGTGAGGCACAAAAATAATAAATAATAAAAATATACATACATAAATAAATAAATAAATTAGCAATATAAGAAATAAAACCAAATAACATATTAAAACCAACAAAAATATGTTAAAATATAACCAAGTGAACTAATAGAGCATTAATAGCAGTATTAATTAACTGAACTAACAAGTGTTTGTATTCTTCCTACCATATTTTTAGTAAAGTTTAGTTTTTTAGTTCAACTGTAACCAACTTTGGCAACCGTGGAAAGGGACTATCTTCCTCCCACTTGTATGAGGTAAGGATTATTTCCATGCCTCAAATTTTTTTGTATATATATATATATATATATATATATATATAATCCACAAGGCACGTCTAGGCGCACCTTTTCTTGGTTGCGCCTTGCTGAAAGGCACGTCCTGAGTGCGTCCGGAGAAAGGGGCCTCGCCTAGTGATGGACGAGACGCAATTGTTGCGCCTTTCTGTGAGGCGCGCCTTTGACTACCATGGACCATCCTAATCAAATTGCCTAGTTCTAGTTTACATTGAATTATAATGTAGTTCATCTTGCTTCTCTTATTTTCTCTTTTATTCCCTTCTCTTTTCTCTCTTCTTTATTTACCTCTTCTTGCTCAAAATATATTGAGCAAGCAAATAAGTTTCCACTAAAAGGTTCTCAAAATGGCAGATCCATCTTGTGTCACATGAACAGCAAAACGTTTGTAAGATCATATAAAGCACAGAGTAGCTCGAAGTGATTGATAAACAACAAAAACATGAAATTTTTTATTTAAGTCCTGCAAAGCAGTACATAGGAAAATAGTAGTATCTATCGGAGATCAAGTATGATGTGTGTAATCCTCTCCTCTCCCTATAATGGCAGTATATTGTTCATCATATTAGAGCTAATATGGATATTAAATAAGTCGATATCGCCAAAAGTACTCCACAGCCTGCCTATGGTCTCCATTCTTCAAAGTTCTTCCTCCACGTCTATTTACCGAACTTGATCTTCAACTAAAACAACATTATGTATGTTCTACAAGAACAAAATGACTTCTTTGAAACTATAATGATTCTATACTTATTGACATTAGAAAAAAGACATCAGAAAATGAGTAAGAAAAAACAGAATGTACACCACTAAGAACAAACACACATGGTAGTTTCTACTATTATACAACTTGCCAGCAATTGGCTGCAGTTCATAGCGTGCTTGATTGTGTTCCAAAAATTTAGGTTCCCTCCAGCAAAAAGGGAAAAACTTAATTAATCGACAATACTAGGAAAACCGGACAAGACTAAAGACCACTCTCCTGAAATGAAGTCTAAACTAAATATTGAGATTGACCATCAAAGATGCTTCCTTTTAACTCCTAAACGTTGAGGTGACCATGAAATGAAGTCTACTTCAACACTAAAACAAGTGAAGGAAACACATGGAACAAACCCTGATCGCTCAAAACAAAAGAACACATAAGAAGACAAACTAGGCTTATAATGAAGTACCAAATTAGCTCTTTTCCTCCATTCCAACCTTCAAACACCTACCAGTTACCTCACAATGTACAACAAAAATCCAACATGCAAATGCATCACCAAAAGATTCACCAAATCTAGCAATCCGCTGCAAACAATCTTGTGCTAGATTGTGTTCCAAAAATCTAGGTAGCCTCCAACAAAAATGGGGAAAACTATCAATCGAAACCCCTAGCAAACCCGGACAAGAGTAAAGACCACTCTCGTTTAGAAGTCTAAATATAGAGATGACCATTAAAGTCGCTTCCTTTTCTCGTTTTACTTCTAACTCGACACTAAAAAAGGAGTCAAGGAAACACAAGAAACAAACCCTAATCGCCCGAAACAAAAGAACACATAAGAAGACAAACTAAGACCTTTCGTGAACTACCAAATTAGCTCCTTTCCTCCACCTCAACCTTCAATTACCTACCAATTCCCTGACAAGAGTAAAGACCACTCTCGTTTAGAAGTCTAAATATAGAGAGAGATGACCATTAAAGATGCTTCCTTTTCTCGTTTTACTTCTAACTCGACACTTTAAAGAGTGAACGAAACACAAGGAACAAACCCTAATCGCCCGAGCACATAAGAAGACGAACTAATAAGGCCATTCGTGAACTACCAAAATTAGCTCATTTCCTCCACCCCAACCTTCAAAGTTCAAACACCTACAAATTCCCTGACAAATGTACAACAAACCCAACACGCGGACGCATACCGAAGAGTTCCACCACACTCACCAGTCCTTGCATCCCTCGCACTGCACCATTAGGTCGTCGGGGTTGTACGGCATCTCGCACTTGCAGTACCTTCACCAATCAAACAACAAAAAGACGCCATCTTTAGCAACACACGCGAAAGGAATGACCCGACACAAAAGATTTCCGACAAGGGGACCGAGAGGGGGTTTCTCACACGGCGACGCGGTCGGGGGTGAAGCCGCCGGTGGCGGCCTTGTAGTCGAAGCGGCAGAAGTAGTCCCCGGCCCCGACGCTCCCCAGCTTGGTGTAGCTCTTGAAGGAGTGGACGACGCACTTCCCCTCGATGGTGTGCGCGCTCTGCACGTCGTAGTGGTCGGAGAGGAACAGCTCCTTCGCTCCGTGGAACTGCCTCCTCCCCCCCAGCGAGTCCTCGGGGCGGTAGTACCACCGCACCCGCACCACCACGCTGCTCCGGTGGTCCGACTCGATCCGCTCGACGCGGGCCACGTAGGGGGGGTTGTTGGAGTCGGAGGGCCGCATCAGCACGCACTCCCCGGCTGCGCCAAAAAAAAAAAAAAAAAAAAAAAAAAAAAAAAAAAAAAAAAAAAAAAATCACAAATAATCGCGAGGACCGGCTGCTGATGGAAAAGAATCGGCCGCTTGCTCACCTCTGACGATCTTGTTGGTGCCTTTGATGGTGTAGGAGTCGACGTCCTTCTTCCCTCCTCCTTGCTTCGTCTTCGCCATGGATGAATGCTCGCTCAATGATTTCTTGATGAAATTTTTTTTTTGGATTTTGATTTTTTTTTTGGGTGCTAATTTGGGTTAAACACAGGGAAAGGAGAAGGGTGTTTTGTGATGCACTGTCACTACTGGAGCATCATACATCCAAACCATCCATGGATGATATGATGAAGTTTGGGGGTAAGTGGAAAACTTTGATACAACCGGCTATATCAAGTTTGTATGACAAGTGGAACTTCTCTTTTTTTTCGAAAAATAAGTATATATTAATTTTAAGGTGAGATACACTTATCATACAACGACTATATGCCAACTATAATACAGCCGTTTGTATCAAAGTTTCTCGAATTCAGGAATACTGGAATTGGATAATGATGGATGGATGATGATGAGTGTTTGGGGATGGTGGGATGGATTTTTATTCGTGCTAAAGTACCCCCTCACACGTACCAATTCCTAATTGATAATTCTATTTTTTTTTTCATTTTTTTTTTTACTTAGTGCTATTCTATTTCTTCATAATGTGTTTCGAGTAACCCTTTTGGATACCAAAAAGAGACATAAGATTCTATGTGAATGACGAAAGATCAATAGATCGAGTAATGGAAGTATACTATTGCATGCACAAAATTTCGTACGTAATGCTGAGCATTTCAAAAAAAAAGTGTTATTTGTATTTGTAGTTACCAAAAAAAAAAAAAAAAAAATCTAACTTTTAAGTAACGAGGGTAGTACTAATAGAAATAATTTTTTTGGCTCAATTGTAACTTGATCCCTCAACTATCTCACATTTTGAACTTGGTACCCTAAACTTTGATATACATCAACTTAATATCCTTAAAAAAAGATACTGTCAAAACTACCATTGCCTCTCCCAACCCCCCCCCCCCAACCCCCACACCCTCCGCCTTGGTTGCCCCTTCCCTCTGTCTGCCCTTCCCCCCGCGGCTGGCCCCACCCCGTCCGCCCCCGACTACAACCCCCCGCTCCCCTCTCTCTTCGCGCGCGCTAGCGTTGTTGTCGTCGCAGCTGCACGCGGAGAGGAGGTGCAGCCGTGGCGGGAGGGCAGTTCAGCAGCGAGAGGAGGGGGGCAGCCGTGACAAGGGAGAGGGGGCCAGGCGGAGGGCGGGCGGGCGGGGGCGGAGCGGTTGGGGCGGGCAGCAGTCTTGAGGGGAGGGGACGGCGGGAACGGAGGGCAGACGGAGGGGTCAGCCAGAGGCGACGGGGGGTAGGGGAGGCAGAGGGGTGTGGGCCGCAGCGTGGGGGAGGGGCGGGGGGGATGTGGAGGCAGAGGGGGTGGGCAGTTGGGATAGGAATTGGGTGGGAAAGGAGGGACAATTTTATCCATTTTTTATTTTTTTTGTATCAAATTGATGGTATTAAGTTGATACATATTAAAATTTACGGTAACAAATTCAAAAAGTGGAATAGTTGAGGATATCAAATTGCAATTATGCCTAAATTTTTTTCTAAAAAAATATGATTAGCCATTAGAAATGGGAGGTAAATACAATTTTTTTTTCTTTTTTTTTCTACTATAGAAGAAAACTAAAAACAAAAATTTAGGGTCCAAAATTTTCAATTAGACGACTTAGAGTCTGTTTGGAAAAAAAAAAAGAAAAAAAAAAGTTAAGTGGGATTAAGCGAAAGAAAATTAGGTGAGAGGAAGGGGAGGCAATAAATATAACCCTGCTTCGATTGGAGGAAGAGTTAAATATGGTGTGCTTTACAACTCTTATTTGAATTGGAGGTTTTGAGTGGGAGGATGATTAATAAAAATACAATAGTTGCAAAAGCATTCCTATAAACAGATGAATAATTTTATTACCAACAGATGCATAAAAACGTAGATTTTTTTTCTTATCAACAGATGCATCGGCATATTTTTTTATCAACCTTAGTAATTATTATTTTCTTCGTCAACTCAACATGCATCATGGACAATTTTTCTTATCAACGATGGGTAATAAAGTATGAGATAGCGAGATGAGACATGAAACGTATGGACAAAGTCAGAAAACTACGAAACAACAAGTTGGAAGCGAGAAAAAAAATATTTTATAGCACAAAACAAATATTTATAATTTTTAAACAAAATTTCACGCTTCCTCTCATTAACCTCATAATTTAGGGTTAAAAATGGAAAAAAAAAGGGACTAAACAAATCCTCATTTAACTTTCTCTGACTCCCTGTTTTATACTCTCACTTAACTCTCTCATTAACAAGTAGATTTTTTTTTCCTCTTGATTTCTAAGGGCACGACACAAATTACTTGGGGCTATTCCAAAAAATTTGGAAAAAATTACAAGTTTGCCATCAAATTTTTTTACTTGGGGCTAGCCCAAGAAATGATATAAATAGCAACTTCATTTTATTTCCCTACTCTTCTTCTCTCCCTCTACTCTTTCCTTCTCCTCTACTCTTTTCTTCTCATAAAAATTTCTAGGTCATAAAATTATAAACCCTAACCCAAATTTTCTCCCAACCAAGACATTGTGAAGATTTAGGGTGCAAATTTTTGTTATAGTGTCATCGACTTCTTCCGTTAATGGGTATGTCATCTAATTAATATATTTGTAGACTTTCCAACAATAATTTCGCATATAAATAATGATTTATATGTGTTTAATTTAGAAAAAAAGAAACATGGAAGAATCCGGGTCATCGAATGTAGTAGACTCTCGTCCCGATATGTCCGAAGAACACATTCTTGCTTCGGATGCACTCTTGGTAAGCAAATTTTAACATTCATGTCGAATGAAATTCGGAATTGTGACAGACAGGACTGCCACTACTCTGGCAGTCCACCTATACATATATGACTGCCCAAACAGCTACAGTCCTTTAAAACATAAGGACTGCCAGAGTGGTGGCAGTCCTGATTATTGAAAGGACTGCCAGAGTGGTGGCAGTCCTGATTATTGCAAGGACTGCCTTGCCCTCTGCAGTCCTACATTTTGGCAGCAGTTTGCACATTTTTGGTGTTGTGTTATTTACTTTTATTAACTTTAAGTTATATTGTAGGACTTATCATCTTCCGGTATCGAGGTAGTTGCTCCAATTGGCGTCGATGTAGGCTATTTATTTTGGACTGATATGTGTTTTGAATCATACGAAGGTGCGCTAAATTGGTGCCGAGAAGTTGGACAGGCAAACAACATAGTTCTTGTGATATCTAGATCGGCCCGAAACCGTCCGGGACAACAAACTATGATTGTTTCATGTGAACGAGGTGGTGTGTTCAGAAGCCATAAGAAAGATAAAGTTATCCAAAGTAAAGTTTCAAAAAGAAATGTTGGAACGAGAAAATGTGGTTGTCCATTCAAAATCTATATTAGAAAGGATGAAGAAGCGAAGTGGACAGTCCAAGTCATGAATGGAATCCACAACCACGAGATTGCCGAAACACTATTGGGTCATCCGTATGTCGGACGGTTGAACAATACGGAGAAAAAGATAGTCGAAGACTTGTCCACTTTCGAAGTTGCACCGAGACATATATTTCGTCATACGATATGAAGATGAGAAGAACAAGTCTACAATGAAGTCAATATACAACGCCCTATCTTCTTCTAACGCCATTCGGTCGAAATCGAGAATGGTGATGCAAGAAGTGCTGAAGTTGCTTGGAGATAATTGTAAGTCCCCTGAATTTCAGGGTTTATTTTTATTTTTTCTGAATAAAATATTTTCTCACAGTATCGGTATTTATATACGGATACATATTTTGTAGTGTGTTTCGTATTTTCTTGATTTTCGTAATGCTTTAAAAATGTTTCCTAACTTATAGATTTTTCCTTGGCCGGCATATTGCCAGTATACCGGAGTATACCGACGGCATACCGTCCAGACAGATTTTCTACATTTTAGATATTTTCGATTTCAGATATTTTCATGAATAGTGTTTCGGATATTTTCGTGAATAGTATTTAATTAGATATTTTCGTGAATAGTATTTAAGATATTTTCGTAAATAGTGTAGATGCACCCTATTACCCATTGGATATTTGGTTTTGTTTGAATGGTTAGGATTGACTTAGATTTTCACATGGATCACGATCCAACGGCTAAGATTAATTTCCCCTTCTATATAAACTCTTTTACTTTCTCTCTCCTCTCTCTTTTCATTCTCTTCACTCTCTCTTCATTTCTTCTTCCTTTCTCTTCCCTTGGAGCTTTGCTAGGAGCTTGGCCTTGAGGTCTAGAGTGTGGTTTCGTACCCCTCTTGGTGGTGGACTAGAAGATTAGGCTTGGAGCTTAACCTAGGCAAGTGTATCTTGCTCAAAAGTGGCACGACCATACTTTATTTTTGTTTTCCATGGAAACTAAAGTTTTATTGGCCTATAATTTGCTTCTTTAAATTGTTAACATGTTTAGTGTATAGCACTTTTGGTTTTGATCGACAGTATTACGTAGATCTGAGTTTCTAGATATGATTTTCGAGTATTTTGAGGTTTTGATCTATCAAATGTTTTGATTTGTGAAAACTAATACTTCCATGTTGTTGGAAATTCAATTCTATTCAATTTTGACTTTTGAAAGTCCGAATTTCGATTTAAAATAAAGTTTTTATGGCCGAAACAAGTTTTGGCAATTTTCTGAATTTCGTTGCTGTTTGAAAAACCGGTATACCGCTGGTATGCCGCAGTATACCGCCGGTATGCCGTTTTTGGCACCAGAAACTTACTGTCTTTAGTCCGTTATACCGCCGGTATGCCGTAGTATACCGCCGGTATGCCGTTTTATGCTGTTTTAGGTTGTTTTGCATTTTTTTCATATATTTTAAGTGCTGTAAAAATTCTGGAAAATTTGTATTTAAATACTATGTTAATTTAGCTAATTTATTATAATCTTTTCAGCATTTAATAAGTACTTTTGGTATTTTATAAAAATAGGAAAACATAGCTCATTTTCAGGATACCTATGTTTGCTGATTTTTAATAAATGTTTATGAAGGTTTATAAATTCCAGAAAAATTAGTTTAAATTTCTATAATTAACAAGGATCATTTTGGTACTTTATTTCATGAAAAATTAAGCTTTTTGTCTATCTCAAAAATTGTTGGAACACAATGTTCATTTGATTTATTTATTGAATAATTACGATTTACAACTTTTTGTGTTGTTTTGAATTATTGTAGTATTGGACCTCACCCCACTCTAGTGTAAAGACCCTAGAAAGTTAGTTTGGATATAGTGTCACCTTACATTGGACTTGGAATTGACCGGAGTTGACAGTTGACCAAAGTCAACTACAAGTCAACCTCTGACCCAGTTTGTCTTAGTTTGTCCTAGTTGACCTAGACATTATAATATGTCTTTTCACCCTGATTAGCTATTGTATTATCTCATCTTTAGGACTGTGGCTTCACTCCGAGCCTTGATTCATATTGATAGCAGGATCCCAGGCAAGTACATCTACAAACTCATTTACTGTCTTTTAATGCTAGAACATGTATTAACCGAGGTTGCAAGTTAAATCTTCACATGTTACATTAATTCAGTCCCTATTGTCACGACCCGCTACCCAAATTATTGGGCCAGGCCGAGTCATGCCCAGCCTACGTTGAGATAAAACGTAGTAAGCTGTTCTAAAGACAACAGGATAAGACTAAATGTACTAACAGTTCTATAAGTGAGGAAGAATCATAAATGCTCCAAACACAAAAGTCATCGTATATAGTAAACGTCCAAGTACAAGTAAACTGAAATGTAAAACTGGATACATGTCCAGTTACAAAATGATATAGTCTAATACATGTCTACTCTCAAAAGTCTAAGTAAACAAAAGACAACTAGGCGAGGTTCCCCGCAGGAACATCCTCGTAAAGCAGAGCCGGGTCCTCGGCAGTAATGCCATAGTATGAGTCGCAGAGTAACTCCTCCTCAGTAAGGACACCTACAACGTTATCCTGTCAAGACGGGAGCAAGTACTAGATCTAGCAAACTAGCATATGAAACATGGAAATGAACATGAGAGGAATAACTGGAAAGCATGGCATCACATAGTCTATCAGGGCAAGGACACATATGTCATAGAGACAGATGTATATGTAATGTTTAAAACTGTAGCAAGTACGTGATCGGTCAATAGATGTACAATGTACTGTGGTACATGTAAATAAAATATACATACGTACAAGTCAACAAGCATAGGTGTACATCTGTACAGAAATGCGGGATAAAGGCCTACGGCAAGGTATGCATATAAAATGCGACCTCGCTCGCTACTATAGGGGGGTCATGATCACGTACAATACTATCAGTTTCCCCATAACCCATATTCTAATCATGTGAGAGATATATCAAGACTGTTCTAAGCATGGTAATAACTGAAAGTACAACATGTAAAGATCTGACTTGCTACCCCAAGGATCAGCATTTAACATGGTGGGGTTTGTAGTTCATTTATGTGACAATATGTAAAGTTCGTAGAAAGTACTTGCCTCTAGCAAAGCAAAACAAAACAAGCTGCGATAACAGTGCTATGGATGTCCAGTAACTCGTCACTGTAGAAATAAATGTAATAACTTAGCTTTTACACTAAGCTAAAATACTAGATCACTAAACTGGTGCGACACGACTTGTGACTGGGCACCTAGCCAAAATGATGACTTGGCATAGGAGACCAATATGGGGTGACACACTATGTTAACTAACTTTCTAGGGTCTTTATACTAGTGAGGGATGGGGTTCAACACGACTAAAACTCCAAATAACACAAAAAGCTACAAGTCGTAATTAATCAATAAATAAATCAAAAGATCATTGTGTTCCAACAATTTTAGAGATAGGCAAAAAGCTTAGTTTTTCTTAAAGCAAAGTACTAAAGTGATCCTTGTTAATCATAGAAATTTATTATAATTTTTCTGGAATTTATTAACCAGTACAAGTATTTTATAAAAACCAGTTTTCCTAAGTATACAGAAAGTGAGTTTTGGTTTCATATGCCAAACTAGTGGCAAAACAGTAAATTAAATACTACAAAAATTATACTAAATTAGCCAACTTAACATAGTATCTAAAAACTATTTTTTCATAATTTTAGCAGTACTTTAAGTATTTTTAGAAAATCAAAAACAGCAATGCACACAATAATTAATTATCTGCGTATTTTGTCCATGTATATAATTTGAACCAAAGTTCAAATACAGGACCCAAGGCCATGAATCAAGTCCAATATGACTTGTACAGGTCTTGAATGTGTGAAAACACATTTGGGCCCAAATATCCATGCTAGGCTTGGACACCAAATGGTTGCAGTAATTTAAATACACTAAAATATAATTTGGTAACAAGTACAAAATAAATATTAATATTTTAATAAGGCAAAATTATGTATAGTAAAAATATACATACATATGTTTAAAAGTACATATATATATAAGGGAAATACTTAGTTTATATATATATATATATATATATATATATATATATATATATATATATATATATATATATATATATATATATATATATATATATATATATATATATAAAAGAAAACACTTAAAAATAAAGTGTATATATAATAATATATATATACACATGAAAATGCTGTAAAATACAGTATATATAAATATATATACTAATATAAAAATATATATATATATATATAAAATTTACTAACTATAAAATATATATACATATATATAAAATACTGTAAAATACAGTATATACATATATATATATATATATATATATATATATATATATATATATATATATATATATATATATATATATATATACATATACATATATATATATAAATATATATATAAAACAAAAAGAAAAAGAAAAGAAAAAGAAAACAGAAAAGAAAGGAAGGGGGGTTCGAACTCGACCCAGCGGGGGTCGGGTTTTAGTTAGAACGGGCTGGCCAGGGGGTCAGCCCGTGGGTTGTGTTAGAGTTAGGGTTTAGGTTAATTTTATTAGGTTTTGATTGGTTTAAACATAAAAAAATAATAATAATCCTGTGTCCTGACAGTTAGGGACACAGGAGTCCATGTGTCCGGGTTGATTATGACACGCATGACACGAGTTTGCCGTGTCCACTCTCACCAATAGAGTCGTCGGGTGCTGGCGTGTCATATACGTGAAATCGAGACACAGTAGGACACATGAGTCAAAGAGACACGTACGTGTCCAAGTCGAGCGGGCTTTCGAGACGGCGACTGGGCGGAGGAGACGTCGTGGCGGTGGCGCGTGGGTGGCGCTGGGTTCGTCTCAGCGAGGCGCTTCGAGTGGCGGTGGTTGGGGGCGGTGGCGACTGCTGTGGAGATGGCGGCGGGGTGTCGTCGGAACTAGGGTTCAGGCGAGTTTAAGTGGGGAAGACGGGGGCTGTCGGTGGCTGTGGTGAGGAATTAGGGTTAGGGTTTAGGTCAGGGGGTCAGAGGGGGTCTTTATAGGGGGGTTGAGGCGGTGCTAGGTCGGTCGGGCAGCCGGAAATGGCGGGGGCTGCCCGTCGGCGTGGCGGTCGTCGGTCAGGGGGGGTAGGTTTAGGGTTTAGCAAATAGGTCCTCCTAGTTTAGGTTATTACAGATAGGTCCCTAAGGTAGATAAATGCAAATTAGAATTTGCATTCCACAGTTTAAAACAATTAATAAATTACAAACAGATATATTAACAATTAAATAAATTGCATACTGATATAAAAACAATTCAAAAAATTGCAGAATGATATTAAAATATTTTAAAAAATTACAAACTGATATTTTTAATATATAAAACTTATTTAAAATCATTTAAAAATTCTAGAAAAATTTCTAAAAATTCCTAATAATTATTTAAGGCTAAAAATAACATTAAAAATTAATAAACAATAATTAAATAAAATTTTGAAAAACAGGGGCTTACACCTACCATACTTAGGACAGTTATCATATCTTTACATGCTTCTTACTGGTTCCCCGTACAGGTTCACTATGCTTATATCTGCCCGAGTATTCACATGTTTTACTGCTCTCAGTACTTTCACCTGTTTTACTGCTATTAGTACCTATCGTGCTTTATACCGATCCCAGTATCTCTCACATATTTTTACTGTTCTTGTATCTCTCACATGATAGAATATGGGTTATGGGGAAACTAGTAGCTGAGTACGTGATCATGCCCCCATTATCGTACCGAGCAAAGTTCATTCTATATGATACTGCGCCGTAGGCCATTATCCCGTATTTCTGTACGGATGTACACCTATGCTTGTGCACTTGTACGTATGTACATTTTATTTACATTGTGCCTCAGTATATTGTACATCTATTGACCGATCACGTACCTGCTACAGTTTTAAACATTACATATACATCTGTCTTTATGACATATATATCCTTGCCATGATAGATTATGAGATATACCATGATTCCGGATATGTCATGTTCCCTGTGTTACTATGATATTGTGATCCCAGTTGTACCATGAGGCCATGTTTCTAGTATTTTCTGTTTTATAGACTTATCACACCATGTTCTTGTTGTACATCTCTTTCATTATATGTTCAGTACTTTAGTTGTAGAGGTTGTACTTGCTCCCGTCCTGACAGGATAACGTTGTAGGTTCACTTTTCGAGAAGGAAATGCTATGTGTTACATGTTATGGCACTGATTTTGAGGACCTGGCCTTAGCTCCAGAAGAGGCCCCAGCGGAGAACCTTGCTTAGTTATCTTTCTTGTGTTTTGAGACTTAGACTTTATCTGTACTTATATTTGGAAACTGGACTTTGTCTCCAGTTAGATACTTTGGAAGTGTATTATTAAATATGTGTTTGTTTACCTTCGCTTATAGATGCTGTGTTGTGATGAACCTTAAATGTGATTTTAGAACTGTTAGCTGCTTAGATCCTTTATTGTTTATTCTAGAACAGCTTACTGCGCTTTAACCAAGCGTAGGCTGGACATGGCTCGGCCTGGCCCAACAATTTGGGTATCGGATCGTGACATGTTTTTAGGACCTGGCCTTAGCTCCAAAAGAGGCCCCAGCGGAGAACCTTGCTTAGTTATCTTTCTTGTGTTTTGAGACTTAGACTTTATCTGTACTTATATTTGGAAACTGGACTTTGTCTCCAGTTAGATACTTTGGAAGTGTATTATTAAATATGTGTTTGTTTACCTTCACTTATAGATGCTGTGTTGTGATGAACCTTAAATGTGATTTTAGAACTGTTAGCTGCTTAGATCCTTTATTGTTTATTCTAGAACAGCTTACTGCGCTTTAACCAAGCGTAGGCTGGACATGGCTCGGCCCGGCCCAACAATTTGGGTATCGGGTCGTGACATGTTTTTAGTGGTGGCCCATGCAGGTCCAGACTTAAGTTGTTTGGTTACGTTATTGTACCAAGCATGCCTGCAATTAGGATCTTAGGACAACTTGTTAACACTAGGAATAACATTTAGAACACCTAGAGGATTTCTAGGATTGTAACATAGGAGAACTCATCACAGCATAGGACCGTTATCTATAATTAACCTCTTATTTGTATTTCAGTGGGTCAATTTAGACCAAGTTTGTACCTTTGGGATAACCCCTGAGGATCTCACTCCAATCTTACCTCGAATTCTGTTTTCGTTTATTTCTATTTGCTCTTCCTTGAATTCGTTGTTGAATTTAATTTCTGATTTTCGTTGTTGACTTTAATCTTGCATCGTGATAAATTTTGTGGATTGAATTGTGATATAGCCCGATAAGGTAAACGTCTGCTTTGGTTATGAAGTTTAGAATTTATCGCAGCCATATTAGCTGGTATGACAAAAACATAGAGCCTGATTTTGGATATACTATCCTATTCATAGAATTTAGATTTTTTTGCAGCCATACCGGTTGGCGTGGCGAGAATTCTAGATAACATGATTATAGGGTGTATACCATAGTTATGACTCTATCGTTTATTGCATCTAAGCTTACTGGTGTGGCGAAAATTATGGCAACATGATTCTAGATAGATGTGTATGGTTATCAGAACATATCTTAAATTGATTCACTTCTTTTGACCTAATGAACAAGAATGATTCCTACTATTATTTCTTGTTTCGTCATTCTTTCTTTCCTTTTCATCGTATGATAATTTTCTCGCCTTACCATTATTTTCTTCGTCTTGATTAACTATGTCCCGATTTCACCAATCATCTATCTTGTACCTTTTCTTGTCAACTACACTGTTAAATCATTTAAATTTTTGTATCTCTTCACCTTGAAAAAGTTAAGGAAGTGTCGTAAATCATCTAGATCAGAAGGCATATTTTGTTATCAAGTGATATCTTCGTAGGAATATGAGATTTTGGGGGAAAAAAAAAGAGAAAAAAAAAAAGAGAAAAAAAAAGGAGACTTTGTGGATAATTTTATTTAAGGTGGATAATATTTGAAAGTGTACGATGAAGAGAATATGAAAGCTGGTTTTATAATAGAGAATAAATTTTGTAAGGCCTAGTAGTATTAGATTCGATTTGGAGGAGCGTGATTTGAACAAGTTCAAGGATTTCATAAACTTGATTTAGAGGTTTCGGATCAATCTATGACAATGTGGAAGAATTTAGAATTAAAGATGATTTTAAAGATGATTAAGTGGATAGTTTTGAGTTATATGTTTTTTGAAATTAGCAATTAGGCCTATGGTAAACATGTTAATGTTCAAACTTTATGACAGAAGGGTACAGTTTTGGTAGTAGTCATATGAATGTTAAATTTCACGTTGGACTTGTGAGATAAAGGTATGAATGGAAATTAATGATCAGATAAATTTGATAGTATCCGAGAGATGATTAACTCAACTTCCTTATGAAACTTGTCTTTAACTTTCCTAATCATAAAGAAAATTTGACTTATTCCTTATCCTTGAATTGTTTCTCAAATTTCAATATCGTTAAGATTTTGATCCCCTCTGATTATGACCGAATGAGCAAGAATAAATTTTTATTATCATTCTTCCCCGTCTTGAATAACTCTGTTCTATCTACATCTACAACTAGGATTACAGATTCTCTAGCGCTCTCCAATAGGATTGCTTTCGCGTTATCTTTTGGACATAATTATTTTTGTGTTCCATCTTTCCTATGTCTTGACCAAACTCTTCTTTGTTAACCTCTTGGATAATTCTTCTCGTTATGCATCTCGTTGTCTTTGTACCATTCTTGGAGATTTTTCGATAAACTTTCCTATCTTGCTTGACCCTTTAACTTGTTTGGACACTGTTATGGATTGCTTGACCCAGTCTTAGGCTTTGTTACCTTCTATTTGATAGACGACCGAAATAGTCAAACCTCGTTAACCGATTCTATAGTATAACTATAAATGTATTGTGTGATTGTGATAAATACTTTTCCTAGGGATTGGTTAGATTAAGTTTATGGACAAGTATGAGTGACTGACCATAGTAGACTTGGAAACCATTAAGAACGATTGTATTGATAGTATGACTTGATGATAGGGTATCTAAGATGGAGAAATGAGATATTATATTGTTATGACTATGGATTGAGGATTTAAAATCTTGTGCTTAGAATTTGAGGATTGAGCATTAAATGACTTTGATGACCAAGTGATTATTAGTTATCTATAAGCTAATTACATATGATTAGAGGGTAGATCGATATGTGGAATGATATAGAATAAGTTAGAATGAGTTATCGTATTACGTACGAGATCGAAAAGATATCAGTTAAAAAGACAAGGAACGAGGCAAAGACATATGTACTTTGGTAATTAATAAATCGGGAGTTTGAAATCGAGGATTTATATTCGGAGGAGTTATTAAGTAAAAAGAAGAAGGCTCTACGCTATGGATAAGTATTGAACATATAATTTCAAGGAGAAGCTGTAGGAAAGGATTGACGACAAATAATGCAAAGGGCTTGTGGATTGATAAAATAAGGATACTTAGAATGTGATAAGGAAATCAAGTATTTACAATTGAGGTTGAAAATATGGTTGATGATTAAGCATTGTTTGCTTATGAACATATACCCAGAGAATGACCTATATGTTAGGGTATACATAAAGGTTCCATGTTAGTATGGAAGATTCTAAATGATATATGACGTAGTTTATGATAGAAGGACCTTTGTTGAACCTAAACCAAAAAGATTGTAAAGAGAAACGTAAGAGATGATTACAAGGGTAGCAGATTGAGTATCGTAGCCAGAGCAGCTACATGTTATAGTTTGACCTATTGGGTGATTTTTAATTTCGAGGACGAAATTTTTGTAAGGTGGGTAGGATGTAAGCCCCCTGAATTTCAGGATTTATTTTTATTTTTTCTGAATAAAATATTTTCTCACAGTATCGGTATTTATATACGGATACATATTTTGTAGTGTGTTTCGTATTTTCTTAATTTTCGTAATGCTTTAAAAATGTTTCCTAACTTATAGATTTTTCCTTGGCCGGTATATTGCCAGTATACCGGAGTATACCGACGGCATACCATCCAGACAGATTTTCTACATTTTAGATATTTTCGATTTCAGATATTTTCATGAATAGTGTTTCGAATATTTTCGTGAATAGTGTTTAGATATTTTCGTGAATAGTGTTTAAGATATTTTCGTGAATAGTGTAGATGCACCCTATTACCCATTGGATATTTGGTTTTGTTTGAATGGTTAGGATTGACTTAGATTTTCACATGGATCACGATCCGACGGCTAAGATTAATTTTCCCTTCTATATAAACTCTTTTACTTTCTCTCTCCTCTCTCTTTTCATTCTTTTCACTCTCTCTTCATTTCTTCTTCCTTTCTCTTCCCTTGGAGCTTTGCTAGGAGCTTGGTCTTGAGGTCTAGAGTGTGGTTTCGTACCCCTCTTGGTGGTGGACTAGAAGATTAGGCTTGGAGCTTAACCTAGGCAAGTGTATCTTGCTCAAAAGTGGCACGACCATACTTTATTTTTGTTTTCCATGGAAACTAAAGTTTTATTGGCCTATAATTTGCTTCTTTAAATTGTTAACATGTTTAGTATATAGCACTTTTGGTTTTGATCGACAGTATTGCGTAGATCTGAGTTTCTAGATATGATTTTCGAGTATTTTGAGGTTTTGATCTATCAAATGTTTTGATTTGTGAAAACTAATACTTCCATATTGTTGGAAATTCAATTCTATTCAATTTTGACTTTTGAAAGTCCGAATTTCGATTTAAAATGAAGTTTTTATGGCCGAAACAAGTTTTGGCAATTTTCTGAATTTCGTTGCTGTTTGAAAAAACCGGTATACCGCTGGTATGCCGCAGTATACCGCCGGTATGCCGTTTTTGGCACCAGAAACTTACTGTTTTTAGTCCGGTATACCGCCGGTATGCCGTAGTATACCGCCGGTATGCCGTTTTATGCTGTTTTAAGCTGTTTTGCATTTTTTTCATATATTTTAAGTGCTGTAAAAATTCTGGAAAAATTATATTTAAATACTATGTTAATTTAGCTAATTTATTATAATCTTTTCAGCATTTAATAAGTACTTTTGGTATTTTATAAAAATAGAAAAACATAGCTCATTTTCAGGATACCTATGTTTGCTGATTTTTAATAAATGTTTATGAAGGTTTATAAATTCCAGAAAAATTAGTTTAAATTTCTATAATTAACAAGGATCATTTTGGTACTTTATTTCATGAAAAATTAAGCTTTTTGTCTATCTCAAAAATTGTTGGAACACAATGTTCATTTGATTTATTTATTGAATAATTACGATTTGCAACTTTTTGTGTTGTTTTGAATTATTGTAGTATTGGACCTCACTCCACTCTAGTGTAAAGATCCTAGAAAGTTAGTTTGGATATAGTGTCACCCTACATTGGACTTGGAATTGACCGGAGTTGACAGTTGACCAAAGTCAACTACAAGTCAACCTCTGACCCAGTTTGTCTTAGTTTGCCCTAGTTGACCTAGACATTATAATATGTCTTTTCACCCTGATTAGCTATTGTATTATCTCATCTTTAGGACTGTGGCTTCACTCCGAGTCTTGATTCATATTGATAGCAGGATCCCAGGCAAGTACATCTACAAACTCATTTACTGTCTTATAATGCTAGAACATGTATTAACCGAGGTTGCAAGTTAAATCTTCACATGTTACATTAATTCAGTCCCTACCATACTTAGGACAGTTATCATATCTTTACATGCTTCTTACTGGTTCCCCGTACAGGTTCACTATGCTTATATCTGCCCGAGTATTCACATGTTTTACTGCTCTCAGTACTTTCACCTGTTTTACTGCTATTAGTACCTACCGTGCTTTATACCGATCCCAGTATCTCTCACATGTTTTTACTGTTCTCGTATCTCTCACATGATAGAATATGGGTTATGGGGAAACTAGTAGCTGAGTACGTAATCATGCCCCCATTATCGTACCGAGCAAAGTTCATTCTATATGATACTGCGCCGTAGGCCATTATCCCGCATTTCTGTACGGATGTACACCTATGCTTGTGCACTTGTACATATGTACATTTTATTTACATTGTGTCTCGGTACATTGTACATCTATTGACCGATCACGTACCTGCTACAGTTTTAAACATTACATATACATCTGTCTTTATGACATATGTATCCTTGCCATGATAGATTATGAGATATACCATGATTCCGGATATGTCATGTTCCCTGTGTTACTATGATATTGTGATCCCAGTTGTACCATGAGGCCATGTTTCTAGTATTTTCTGTTTTATAGACTTATCACACCATGTTCTTGTTGTACATCTCTTTCATTATATGTTCAGTACTTTAGTTGTAGAGGTTGTACTTGCTCCCGTCCTGACAGGATAACGTTGTAGGTTCACTTTTCGAGAAGGAAATGCTATGTGTTACATGTTATGGCACTGATTTTGAGGACCTGGCCTTAGCTCCAGAAGAGGCCCCAGCGGAGAACCTTACTTAGTTATCTTTCTTGTGTTTTGAGACTTAGACTTTATCTGTACTTATATTTGGAAACTGGACTTTGTCTCCAGTTAGATACTTTGGAAGTGTATTATTAAATATGTGTTTGTTTACCTTCGCTTATAGATGCTGTGTTGTGATGAACCTTAAATGTGATTTTAGAACTGTTAGCTGCTTAGATCCTTTATTGTTTATTCTAGAACAGCTTACTGCGCTTTAACCAAGCGTAGGCTGGACATGGCTCGACCCGGCCCAATAATTTGGGTATCGGGTCGTGACAATAATCATTATGTTGAGCACCATAGAAGACATCCCCATAGCAATGAAGTCATCTAAATCTTTTGGGCTCATCCCGATTGCACACATTTGGCTCGGTCTTTCGCCGACGTGTTAGTTCTTGATTGCACGTACAAGGCCAATAAGTTCAAGATGCCTCCCTTTCATGTTGTCGGCTTCACCTCTACATGGAAAATATTTCCAGTTGCTTTTTGCTTCATGAAGAGTGAGAAAGTTGAAGACTACACATGGGCGTTGGAGAAACTGAAAACACTTTACACCGGTCAGAGAGAGCCCTCTGTTTTTGTTACCTACAGAGAGTATGCTCTAATTAATGCTATTCAGATTGTGTTTCCTCAAGTGGATACATTGCTATGCACTTTTCATGTAAATCGTAATATACAATCCCAATGTAAGTTAAAGTTCGAAAAAAGTGGATGGTAAACTTGACATGCAAGTTTTTGACGAATTCAACCATGACTGGAATTGTGTATGGCGAGCCAGTACGATAGACCGTTACGACGCTGCATGGTACTTGTTCAAGGAGAAGTGGGAGGGGAGGGAGCCGGCATGCATTTCTTACATCAAAGAGACATGGCTTGAACCGCACAAAGAACAATTCGTCTTAGCATGGACGGATGTGGTGAAGCATTACGGTACGACAACTACCAACTGTGTCGAAGGAGCACACTCAGTATTAAAAAGGCATTTAAAGTCATCCCAAGGCAACTTTGTTTCGGTTTTGCAAGCGATGCATGTATCAATAGATCGGACGGTGAACGAAATTAAGACATCATTTGAGATGAGCTTAAATATTTTCAAGCATGAGCATAGAAAGGAAGTCCTCTTGGATTCTTTAATGCGTGTCATTTCTCACAAGGCATTGGATTTCATATTTGAAGAGATTGATAGGTCAAAGTTTGTTGGCCTTGATCCTCAGATTTGTGGGTGTGTACATCGACATACACTGGGCCTCCCTTATGCCCATGAGATTAATGAATATCGTCGTCGGTCCATTCCTAGTAGTTGCTGTCGTTGTACGTTGGAGGCAGTTGTCTATAATGCCCGTGGTGAAGACAGACGGTGATTTCTTCTCTTTGCCACAAGTAAAACTTCTCCACGCACGGTGGTGTGCCTCAGTAGGAGCAGAGCAGGAGTGCATTGAGGTTAAAATCCAATAACTTGCATGTCCGGTGACTACTAGAATGCATGAGCCGTCCGTTATATCCAATCCTAAGGGCAGGCCTCAAACAAGAATGAGTAGTTCACAGAAGAGAAGGCTTAAGTCAACTAAGTGAGATCCATCATCCTTTGAGCATATTGAACGAAGCTTAGAGCAAGCTCCGCCTGCACGAAAGAACAAGCTTATCATTCGCCGAAAAAAGGAGAAAATGGATATTGCAAACGAAGATACTTTGGATAGACAAACGTTGGGTTTGTATATCCACAATTTTTATCCTGAGATTCGCAGTTACATCTGGTCTATTGTTGATGTCCCGGGGGATGGCCATTGCGGATTTCATGTGCTTGCAATACATCTTGGTTATTATGACAAAGACGGATGGAGGCAAGTGAGACATGAGTTGTACGAGAAATTAGAGAGTCGTCTTCCATTATACTCCCGCATCCTAAGCGAAAAAACAGTTGCAAGTTTGTTGACAAGTATTCCTTGCACTGACAGGGTACCGGGCCAGACCACTACATGTCCGTCCCGTCTGCCTTGTATTTATTTGCTAATCGGTACCGGATCCCTGTTGTACTTTATTCGGCGAGGATTCGCAATACTTTTTTTTTCGATATGCGCTCCTCCGACGGAGCACAGACAAACTAATCTATGTACTATAGGTCAAATCAAAGATCACTTTGTCATGCTAAGGATGATCCGTCATTCTCCGATTCCTTCACCTACAACAGTTTGGTACAAACTAGCACCGGAAGAAGCGAAGTCCTGGACCGAACCTTTTGATCATCAAATCAATCATTGTAGGAAACTGTTGAAGATGGAAGAGCCAAGAGACTTACCGGTTGGCCACTACGATGTCGAAATCGACTGAATGAAGTTTTCACATTTTGTATATGGATGACCCATTTTGTAAACATTAAAGTATATCATTTTGAAATGTGAAGTCAAATATTTGTTTTTTGTTTTTTACTTTTTTCTGTCTGCTATACGTGTGGAAAAATATCTACTTGTGTGCATTATGTGTGCAATATGTGTAAAATATCTACTTGTGTCCATATTTGTGTGCAATATGTGAAAAAACTCACTCACAGTCACTCTACTTGTGTGCATTATGTGATACAAACTCACTCACAATGAGTTTTGATCAGGACTGCCAGACCACTGGCAGTCCTGATTCACATTAGGACTGCCAGTGGTCTGGCAGTCCTGATGAAAACTCACTGTGAGTGAGTTTTGAGCTCACTCACAGTGAGTTTTGATCAGGACTGCCAGACCACTGGCAGTCCTGATTCATATTAGGACTGTCAGACCACTGGCAGTCCTCATTCATATTAAGACTGCCAGTGGTCTGGCAGTCCTGATCAAAACTCACTGTGAGTGAGTTCAAAACTCACTCACAGTGTCAAAACTCACTCACAGTGAGTTTTGATTATGACTACCAGACCACTGGCATCAGGACTGCCAGACCACTGGCAGTCCTGATTCACATTAGGATTGCCAGTGGTCTGGCAGTCCTGATCAAAACTCACTGTGAGTGAGTTCAAAACTCACTCACAGTGAGTTTTGATCAGGACTGCCAGACCACTGGCAGTCCTGATTCACATTAGGACTGTCAGTAGTCTGGCAGCCCTGATTCACATTGAATTTACACATACAAATTAAACATAGAGTTTACACATACAAATTAAACATCACAATTTAAACATATTGCCAACAAGTTAAACATCCAAGTTAAACATAAGCTAGCAAAAAAGTTAAACATCCAAGTTAGACATCCATGTATCCAAAATACAATTTTCATAATGTATTCAACAAGTTAAACATCACAATTTTCAAAATACAATTTTTATAATACAAAACATAATCTAGCTGTGATCATGCCGGGCCTTCGTACGCGCCTTCCGATTTTGCATGAAAGAAAATTCGACAGTGTCGTCGATGTACTCCAACTGGTTCGCGATATTGACACATTCATCGTTCTGGCAGCTCGATCGGAGGGATTTCGCCAAAGCCTTCACCCGAGTAGCCTGTAAATGACAAAACATCAATTAAAAGAGTTAAATTTGAAAATATTTACAAACTATAACTTATAAACTTACCATCTTGACCAATGAAGCGTACAAGACATTTTTGGAAGGCAGAGGTCCTAGAGCTCCAACGGCAACGGGCCCTGGATTGCTAGGGTTCGACAACTTAGGATGTCCGACTGCCAAGTAGTACGGCATGTACTCGTCACTGCAGTTGTGCATCTCCTTCACCGGTTGTCGAAGTTCTTCCCCAAGCAAATGTCGTTGCCACTCGGAATAGCAGTCGATCACCTAGTCGAAATAGGGCGGCTTGTAGTTCAAAGGTTGGGTCCCGGACGGAGGCTCCAATAACCTTAATGTGCACTACGGCACAGTTTGTATGAGGCCAAACTGACAAAATACTCTATCAGGCATGTAAGGCTCCGTAATATCATAGCATGTGATCATACCATGAAATAGATATACTGGTTGCAGATGGCGATTTAACTGCCGGAAATCCCGGTATGGGTGCCAAACTATTTGTAGGACAAAAAATTAAAAGAAAATAGTCAACAAATAAACATACCAAATAAATAGTCTACGCTATCTACGCGCTATCTACTAACCTCTTACGGCACCAAATTATCCAGAGCATCACGAATGGAAACCAATGTTTCATGATTTTTAGTTTCCAGCTGAGTTGGCTTCCATTGACACACTCTAGGAAGGTGCTCCTCATAGCGTGGGTTCAGCTCACCCCGCTTGAGCATTGGAAAGTGCTCGTATATTCATGCCTATACAATTTGTAAATGAATAGTCAGTAAATTAACAACAAAGTCTAGCTAGTATATTAGTTTAAAAGTTTAGAAATTTTCTTACATGGAGTAGAGTCTGACATCCCGCCATGGTCTTGGTTCCGACACGGGATGCTATACCAAGCTCGCGGTAAAGATTAGCAAGTATACTGCTGCCCCAGGATATGGCTCCTACGTCGTCTATAATAGATAGGTTCGCAAGATACCTAGCACGTATAGAGGTTTCCGACTTGTCTAGAATAACGACCGATCCAAGTATGAAGAGCATGTATGCCCGGGCCACCCTCTCAACGGTTTCATCATCCGCCTCATGCGGGCCCTTGAAATTCTCCACCAACCATGACAGAGGAATTCCGTAGGACTTCTTGAAGCCCGGCAGGGTTGTAAAGGTAGTGGCCTCCACCCCAAGGTTCTCTTCTACAAAATCAACTATACGATCGTACCACTCGAGATCCTTCTTAGTACATAAATATTCATTTGTCATGGCGCGCCCCTCCACCGGCAACTCCAGTATCTGATAAACGTCGTCCAGGGTAATGGTAAACTCCCCGGCTGGGAGATGAAATGAGTTGGTCTCCGGATGCCATCTCTCCACAAAGGCCGATATTAGAGCAATGTCCTGCGTCTTGTAGGCATATCTAACCAAATTATGTAAATCGGTAGGAAATATTTTGCTCTGGACGTCCTCGGATAAATGGTTAAGAGACCAGGCAACGCACTTCCTCCCGTGGCTCACGGCCCTAAGAATACGACAGCTCTCTTGTATGTCGTACAATATAATAAAAATACGATTATAATATATATATATATATATATATATATATATATATATATATATATATATATATATATATATATATATATATATAAACGGAAACTTACAAACATAATATATATACCGGGTTCTTCCATATTTCATAAGCAATATGGTTGTCGAACGACAACAACATTGAGCAACCCGGCGGACGGACAAGCTCCTCCTCCTCAAAAGGATCGACAACGGGCAAACGAACATGATCCTCAGAAGGACCGACACCGGGCGTACGGACATGATCCTCAGAAGGACCGGCACCAGAACCACCTCGTGCTAGAATTTGGCTGATAGGTACGTCGTTGTCGTCATCGGAAGAAGACGGAGGACTAAGAGTACTTCGTTGCTTCGAACGAGTATGGGGGTGTGGTTGTTCCCCTTGTCGCTGCGGTTCTGAAATTCTAATTGGTCTCTCAAGAGGACGAGGCCGCTCACTACGTTCCCTGCGCAAGGATGCTGTGGGGGTCGTTTTCTTTTGGTTGCGGCCACAGGACTGCAGGACAACATATGATTAGTATTATAGGGTTAGAGTCATTAAATAATGGATGTAAATGAAATTGTGAAGTTGGCCTTCAGGACTGCCATGATCCTGGCAGTCCATCATTCTTTCGGGACTGCCAGAGAGATGACAGTCCTGTTTTATAACAGGACTGCCAGGCTTCCTGCAGTCCCGTTTTATAACAGGACTGCCTAGAACTGTCCGTTCTTCGGCAGTCCTTAGGGATGACGACCAGCCGAACGGCAATTTCGTGTTCTAGGTTAGGTTTAAACGAAAAAAAAAATTTCGAGTTCGAAAAGTACTTTGAATTGTTCTAACCTAATTTATAATAACATTTAAGAGATTTCTCAAAGATTATTTGAAATATAAAATAAATTATACAATAATTAGGGAAGACATACCTAGCTTGTGACGAGGGTTTCTTCTTTGGTGCCATTGATGAGCTTGGAAGAGTAGGGTTTTGAAGAGAGGGTTTTGGAGAGTAGGATTTTGGAGAGAGGGTTTTGAAGAGTAGGATTTTGGAGAGAGGGTTTTGAAGAGAGAATTTTTTTATGAAAATGAAATGAAAGAGAAGATTTTTTTTTGGGGGGGGTGGGATAGCCCCAAGTAATTTTTGGACGTCCCCAGTAAAAGTTCCTCAAACCTGTACTGTCCCCTAGTAAATGACAGCCCCTAGTAATTTGTGTGGTGCCCTTAGAAAAAGCCTTACTTAACTCTCATGACTGTCAATCCAAGCAAACTCTTAAATTCTAAGCTGATGTAAAATCCCAAATCATAACATGAAAGTAAGAATAATTTGTGGCATTCAAGTATGAAAAAATAAAAAAATATATAAAAAAAAGATAAAATATAAAATATAAAATATAAATTAATAATAGAAGTTTTATGGTATTAGGCACAAATGAGCCCAAGTAGCTTTGGTTCGGGTCCCCACGGCCCCCCTCTCCCCATCTTCCTCCAGTCCGAGAGACCAAGTTCATGGTCGAACGCTCCTTCATCTGCAATGCCATCGACATTTTCGAGCGCCACAACCATGATCGATCAAATTAATCACGGAGAGTATAATCAACTGCTTCTTTGCATATTTCTTTCTTTGTTTTGTTCCCAATGACATGATATATCCATCCATTTCACATGGATTTACACACTTGTTTCGTCTACCTAGAGTGACCAGGAACCACGAGTCCGACACCGACACAGGCACTCCAAAGCACTCTGGACACGGTGAATCAGTGTTGCATACCTCATAGATGCTGACAACCGAGGATAGTGGCAAGAAAACCTCTGGTGAGAAGCCTTGTCAGCAATCACCCAAATAAAACTCATATTATTCGTGATTTTTTTCTTATCTTTCAGAAACGTATAATACTTGCTTACTTTTTGAAAGATTCGATTAGTATGCGAATTTAGGTATGTGAAGTTTTAAACGTGTTCGAATTATTGAAAATTTGGCACACTGAACGTGGTGGGAACCTGTTTAATTAATCAAACTTGACAACATGTTTAAGCATGTGAAGTTTCTAACCTCAATATTTCCATTTGACGAATATTTGACCAATTCTTTTAACGTATTTTACTTGCATTGTGCCGATTTATACTCGTATTTTCGCCGTCCCGAATATTTTCTTGTTTACCGAATTGCTAACATGGGTGAGAAGTACTTATTTGATAGAATGATTGTCGAGAGTAGAAGGAAGCACACTAGTAGAGTAATTCGATCGAATGTTAGATATTATTGCTTGTTGATTCATGAGATGAAGAACAAAATAAATGCGGAAGCGTACCTGAATCCATTGATTATCTTGAAGCAGACGTCTCTTTATTGGTTCGATCTTCCAACTCGCTACTACCCTTAACAACAAAATAAAATATTTGTTCCTTTATCTGTTGATGGGGATGCAGAAGAGAATAGAGAAAACTCTCTCTTTGGTGGCCGTATGAGTTGGGGACCATAACCCGAATGAATATATATATATATATATATATATATATATATATATATATATATATATATATATATATATATATATATGTTTTGTTATTCTAATTTGGCCCCTCATCAAATTAGATTTATCTCCGGTATTTACACATTATTTCCATGACAATTATACCCTTAAACTAATTTTCCAAATAGACCACTTTAATTTGGCTTAATTATTTAGATAGTCCAACACAATTAATTTTACATGTGTGGCCCCTATTATTGAATAATTCCAACATAAAAGACGAGTATTGTATTATAAGAACTTGCACTTGCGTTTTTTCAGACTGCTGCATTGAACTTAAAATATGTACCCATTTCTTTGGTGCATTTGCGTTATTCATTTCGTTTGGTCATCCTTTCGGTGAATATCAATGAACTTCGGCAAATTGTAAGATATCGTCTTTCTGGACTTATAAGACAAGAATTCCTAGGCCGGTTGCCTGACTTGATTCAATTAGTTGGAATGTTGAATCGGACACGCCAATAAAGTTATAAAATAGAGAGATCAGAAGCGTATGATCGAGCTAGGGAGTAAGTTAGCTCTTTCGACTCGATCTTTGATGTCTTCGCTCTCTACATGACCTCTCATGTTTATGTCACCTGCTAATGGTTTTGCAATTTCAGGAGAAAACTTTGATACAGATGGAGGTATCAAAATTTTGATACATCCTTTGTATGACAAGTGGGCTCCCCTCTCACTTCATAAAACGTGTGGACAAATGAGGTATCAGAATTTTGATATCTCATTCTGTATCAAAGTTTTACTCTGCAATTTCAACTCATTAGCAAATCGGAAGAGGATGAAATTTGAAGAAATAGATTGTAATGTTTAGTGAGAGAGCATTACTTTTTGTACTAGAAGTGGAGTTTGTTGAAAGAAAATAAATAATAATGCTTCTGGAGTTATAATCCTTAGAACCACCATGCCAGCACGACTAAACCTTGATCCCTATTCCCGGGGGCGTCAGTTGTAACCATGGTTATTTGAAAATTATTCTTGACTAAGAAAATTATTCTTGTTTTTTGAATTAGACGTGTTTAATACTTGATAATATAGATTTTTTGGTGATTTTCCAGTAGATTCTTCTCCATGAGCAGCTGATTGATGCAACTATTTTGATTCTTCATATTGTAGCAGGCAGGCAGGCAGGCAGGCAGGCTATCACTATGAGTGTCAATAAGAGGTTGGCATTCTGAGGCTTCTTAGTCTGGAGCCTATTATTTTGGGTTTGCACAGTAAAAAAAAAAACATTTTTAGGTAATGTGAAATGTAAGTTGTTGTGCAAAGTTAATTTAATTAGAAACTGTTGTAGAGATAAAACAGCTTTTGTAATTCCTTATAAATTGTTTTATTTGTTTCACCAGAAGCATATGGGTATCTTTGTTATTCCATATTACCAAGGTAAAGATTTTGTCCAGATTCTTTTATTATTATTTTTTTTGGGGTCTCAAAATTTTTAGTTATACATCATAAGTAACAAAACAAGTCACTTTGGTGACTTGGAAGCTCATGGAGCTTATGGAAATGGGGTCAATGTGCATGATTAGGAATAGTTTCAGGGAATATAATATCAAGTGATCAGTTCTTCTGGACTTTTTTTTTTTTGATTTTCTGTTAAAATCTTGCAAAAAAATTGTATCCTTTCTACTTGTCGCTTATATCTTGTATATGCTACATTTTTGCTAGGTTGGTATATATTCTTGACACTGCCGGCCCCGGGGGTTGGGTTGTCCTAGCTGGAGCTAAATTTGATTGTCCCTTGCTCTTGATTCCAGAAGAAGATATCAAAAAAATTAATGGCGGATGGGGTTGGCAGCAACGTCGAAGTCTCTAGTTCTGACGGTATCATGGAGCTTGGATTTTGAGTTTCTCTCTTTGAGCTACTCGATACCTTCCTAGTGGGAACTCAAAATAGATCAGTGGATTGCTAGTTCAATTGACATAGAGAACTTGGAGTGGGCCGCGGAGGCTCTATTGGCGGAGAGCTAGGTAAGGACTTAGAGGTCTGGGGGGTTGCCCAAGTCCGATGGCTTGTCCGGCTTACCCCAGGGCCGGCCCTGCAGGTTCCTGAATCTGCGTATTATTTTCAGTTCTTGTTGGTGTTATTTGCATAATTTGATTGCATGATATCTGATTGTTCTATAGAATGTTGAGGTTGATTGCAGGAAGAATGGTTTCTTCAGAATGCCAACTTCTTTAATTTTTTTACTCCCCATAGAACTTGTAGAAGAACTTTTGACCAGCATTATGTACAGGATGAATGGTTCTATGAACCTTATGTAAGCATTTATGGGATGGAATTGATTTCTTTCTTGATATGGCTTTCATGGAACTTCATTTTGAGTTGCTTTCTGTTCTAAGCTTATAAAGCAGCAAGTTGTACTAAAGTTAGTAGTTCATTGATGAGAAGAAACGTGAATGCTTCTCTTTGATTGTGGGACTAAAGAGAAACGGTACGCAGCTAGAACCGTTACAAGTAGGGGCTATCACAAAATCTAACCCTCTCCTTTAAAAAGGTCAGGCCAACAATGTGATTTGTAGTAATATTGCTGTTTCTGCTCATCTTATAAATATTGAACTTACTCTCAGTGTTGTTACATGTTGTGCTTATATGACATTATAGGCGCTTTTGCTCACTCTCTCTTTGATCGATCATTATGAAGAGATTTCTGGAATATTTTCAGTTGTGTCTCTGCTTTCTCCTGCTAACTTTTCTTCTTCGATCAGTCGTGCTTGTGGGGGGCGCAGAAGAGGAGAAGGGGATATATCTCGTCTTGGTAGAAGGCGAACCAGTGGCATTTTACCGAGGGGCTGCAGCGCCTAAAGAACATGAGAACTTGGATTTGGAAAGGTATGAACTGAACCTATACTTGGCTCTCAAGTTTTAGGGTCTGCTTGGTATTAATGGTGTTATTCAACGGTTTTGCAATGTTTTTGAGTCGACCGTTTATGAAAACCTCTGCTTGTTAATTTTTCTGAGACAATTGTTTTGGTCGGCTCAAAAATCTCCCAAAATCGATGTAATGTAATTTTGGATGATATTATAAACACCCCAAATCGATAAGTTTTGAGAGGTTTTATTATTTTATTTCATTTATATCCTCACTAAAAAAATATATACTTATAACAACTAATATCCTTCCCTATTTAATTTTATTCGTATAAAAAATTTCAGAACCGCTTGTTAGTGAATTAGCAAACATTAATTGGACTGGTTTAAAAGTCGCTATTTAAAAATTACCAAAAATCGGACCCCTTATAACTGCTCATAACCGATACTCTAAAAACATCTCATACCTGCTATCCTACAATTGCCAAGCAGACCCTTAGTTTACAAATTCTTTCTAGTCCATTGGAAAGGTTTAGGGTCCAAACTGATTCAGCTAAGTATACAAGTCATGTGCATGAGACGAATCAGTGGACTCGGAAACATTAAGGAGAAACTATACTAGACCTCCACGAGTAATCTGGTCAAAATTTTGCACCAACTCACGGAACTTTTTCAACCTTTCCACCAGATCATAAGTTGTAATTTTAATTAGACATGATATATAGGCACAAAATGAAAGCAAAGTTTTTGAAGTTGAAATGAGAAGTCTCTTAGGCAATTTGAACAGAAAGTACAAAGAATAACAACTGTTTAGCCAGTGAAAAAGTAAAATAAAAGGGTTATTTAGTCTTAGGGTCTCGTATAATATCCGAGAATTGCGTTTAGGTCTCCATGTCGTTCATAAGAGGGTTTGGGTCTCGTCTTACCAGTTGACTTGGGTTGACCGATCCAAAAATGGAGACATAAATGCAATATTTTGAATTTTATACGAGTTCTAAAACTAAATGGAAAATTTGAATACTATTGAGACCTAAACGGCAAGTCAATCTTTAGGACGATGTCCAAACACTCTTCTGAACAATATTTAGATCTAAATACAAATTTTCAATATTATACTAGAACTGCAAACTAGCTAAATAACCCTAAAAATAAAATAAAAACAAATTAATTAACCAATTCATGAATAGTCCTTCTCAACCATGTTGTATATGGATAATGCGTGCTGTATTGAATGCCTGTTGGGTCCACTGTCTTCCAACTCCCACCAAATAAATGGAAGGAATAGCTCGATCCACTAATCTTCCGCCATCCAGCCAGGATCTTATACCTCTCATCGGTAACCACAAGAGTCACTTGAGTTCGGTCCATATTTACTATTTAGAATCAAATAACTGTTAACTTTGAACTCTGATACATCCTTTAATGTCTGACTTCAGAGAATCACAGAAGATGCAAGCAAAGAGCTTGGTAGAGTTCCATGACCAACTTCTTGAGACAAATCTCGACGATGGCACCTACAAGAAACTGTACAGCTTCCACCACATCGTCAATGGCTTCGCAGTTCACACTACTGAGTCTCAAGCTACCAGACTCAAATCAGCTCCTGGAGTGCTTCACGTAGAGAGAGATGTGGGCGTGAAGCCAATGACCACCTACACCCCTCAACTGCTGGGCCTGCCGGAGGCGGTGTGGAGCGAAGAGGGGGGCGAAGAGCACGCGGGAGAGGGCGTCGTGATCGGAGTGATCGACACGGGCATCGACCCCACGCACCCCAGCTTCGCCTACGACCCCCAGCTCGGCCAGGAGGCGGGGGGAGAGGGTCCGTTCTCCGGCAGCGGTTGCGACGTGGGCCCCCGGTTTCCTGCATCTTCGTGCAACGGGAAGATCGTGTCGGCTAAATACTTCGTCGCCGGGGCTGCGGCGGCCCATGCCATGGATGTTTCGGACTTGTCACCCTTCGATGAGGTTGGACACGGAAGGTACATTTTATGCATGCATGGCATGTATCAGTCCTCCTTACTTGGGTTAGCATATTAGAGATTATGTTTTTGAATAATAATTGTTGACATATTACAATAATCGTGTGTGTTAGGACGTTTTTGCCACCTTAACTTTTTACTGCTCGCTTTTGACACCCAAAATTTATAAATTGTTCTTTTAAGTTTCCTCAATTTTGACACACATCCAGACCACGTCAAAAGAATATAGGATAATATAAGTATTTAAATTTCGCTTTTGTACTACAAGATATGTTTTTGAAGTGGTCTTCATGATATGCTACAAAATTGAGAAAATGTACTTCAAAAGAGCAATTTATGAAGTTGTCGTGCCAAAATCGAGCAGTAGAAAGTTAAGATACAAAAAATGTCCGAGCGCTATAGTTGGAGTTCCGTTAGAGTAATTTAGCCTAATATATCCAGATTTTTTTTGGTGGTAATAACTCGCTTTTATTTAGATCAATTATGTTCTCATTAGTAATTATCTGCACCAGTCATGTGGCTTCAATTGCTGCTGGAAATTGGGGCGTTCCTGTTGTTGTGGACGGCTTCTACTATGGCCGGGCAAGTGGAATGGCTCCTCGTGCTAGGTAAACTTTTCATCAAGTTTTACTAAAGGGACTTGTAAAAAAAAAAAATTATTTGAGATGTTGTACTGAGTAATTCAAATTGATTGTTATTTTCTTGTGTTATTATTATGGGCGTTTTGGTCACAAGCAGACCCAAAAACGCCCTTGAGAATGGCCTTTTTTTTAAAAAAATTCTTTTTTTTAAAAGCATAGCAAATTACTTTCTAATATAAAAATTTAAGAAACGCCTTTGTTAAGGATGTTCTATCACCTTATATGCCCTTGATAAGGGCGTATATATCTCTCTTTCATTTTTTTTAATTCTTTTTTGCTGTTAGAGGGTGCTAAAGAAGAGAGGGGAGGGAATCAGCTAAAACGTCCTTACTATAGGCGTTTGGATTCCTTCTCACTAATTTTTGCAAATTTTTTTTTCTCCATATGCAATTTCTTATAACTTTATGTTTTAGCTGAAAATTTCCTTCCTTTATATCAGGCTTGCCATTTACAAGGCATTATATCCGGAAGGCAGTACATTTGCAGATGTGATCTCTGCAGTAGATCAAGTAAGCAAACATTTATCCTTTTCTTTTGTCACCATACAAGGACTACATCACCATACAAGGACTACATAATTATAGCAAATTTGTCACATTCATACCGAATAATAAGACTAATTTGCAAACATTCTTGAATTTACACACTTCTTGCACTTTGATACCTGGTACTGCATCATAAATATTTGTGTGCAATTAGACTTACATGCATCAAAAATTCTAGAGGAACTCATGAGTTTATATTTTTTTCAAACTCATCAATTACAAATTATAACCGTCGGATTATTGCAACTCATCCCTTGATCGCAAGTTCCTTACAAGTCAAGGATCTAAATAGAAAAATTCGTCCACGTGTCATAACTATACCATAAGTTCTTATTTTGAGTTCCTATTTGAGTTTTTGTGGTTGAACTGTACATATATCTTGGCAAATCTTCACACTGAAAGCAAGAAGGAAACATAAAATATATGTTACTATGTTAGTGTCCTAATTTAGGTACACAAGTTATCATAAGTTTATGCAAGGCCTCGTTTGGTACATTGTAATGTAATCGCAATTACAATATAATCAAATAAAAGAAATAATTTTTTTTATTTGATTACATTGCGATTATGATTACATTACAGTGTACCAAACGAAGTTTGATATGACCAAGTTTTTTTGATGGCAAAACCTACAGGCAGCGCAAGACAAAGTGGACATCATTGTACTCTCCCTGGGACCAGAGAAGATCCCGGAGGACACGGTGTCCTTCATGACCGCGTTCGACATCTCCCTGCTCTTTGCGAGGAGGTCCGGCATCTTCGTGGTGCAAGCCGCCGGCAACAACGGACCCGGAGAAGGCACCGTGCTGTCTTTCAGTCCTTGGACGATGGGAGTCGCGGCCAGCACCACCGGTAGAAGCTACGACTCCTCGCTCGTTATCGGCAACGGCACACGCCTGCACGGCGTCGGGTTATCAGGCAAGCAACTCTTACATTGGTCTCGCGGAGAAATTTACTTAGGCCTCGTTTGGTATACTGTAATGTAATCGTAATCGAAATATAATCAAATAAAAAATATTATTTTTACGATTAAAATAATTTTTTATTTAATTATATTGCGATTATGATTATATTACAGTGAACCAAACGGGGTCTTAATTTGTACGCACAAGTTTTAATAATTGATTTTAACAGAAAATCTCTTTCTTGCCTGCTGTGTGTAATAATAACATTTTGCAGTACATAAGCATAAAGTAAAGTAAATCTTTCAGAATAATATTGTTCACATAATTTTCGCATCTGCACTATTGCCTGTTGTAAATAGTAGTGTTACATTTCAGTTATATTTGCATTCAACCCTACTTGGTTGCAATAGAACAATGTTGAAACCATGTCAATACCAAGGCTTGCAGTTTCGGCACCAGAGTCGGTATCGGACCCTTCCTATGAGTATCGGAATCGGCGGTATCGACAGTATCGACGGTTTCGATATGGAGTCGGATATTTTTGTGTACAGGAAAAAAGATAATTATGAAATTTTTAGAAAAATTATTTTATACATTTAGGCATAATTTTAAGTATTTTCTGTTTTGTTTCTTAGTAGTTTTGAAATTGAATGAAATAATATTAGTCAGCCTTGCCAATGTGTTTACATGCGATAGACTTCTTTTCATGCTTTTACAACCTTGCTATACTTTTATACCCTTGCTATACTTTTATATCCTTGCTAACTGGTCTTTTTTGTTCATTTTTTTGCCGAATTGACTGAACAAAGACTACCAATGTCAGTATTGGTATCGGTATCGGATCGAGACATGCCAAATCGTATCAGTATCGACCGTATCGGATCAATATTGGCCCGGCCACAAGCAATGGTCAATACAAGTGAAAATAATAAACATATTACTTCTGTCAGCAATGTTGTTTGTTACTTTCAATGAAAAATACACTGCTTTAACTTGATCGTTTGGTATCGAGCTCATCTGGCTCTTGTGGCCAACGAGGAGAGGTATAACTTTCTTAGCTGGGCAGATGATCTTGGGATCGAGCCGCGAGAAAACGTGGACAGTGGGCCTACATTGCATGCAACGCAGCGTGCACAAAGTCCCGTGCGTTACGCCGGACATCTTATTATTATTATTTTTTTTTTGATCATTTGGTCAATTAATTTACATAATAGTTATACAGCTCTAATAACTGCAGCACTGATATACTATATTATTTCCCTCCAATTTTCCTGTTAAAAGGTGGCAGCGGCCTGCTCAAGCTGGTCTCGGCGAGGGACGCTGCAGCTGGGAAGAATGGCAGCAGCAGCAGCAACCCGCTTCCTCCGCGCGCCGCAGACGAATGCCAGCATGCCGGAGCGCTGCAGCCCGCCAAGGTCGCCGGCAGCATCGTCATCTGTTCGTTCTCGGGAGGGTTCTCGAGAGGCACCTCGACCGTCTCCGCCCTTCTCGACACCGCCAGGTCTCTCGGATTTGCCGGTTTCGTTCTGGTCGCCGACCCTCTGTACGGAGACTTCGTCGCCGAGCCCATCCCCTTCCCCCTCCCGGGCGTTCTGATCCCCCGAGTGAGTGATGCCAAGGTCAGTCAGTAGTCGTATGTTGTTTTGCTTGAACATCATAGATTGGCGGCTTCTCAGCACTAATATATGAATTACAAGATAGATATTCGCAATATTTTGGTATTTCTCAACTAGTTATGATCGTTTAAAAGGCAAATGTTAAGAGCACTACCAAATTTACTTACTACGGACGACACAAGATAGGGGCCAACACATTTAAGTTATTTTTTATTAGGAGCTGCCAAAATTTTGTAGGGGACAACACACATTAAAATTTGCGTTTTACTCTTTCTTTTGAGTTCATCTTTCTCTTCCAACCCTAATTTTAGGTTTATGATTCGTCAATTAGTGTTTTTATGAAGTTTCGAATCCAATTTAATTATGAGTTTTGAATTTCAGATTTCCACACATACTCCTTGGAGACGACACAATACTGTCCTAAGAAAGAATTATATTTTTTAGAACTGCCAAAATTTTGGCATTCTCACTGTAGTCCTATGTATTTTTTGGACTGCCAGAACTTTTGTAGTCCTGAAAACATACTTCTCTGTATTCAGGACTGTCAAAATTTTGACAGTCCTGAAAACATGCTTCTTTGTCTTTAGGACTGTCAAAATTTTGTCAGTCATATATGTGCGTATCCAGTACCGTCAAAATTTTAGCAGTCCTTCGTCGTCTTAAACGGGACTATTTACATTTTGAAACTCCAGAAACTCCATTAATAGAGTTTGAAACTTCGGAAATAGTCCTAATGAAACTATCATAAACTATAAAAAAAAATTTAGCAGTCCTTCGTCGTCAAAATTTTAGCAGTCCTTCGTCGTCAAAATTTGACTTTCGAAATGAGTGTTTAATGACGAATATTCGTCACTAAATATGCCATTAAAAATTTTGAATACCCAAAGTCTAAACGGATAAACTCAGTACCCAAAGTTTAATTAGATCTCATACAAAATAATCCAAAAAATTAACATTTGTGCCACCTTCTAGGAAATTCCACATTACCATGAATATTTGCCGTTTAAAAGTAACCAAATGCCATTGTAAGTCTCAAGTCATACGAACACTAACACTGGCTGCAGATCCTGTGGGAGTACTACGAGAAGAGCACTCACAGGAGCACGAGAGGAGGAGCCGTAACGTGGTTCGGAGGGACGGCGTCCATCGGGGAAGGGAGGATCGCCACGTTCGACGACGACGCGGCAGCGCCCGCGGTCTCGCGGTTCTCGTCGAGGGGCCCCGACGTCTCCGACAGCCGGATGAGCCCCGCGGACGTGCTGAAGCCGGACGTCCTCGCGCCGGGCGTCCAGGTCTGGGCGGCCTGGAGCCCGGCCAGCGCGCTCGAGCCCGCGCTCTCCGGGAGGAGCTTCGCGCTGCTGTCCGGGACCAGCATGGCGGCCCCCCACGTCGCGGGCGTCGCCGCGCTCGTCATGCGGCGCCACCCGGCGTGGGGTCCGTCCGCGGTCGCCTCCGCGATCTCCACCACCGCGTCGAGGCACGACAGCCGCGGGCTGGCCCTGATGGCGCAGGGCGCCCGTCTCGGCAGCGTGTATCCTTCCACTCCTTTCGACCATGGCGCTGGGTTTATAAATCCCGCCGGTGCACTCAACCCGGGGCTGGTCTTACCTACAGGTAACGCAAATTTTCTTCTAGTCACGAGAAATTATTCGGTAAGCCGGACTTATCGTACATCTTGATTCTCTCCTTCACTTGATAGCAGGACTGGTCCATGCTGTCACTGCATGCACTCATCCTCATGCTATCAAGTAGAGAAGAATCAAGATACACGATGAGTCCGGCTTACTGAATAATTTCTCTCTCCTCAGTCATTCTAATTTTTTGGGGGGATATTTAGACTTTGGGTCTCAAATAAGTTTTAAAATTTGTGTTTGGGTCTATATATTATACATAATTAGTATTTGGGTCAGACCTAAACACTAATTATGTATAATATGGAGACTCAAACACAAATTTTAAAACTTATTTGAGATCCAAAGTCTAAATATCCCCCTTTTTTTTTCTAATATACATCTATGAGCATGCGGTCGGGTCGGTTCAAACCAGAAAATCGAACATAACCGAACATATTTCAAAGCAGACCAAATCGATTCGTATTAAATTTTGGTTCAGTTCGATTATTTCGATTGGACCGAACATTTTTTGATGGGTTAGACTTTTGCCAAAATCAATCAACCAAACCAAAAACATTGAAAATGAGTTACTACTTTAGCAAACAAAAGCCTTAAAAACTCAAAATGTGAAAGTATATTATAGAAATAATTGTGACTAGTTTAAATAAAATTGGATTATAATGAGAATGGATAAAGGAAAAAAGAGAGAGAGACCGTCTTTGAAGTTTTGAAATAAAATTGCTAGAAAAGATGAGAGAACAGATCATAAATTTATAAAAATAAGGGATAGAAGCGATCTTAAAACAAAAAACGTACAAAAATTCATAGATATTTAATTTCAAATGTCTACAATTATGGTTTGGTTTGGATCCTAAATTTTAAATCCGAGCTTCGAAACTAGAAAAAAAACTAAAATTTCAAAAACTAAAGTCAAACCGTACTGTGAAAAACCGAACCGAATCACTATTTCGGTTCGGATCAGTTTTCAGTTTAAAATCGAGAAATGCTCACCCCTACATAATCTACGTTCCTCGTTCGCAGAGTTTGAGGACTACATAAGCTTCCTGTGCTCCTTGCCGGGGCTCGATCCAGCCCAGGTGCAAGCAGTCACCGGAACGGCATGCAATGCCTCTCTTCTTACTACTCCAGCAGACCTCAACCTCCCTTCCATTACCGTGTCCTCTCTAGTCGGACACCGGAGCATACGACGAACCGTGAAAAACGTCGCAAGCAGGCCGGAAACGTATACGTGCTCGGCTCTCCCGCCCGAAGGAGTCGAAGTCGAGGTGCGGCCGTCTTCGTTCGCCATAGCGCCGGAAGGGACGCAGGATCTCGTGATCAGGCTCAACGTGTCATCGCCGTCGCGCGTATCAGACGGTTTCCGGTTCGGGGAGATCGTGCTTGCTGGGAGTCTGGATCACATAGTTCGACTGCCCTTGTCCGTTCAGCCCAGTGCGTTTCGGTGAGGGCTTGTGCTGGATTAAGTGTGTGACCTGCACATCTGTTCTAAAGTTATGTATCGAGTAGTTTTTTCTGAATACAAAGAGAAGTATTATTGCACCATGAATGAAGGGGTTGCATGTTGTGAAAAACAAAACTCAATTTTATGAAAATATTTTATAAAAAAATTTCTCTCCTTTTTCGGCCTCGTACAAAGAAATAAAAGAAAATCGTTTTTTTTTCCTTTTTTTTTCTTTCCGGTGTTTGAAAAAGGCTCGAAAAATTAGGAGAAAAAGTGAACAATTGGAAATGAGGAAGTGAATCCGTGGGGTGAGTGGAAACCATTTTCTCCTATTTTTTTTTTCTTTGAAATCAATTATCAATTTCCTTTCCTACTCATTTCCTTTGTCATCCAAACACATAAAATGAATGATTTTTCTTTTCCAATGTCGTGATTTCACGAACCAAAGGGGGTCCATGGATTAATAAAATTAACGGGCTGAATAAAATAGTCGTTTGAGCATTAACTAGTGGTCCGTGACTAATAAATTTGCAACGAAAAATAAAATAAAAGCCCAAACGGTCAATGAAGAGCAAAATAAAAATATTTTGGGTCTCAATCTGAACCCGATAAAGAAATTCGGATCGACATTCGACGTTCGCAGATGTGGGCGCGTACCTGTACGCCGGACGCTTGCCGAACCGAACCAAGCCGTGTGACCCATACATCTAGCCCACAACAACTCACAAGTGAGAAGCCAAGTAAAGAGAGAGTTACAATCGATGTGGGACTAAAATTAAACTGTTTTTTCTTCAACCACCGAATACATCAATCCCCCTCCCAAAACCAAGTTTAGAAAACAGAGTTAACAATATTTAGAAGAATAATAATAAAAGAATTTTCGGACAAATGAATACTATGCAATAGGTGAGATGAACTACAACTTTAAGTCTCACTTAGTGACTATTGTCTGTCACGTCCCAGAACCAGAATACTGGCAAGTAGGGACGGACCAGGCCAGCTACGTATACCAAATTACTCCAGTACTCCGAAACAACGTATAAGCTGTATAGATGGGGGTCACTGCTACAAACCAACAGTCAATCCTAGGTCACATAATCTTAGATATCTCAGTCTCAGACAAGAAGTAAGGTATAAGAATATGATCATCATGCATTGTAACTCCCCTGTCCCAAAATACGTAGGACTAGGAATGTAGACATGCCAGCCGTATAATAAATATACGTAAGCTGTAAAATGCAGTAGAACCACGACCAATCTCATCAACACAAAATAAATGAATAAAATATATCATATAACGATGATGAATTGTCTTGATACAATATGTTGGGCGGAGACAAATCCACTACCAACGAGTAAGGAAAAAATACATGAAAAATAAAATGATTTTGGCGAGCGAAGCGAAGACGATCCAAGCGCAATCATCCTCGAATAAATGGAGATGGTCACGGCTAGAGCTAGAACACCTGCGAAAGACAAGAGCACACACCTGACGAGATAACCAGGTCCTCAGAGGAACGTAACAAGACACATAATATTATGCCAATAACTGAATAAATAAAGCTCAACAGAAAAGTATATGTGACTACACAAATAAAGGTCCTTAACCATTCTAAGTGAAAATGCACTTTGAAGACAGCGTTCCACACAAGGGCTCCCGAGACTAGAAACACGGCACGTTAGCGTTTCAACCAAGGCACTAGTGGCATCTAGAGAAAAGTAAATGCACGGCCCATTAGCACTCGGGTGAGAGCTAAGGGGCATCTAGAGGAAAATAAATGCACGGCCACTAGCTCTTGGATGAGTCACTAACGACAGCTAGAGGAAAGTAAATGCACGGCACATTTGTGTTTCAACCGAGGCACTAGTGGCATCTAGAGGAAAGTAAATAAATGCACGGCGCACTAGCTCTCGGCTGAGTCACAAATGGCAGCTAGAGAAAAATAAATGTGTGAAAGCCCCTGTGCCTAATAACTGTCTTCCCCCTCCCCATGCACTACTCGTGCTGAATCCACACCACGATATTTCTAATAACCGCTAAGTCTTCTAGGCAACTATATTAGCAGTTATATCCTAACGCTCGTCCTGTACGCACCGATGTACGGTCGGTACGCAAGTCCGAATCTATATGGGACACGTGACATCATGGCACATAGGTGTCAGGCCAATGAATGCGGCACAAACAAAAGGGGGTCCCTTAACTCTAGGCCAAATGCATAAAGAAAACTACAGTATAGTAATTTACAACTACATATGGTTTTGAAAGAACAACTTATAAGAAATAAAACATGCATGATATTGAGCAAAAAATTAAACAGTAAAGGCAAGGTGTCTTGCCTGGTAGGGCGCCTGGTGTACTGTAATGTCAAGGGCACGAACTGCGACTTCGGTGCAACAACTACACAAGGTGACCTCTGATGGTGGTACGGACAGTTCCATCGGTTCCAGGAGGGTCAAATTAGTTAGGTTTGACATAAGGTAGGCTTGAATTGGCGAGGGAGCATGATTAATAGGATTGGTTACGGACAGGAAAAAAAAATCAAAGAAATAATGGATAAATATTATATATACGATTGTTAGAAAATATTTATAATTCCTAAAAAAACTAGTTTCCATGATTCAAAATATTTATAGTAAAAATACTTAAAAATACCTAAAGTCAAGAAAAATCGTTTTCGGCAGAAACGCTACGTTTGTAGAAATAAGATTTTTGATAGGAATATATTAGTTAAAATTACTTTAAGTTTGAAAAAAAATTATAGATAGAAAACTATTAGTAAAAATATTTTAGAAAAATAATTGAAAATATTAGAAAATCGATCAATCATTTGAAAACTATATTTCTATGACTTATTGTATATATAAAAAAATTTAGAAGAAACTGAAATCTAGCAAGGTGATTTAGGGATACCAACTAACTTTTGCCAAATAATAATTTTGTACATCAAATATATATAAGTACTCTAAAATAATCAGATAACATATTTTTTTCACAAATATATTAATATTAGGGCTATATAAATCTCCCAAAAATTAGAATAACATTAATACAATTAGTAATACTAATTATATTACCATATATTAGAAAAACTAAAATAAAATCTGATAAATAATGTCTACTAATATTATAATAACAATAAAAATAAATAAAAAACAAAATAAAATAAATAAATAAAATAAATACATCTGTTGTCTTCTCTTTCGAGGGAGAGAGAGACAACAGATTGAAACCCAAGAGAAAAAAACTGCTGAAGGAAAAAGGGGGGCGGAAGAAGTAGGGTCGCCGGCGGTCGGCTCGTCCAGTCGGGGCTGAGAGAAAGGCGGAGAAGAGAGAGAGAGAGAGAGAGCAGGCGGAGAGAGGAAACATGGTGGAGCTGCGCGCGACGGAGGGTCTGGGAGTCGTCGGTCGGGGCGGTCGGTGAGGAACACGGTGGAGGGGTGCACGCGCGGCGGATGGGCGCACTGGAGGCGGGACGAGAGCGGCGGTGGTTGGCCGCACTGGGTGCGACGAGGAGGAGCGAGGAGTTCCATCGGCGGCTACCGTCCGACGCGGAGGCTCTCGAAGGCGGCGGACGGGAGAAGCGGATGCCGTACGCCGTGGGAGATCTGGCCGGGGAGCGGAGGGACCTTGCCGGCGGTTGCCAGCGCACGCGCGGCAGCGCCCGGGGCTTCGACAAAAGCGAGGCCGTCGGCAGGGCACTGCTTGGCGCGCACGGGCGGCGCTCTGCCATGCGACGGAGCGGCGGTCAGGTATGGGGCTCCGGTGGTGCGGGCTGCCATCCACGGCGTGATACGACGGTCCGTCGTGGAGGAGCACTGCGGAGGGGAGCGGACGCCGCGGAGGTAAGCGGGTGGCGGATTTAGGGTTTTTTATATTTTTTTTCTCTTCTTTTGGGCGATAATGGTGATCGGATTCATGGTCGGAGCTTGGCTGTCGGGTGGGGCTGTTGCGGCAGTGACCGCAGTGGTGGCGTTGGGAGTTTCCGGTGGGTGGCGGCCGAAATTTGGGGGAGATGGTGGTTATGGTGGTGGCATTGTTGGCGGTGGTTGGAGGTTGGTAGTCGGGAGATGATGCTGGTCGGGATGACGGTGGTTGTGGCGGTGCTGCCATTGGTGTGGCCAGAAGTGGTGGTTGGTAAGGGTCGGGTGTCGGGAAGGATTGGTCGGCGGGTTTGGCTGGTGGCGGCTACGGTCTGGCTTGGTTGGTCGGGGTTTTGGGTCGTGATGGGGATGGTGGAACGGTGGTTGTTGCCGGGTTGGGGTTGAGCGGGTGATGTGCGTGGGGGTTGCGGGAATGGTCGAGGCCGAGGACAGTGGTGGACGGCAAGGGATGGCTGGCTGTGCTAGGTCGACGGAGGAAAATTTTGGGTTTGGGATTTGATTGTGTCGGGATTGTCGACACGGAAAAAGGTTCATGTATATGTAATTATTGGAATAAGATGTGGGAGGGGAAACATGGACACGATGCACGTGGGTGGTGGAAGTTATGGAGGAGTACCTGCCTATTTATAGGATGTGAAAATTTCCATTTGGATAAGATTGTGGGGGTTTTAAATCTCCATAGATAATATCATATTTATTTAATTTGCTTTAAACATTTACTTGTTCGAATCTAATTTAAACATCAATAAATCTTCATTTTGATTCAAATTCAAATAAAATTGTTTCAAATTTAAATTGTCTCATTTAATCAAATATTAACTTTTAAAAATATCTCAAATACCATTTTCATAAATAATAAAATAATTAATTTCGAAAATTGTACTATTATTTAAAATAACTAATAAATATTTACGAAAATGGGTATGCACAATAATATTCATATAAATATACCTTTCTAGTATTCAATAAAAATATTATTTATTATTTATAACTGAAGGGCTTTTAAAATGAAAAGAACAAACTTAGCAATTTTTGTATAATAGCAAGGTATTCATTATATAAATTATTTTGAACTACAAAAATAAAAATAAAAATATTTTTCTAAAAATATGTACGCTCGCACATATTCGCACTCGACGAGCAATTACGAAATACGCCGTTTGCGCACAACGTACAATACGACTACGCGACGTACAATACAAAATTTTTAAAACAGTACCAAAATCGATAAAAATATGGTAGAATTTCAGGGGATTTACATACTACCCAACTTAAAAGAATTTCGTCCTCGAAATTAAGGGTTAGCAGGGGGGTGAGAAGGCACAAAACAGTTCACAATGTTCAACGAAAGATGTATTAGGAAATTTCGATTTCAATAACGGCAAGGATAATCATGGGTTAACACAAGAAGGAAAATGTGTGGGGGTTAAAGTTAGAATGTGCAATAACGATTTGAGAAGATGGATTAAATACCTAGAAGGTATGCTTTGAGAGTAGGTTGAGGGCACGAGTTAAAGAGCGCTAAATTTAGAAGGTCATGGAAGTAAATATTGGCTAACAGACGAGTAGTTTAGGATGAATATAGCAACCTTGAGTGGTGAGGGTCATAGGTGATAGGGTAGCTAGAGAAATTTCTAGTATCACGCCCTTTGCCCTCCTTTAATAGGTAAAGGCGAAAGCAATAAGGAGTTCAATGACGATTTTATCGAATACGAACACGTGATTCAAAGGCGACCGTATAATTTCAAAAGAATTTTCAAGACAATTGTGGATGGGATTCAAGAGGCCAAGTTTAATTAGGTCTCATCCACATAGAACAATAGGTAAAGGTGAACCAAAGTACATTAGGTTGATCAGACCATCATGCATCGGTTCTGATTAGACGATATGTTAGTGGGAGCTCTTCCAATAACATATGTCGTGAACAAGCTTGATAAAGGATGAGCTTGCAAAACTAGACTACATTGTGGCGTTAGTCGAGCTAGTCAAAATATAAGTACGCTAGATAATGAAAAGGAAATACAAACAGTCTAAGTTCCTCAATAAGTCATAAAGTCAATGTAAATACTAGACCGTGAGGCATTCTACTTAACTTGCAAGAGTTAAGCTAGTAGCGTGATGGGACAATGGATCAATTATTCATGATAAACCACAAGTTAAGTATTTAAGGAATTAAATGAATCACAAGCACTCCTCAGGTCGAAAGAATTGAGTCGAGGTTGAGTAAGTCAAGTTTAAGATATCCATGCTTGGTAGATGACTAACTACACTGGGGTATATACAACTATCATGGCACAAGTGATATTGCAACTAGTGGGAAATACTTCTATCTCATTTATGCTATCTTGGTTGCCTTCCATTAAAAATCCTAAACTCGAGTTTTCCTCAAAAAGTTTTTTATCCTTCATGACTTTAATACTAAATTTCTTAAATCGATCTTCAAGAAGTGAACCTTAGTATGTCACCAATCAAATCTACAAAGATCGTTAATATTCATAATCAAAAACTTGTAACTCTAAATAAATTTATAGATCATCAATCATAAGACAGAATTTGAATTTTTCTCCTAAAGTCAATTTCAAATCTTCCAAAATATTTTAAACCAATTATTAATACTATCACTTCCAACTTACAACTCTTAAACAAATTTTTTTTTCTTCTCTTCAAGGATGTATAGCTATATCCCAATAAATCATAATTACTTTTCAAGACCTTCAAAAATGAAACTCAGAAATCAATTCGATTGTTCTTTTTCTCATTCCTATATAGATTTTAACTATCTCCTTGTAGTAATAAAATTCAATCAATCCTCCAAGTTCGCAATGTTGCTACTACCCAACTTGGAATCAACTAATTCTTCCTACAAGATCATACCTCAAGAAAATATGGTTCTTTGATTCTTAGAGTACTAATGACTTTATAACTTCATATGATCTCTAATGCATACCAATTGTCAATGCAATCTTTCTAGCCGTGTGTTTGACCTACGAGTATATACTAGTGTAGACATCTAATAACCATCATTAAGCACAAGAAAGTAGGGGTAACGGTAGACTCTAATCCTATCTGCAGGCTTGCTTGGCACGGTAAAGTAACCAAACAATTTATCTTGACCTGCATGGGCCACCACAAAAACATGTAACGCCCCTGTCCCAAAATACGTAAGACTAGGAACGTAGACATGCCAGCCGTATAATAAATACACGTAAGCTGTAAAATGCAGTAGAACCACGACTAATCTCATCCACACAAAATAAATGAATAAAATATATCATATAACGATAATGAATTGTCTTGATACAATATGTTGGGCGGAGACAAATCCACTACCAACGAGTAAGGGAAAAATACAAAATGAAATGATTTTGGCAAGCGAAGCGAAGATGATCCAAGCGCAATCATCCTCGAAGAAATGGAGATGGTCACGGCTAGAGCTAGAACACATGCGAAAGACAAGAGCACACACCTGGCGAGATAACCAGGTCCTCAGAGGGACGTAACAAGACACATAATATTATGTCAATAGCTGAATAAATAAAGCTCAAGAGAAAAGTATACGTGACTACACAAATAAAGGTTCTTAACCATTCTAAGTAAAAATGCACTTTGAAGACAGCGTTCCACACAAGGGCTCCCGAGACTAGAAACACGGCACGTTAGCGTTTCAACCAAGGCACTAGTGGCATCTAGAGAAAAGTAAATGCACGGTCCATTAGCACTCGGGTGAGAGCTAAGGGGCATCTAGAGGAAAATAAATGCACGGCCACTAGCTCTTGGGTGAGTCACTAACGGCAGCTAGAGGAAAGTAAATATACGGCACATTTGTGTTTCAACCGAGGCACTAGTGGCAACTAGAGGAAAGTAAATAAATGTACGGCGCACTAGCTCTCGGCTGAGTCACAAATGGCAGCTAGAGAAAAGTAAATGTGTGAAAGCCCCTGCGCCTAATAACTGTCTTTTCCCTCCCCATGCACTACTCGTGCTGAATCCACACCACGATATTTCTAGTAAACGCTAAGTCTTCTAGGCAACTATTGTGAAACCCAAAATTTTGGAATTATTTAATTATTGAATTTGTAGCGTAATCTTAGCCTTATTATTATTATTATTATTATTATTATTATTATATATTATTATTATTACTATTATTATTATTATATATTATTATTATTATTATTATTATTATTTATTAGTCAGAATTAGGAAAATATTATTTTTAAAATTATCATTGGGTTTTTGATTATGGCCCTGCCCCGATCCCGTGCCCGGGGTCCGACTCCGAGTTCGAACCCGATTTCCCGAAACCCAATTCAGTTCCGAACCCGTCCTTATTTTTTCCTTTTTAAATTCTGGTTATTAATTTATATGTTGAAAAAAAAATATATATATATATATTAAGCAAAATCCTAAAACTAAAACCTATTTCCCATGTGGACCCAGCACCCCACGACCCATCACCCCACGACCCAGCTCCCCACGTTTCAGCTTCTACTCCTACTCCTTCTTCTCAGCATTTTTTTCCTCCACACCACTCATCCCCCCTAACTCTTTCCATATAACACAAACCAAAGAAAACCACCACCACTCCCACCCACAAAGGAAAACCACCAGCACTCCACAATTTCTCCCTCACCAACTCAAACCCTTCTCCATCTCTCCCCCTCTCCAGAGCATCCCCAACCCGCGACCAGAGCCCTGGCCAACTCCGGCCGACCCTGAGCCCCGTTCCCGTCCATGACCCGCCGGAGCCACCGCCTCCAACCTGGCGCCGCCCTACTCCGGCCAGCCCTAGCGCCCACCAACCGCCGGCGTCCAGCCCGGCTGATCGCCCAAGCCCACGCCTGCCTTCCGGTGCGCCCCGACCAATCCCGCGGCCGCCCCTGTGCGAGCCGTGCGTCGTTCGCCTCCCCGAGCGACCCCGATCTACTGTCCAGCACCTCTGTGCGCGACTCCAGCGCTGTTCGGACTCGATCCGCTACTATCCGCGTCCCGTTCCCACTGTCCGCGGATAATTTTCCTTCTTTATTCATCTGAGAGCTCTAGCCGAGCACCCCAGGTATCTTCAGTGTTCTTGTGTCCCTCCCATTTAGTGTCAATGATGACATAGTCCCCGATTGCGCTATGGGAATTGGATCGATTCGCGGATTCGGATTTTTCGAACTCCCTTTTCGGAATGTTTCTGTAGATTTATTGTTGTGTGGTTTTGTGGTTCTGTGGTTCCGAGAGAAGTTTGGATTTTCAGAAATGGCTCTGTGACCATTTTCCTTAGAGAGGTTCTGTGGCTTCTCGAAAATTTCCGAGTTAAGTTCTGATTTTCCCGTAAATGGTTCTGTAGTTTTCGGTTTCCGAATTTCATTTGGATCCTTCGGATTTTTCAGAAAGGGTTATGTGATTATTAATTTTTAGAAATAAAAATCTACATTGGGTTGGAAATTGGTATCATTGATGTGAGATTATTTTGTGGTTTGTTATTCCTGGTTTGGAATATTTGGGTTTTGGCATTTTCCCAGGATTGGGTTATCCCGATTACAAAGGAGGTGCTGCCCAAATTTTTGTGAATATATTTTAAAGTTTTGAATAAAATTATTTTCAAATCCCGGCCTTTGCAAAATAAACTACATTTTGGAGTATTGGTTTTAAAATAGATTTTGTATCTTTTCGGGCGACGACCATATTGGTCCATGGGCCCTAACTAAATGCAAACGAAACCGGCCAACCCGGACGTTGAGGCATTAGTTAAAACATGAGTTTGAATGACCAAGTCTGAGACACATTTTTATAATTATCTTTAATTTATTATTATTTTTAGAATGGATTACTGCTGTTAGTAATTTTGGTGCAGGGCTTCGACCTACTGTTGGACCGTTCGCGGCAATCAGAGCTCACCTTTAAATTAAATTAATTTATGTAAAAATTGTAAGGACATAAGTCCAAGTTTTCTTTTCTATTTTCCTGTGGACCTGTAATAAGTAGTTTAGTTTTTCCTTTTCTTTTCTGGATTGTTGTTTTATAGGTAAAAGCGTTAATAATAAAATGAGTATTTATTTTAATATAGAAAATTAATAAGAGTTTTCTCACATTAAATAAAATAAGATTTCAAGTTTGTAACTTAGGCATTCACATGTTTTCTCATTTAAAAGAAAAAACCTAGTTCTATATATACATATTTAAAATATAAAGTTTTGCCAAATTAACCGGTAATTGCTATTTTTTTCCAATTAATCAGTAACCGACTTATTTAATTAAAATGATAACGAACGTAGATTGCGACGCAAGATTTTCGGTAGATTATTAAATAACTTAAAATCTGACTAGGGTCTACTTCTAGAGATTGTAACTAGCACACCTAGAATGGTTTCATTATGGTTCTAAGCCAAGGTTCTCAACTGTAGGATCTCGGAGACGAACTTGACTTCCTCCTCGGTACCAACATTCCCGATCCAGTCAATTAATAGAGACAAGTTACGGTTATATTTTCTTGTATTTTATTTAGTAATTGTCAAGCTGCATGTTAAACCACATTGCTACACGGAACCCTCTCCTAGGGTTCAAATATTGATTGATATTGATTGTGGGGATTGGGGAAATAGTGTAACGTTTATGCCCGATACCCCTCATATTGCATATTGTGCGAGCTTACCCCTCTTACACACGGGGATAAGCCGTATCGCGTCGCTAGGACGCTATTGTATAACCCAAGCCGGTCATAGACGATTACACATTCAAATTATATTGTTTTTAATTGTTAAATTGCTGGAAAATATTGTTTCAACTGTTTAGCCTGCACTTTTCCATTATTACTTGAAATATGAGATAATATTCGTACTTGCTCCCTCCTGACTGTAGACAACATTTTTAGGTGACATTGAGGATGCTGAGCTATTGTACAATAGCTACTATGACCCGGTTTTGTACCCTATGGTGTTGCCGGAGTCCTCCTTGGAGGACGCAGGACCTGAGGCCGACGAGCCGACCACTTAGCTAGTCGTTTCCAGTTTTTCTAGTTTTATTGTTTTGGAGTTTTGTTAATTTTGAATTCAGCACTTTATTTCTGTTCTTTCATTACTAGTTGTACTTTTCAATTGTTGAATAAAAGTTTTAAAATTTCCGTATATTGAATTGTGACAAATGTATAAATGTTGTTGTGAATACCTGCATATAGAACAGCTTACTGCCGCCGTCTCACAACGGTGCAGGCTGGGCATGATCCGGTTCGACCCAATAATTTGGGATCGGGTCGTGACATGTTTTTAGTGGTGGCCCATGCATGTCCAGAAACAATAATTTAGGAAAACATACCTAGAAACAATTAGAACACTAGAACATTGATTTGTCACAACATAGGTCCGAATTATATATATATATATATATATATATATATATATATATATATATATATATATAAATATTTTTGTTTGATTATAGACTGGTAGGATACCTTGCTTATGTATTGCACCCTAAACCTTCCAGAGTATGGCCAAAGGAAAGACCACCCGTTCCGGCCCTGCTGAAGATGAGGTGTCATCTACCAATCACACCCCACCTCCTCAGGCACGTCGGGACCCTCCTCCCTTGCAGCTGACTGATCGTCCCCACGCTGCACCAGCACCCCACCCCGTTTACGCTACTACAGCACAAACGGCAGAACCTGCACTTCCCCGAATTGAGTCGCAGTCCCCCGCGGTAGTACCCACACCAGTTGCCCCACCAGTACCGATGGACCCCACAGAGCTCGTAGGCCTGCTACGAGGAGTACTGGAGGCCCAGAGAGCCCAAGATGAAGCCCATCGTGAACAGACTGCAGCCCAAGCTGAAGCCCATCGCGAGCAGATCGCGATCATGAGAGAAGGCATGGAGAATGCCCACAACGTGGCTATGGCTGCCCTCGAAAGAGGAGGAACAGCTCAATCAGAACTAAGGCCTGCTAAGGTAAACCTAAATCTAAGAGTTAATTTATGTATCATTAAGGCCATTCAATTTGATAAGAGACATTATTATGTGAAGGTCGGCACTATCGAGAACTTTAAGAAGCAGGACCCTCGACCCTTCAAAGGAACCGAGGGAATCATCCATGTCGACGAATGGCTCGACAGCATGGAGCGTCTCCTCAGCATCGCTCGACTACCTGACGACCTCCATGTCGAAGCAGTAGGACTCCAGCTGCGAGATGTAGCAAGCACCTGGTATCGGAATGAACCCCGACTCCAGGATAAGCAGCTTGATTGGGACACCTTCAAAAGGTTGTTCCACAGGAAGTTCTTCCCAACATCAGAGTTGCGGGAGATGGAAAGACAGTTCCAGGACCTGAAGCAAGGGACATGACGGTTGGAGAGTATGCGGCAGAGTTCGGCCGACTTAGCCGCTTTACCAAGAACTTGGTTGCTGACCCCAAGGATCGTGCTGAGAGGTTCAGGTATGGACTAAGGGAAAAAATTTGCACCCCTGTGATCGCAGGCGGTGCTAAGACATACGAAAAGATTCTGATACGAGCTCAGGACGTGGAGAAGAGCCAACATTCTCGTTCAAAAAGGGAGTATCCTGGAACTAGCAACTTCCAGGGTAACCAGAAGAGGCCCAACAACAACAACAATAGGCCTTCGCACCACCACCAGCAGCACCGTCAGGCAAGGACCTGTAATGTCCCGCTCCGCACGGTGCATTATGCTGAGTCGTTGACTCGAAGAGTAGCGTTGACCCGATTGCGTATCGATGCGAATCGATACAAAAGTTACGTTGTCCTGAGAAACGTATCGACCCGAGGAACGTATCGAGTAATAACGATGCAAGTGTTAAGTTGTCCCGAGCAACGCATCGAACTAAGTCGATGCGAAGAGTTGCCTTATCCCGAAGAATGCATCGAGTGAATCGATGCAAAGCACCGCGTTGCCCCGAAGGATGAGTGCGTTGAATCGGCTCGAAGATTCTAAGAAATCGAATCGACCAAGGCGCAAGTCCGAATCGATGCAAGTATTGATTTTAGTTGGTTTCGTGTGCAGGTTATACGTTGACGGGAAAATATTAGAGGTCGATCTTCTGCAATATTTAGTAAGGGGTCCGCGGAACCAAATCGACGCCTTGCGACGGGCTGAGACTTGGGCACGCTAAGGCAAATCGAACGTATAACTCAACGAAGCACGAAGTGCTCGAATGGCTAAGTCAAGAGAGTTGCCCGTGTAATGAAATTATGAAATCGAGCCGCATCGGCTCTGCGAAACGACAAAGGCGTATCGACTCAAGGTGGGAGGATTGACTTCTTTTTACTCCTTCATTCGATAAGTCAAATATATCATTGTATGCTAAGATAACCTATCGACGCCACGGGCGTGGTCCGATCGGGATAAATCATAGTGTGAGTCGAACACTAAGTTAGAACAATCGAAATAAAACGTGCATCATATGCACGAGTCGCTATGGAACATTGGATATCGCTAAGGCGAGCGCCTCGGTGCGTAAGCCGCAAGAATATATGATAACTGTAATCGGCGAGTGCCTTAGTGCACGAACCATACCGTGCCTTCACGCATGAGTTAGAACGGCTAGAACATTGAAAGACAATAGGCGAGCGCCCTAGCGCGCTAGCCCCGAACATTGAATGCTAAGTTATAGAACATTTGAAATACGGTCGAAATATGCCTACAAGCACGAGATCACAAAAGACGGCGAATATGCACAGCTGCACAATACTTACAAAAGATGGCGTCGTTACGACGAGAAGAACAGTTGTGGCATGGATATGGCATAACTGTCGACGCGGCATGGTGCCTTCGAAATGTTCATAGCCTTTGGGCGTTCGACGTGAACATTGAGGCGTTGCGCCAATTGAAATAGAGATAAGCGAACTTGCTTGGTTGTATGAAATATAAGATTCGTTGTATGGTCAAATGGACTTAAAGACTATTGCCCATGCATGGGTGTTTCTTCCCTCGAACGTGATCACCAGGGCGCTGGGACCGTTCGGCCTAGGAGGGACTGTGATAATCGGTATTGTTGGTGCACTTCGACTAAACGGGTAGCGCCTGTCTAGTGAATGTGATAAGCCACTTACACGAGTACTTCGGGGGTCCTCGGATCGTGTGTGGTTAGCAACCATAACTGAGTGACTGTCGTCTTACATATTCGATTCGATAAATATAAGTCCATTCTAGCTTGACAAGCTAGTGACCTTCATATAGTTAAGGGCGATGGGTTTGGAAGTGCAAGGTATACGTATCCTGCATGGATGGATCCGAATAGAAGGCACTTATAACATGAAAGGGAATACAGATAGGCGTATTCACCTTGCGTCGGTGCAAGGGCGAGTGCATCGACTTGGTAAGTCGCGCCACGAATCAAACACGAGAATGCTTGCTTGCCTATTCAATTCGATAATATGCTTGCTATGATAACATGCTTTACGCTTTCGAATATGCCATGAAATTGACCCTAAGGAGAACATAGCAAGATCATAAGCTAAGTTGCATGATTCAACATAAATATTAAAATGTCGGTTTGGAAAGATGATCTTTGCTTCAGTACATGCGAGGACGAACGTGCTGATCCCCCACCATCTTCATGCAGGGTGCAGGGAATGGAAGGCTCGCGACGAAGCGTTGCTTGAACGCGTTGAGGCTCGGAAATGCCGAAGCGTATTAAAGCGTGCGATCGCATTGACGCTCGGACTATGCAACTGGATTGATGCGGCCGAGATATAGAAGGCATGATGTATGGAACGGTGAAATTCTTTGTGGGCAAGAGAGAACCTGAGTGTTGTAGCCAATCTGGCATATATTGTTAGGCTATCGAAAGCCTTTGTAATCTCAGTTTCGAATATCAATAAAGAGAATTGTTTCGTATACTCTGTTTTTCTATCGTTTTAAATATCGAATCAAAAGATAACCATTTGAGAACTTGTCATCTTGCCTTGCACGAGCGCAACTCCAGGCTCGTGCGGCATCACGCCCCCTGCGAGGACGATGATTCGGGTGATTCCGGGTCGGGGCGTGACAAATTGGTATCAGAGCTCTAGGCTCAATTTCCTCTGGATGCTTCCTTCATTTCAATTCCAAAACGTTGTACACCACCAATCGAAATCACTCTTAACTCTACTCGATGTCGCACTGGATGTTCCATACAATAAGTCTAATACAAACCATGTAATTTTGCCGCGTGTTGTTTGGAAATTACATAGTGTTCATAGGAAAAGTCGGGAAATATTTGTTGCTGTAAGTGCAACAAGTTGCGAGATGTGAATTCAAAGATTTGTTGCCGCGGGATGCAACACGTCGTGAATTGTAATTCGAAATATTCGTTGGATGTAACGAACGATACGAAAAATGTTGGTTGCATCGATACAATGAAATTCGTGGAATATTGCTGCAGCAATTGCCACGCGTTGATTGTAAATGATGCGTTGAAAAGAAAATAAAAGTTGATATTGATGTGTTAAACGGATTCACATATCGATTTTGAATGTGCGTTTGCGATGAAAAGCGATAAGTCAATATCGAATGTGTTGAAACGGATTTGAGCTTTGACTTTGAATGTCGGAAATGAAATATTGTACGATGTGCAATGCGTATTGAAAGTAAAATATTGCCTGTGGTGCAACGCATGTCCAAAGTAAAATTTATTGCACGTGGTGCAACGCGTATCAAAGTAATCGCTGCACGAAGTGCAACGGATATCGAGAATGAATTTTTGCACAAGATGCAACGGAAGAAAATAAAAGTTATAAATCGAGAAACGAAATCGGTTCGGTTACGCGCCGAGCTGTGTTGGCAAATGAATGCATTGGCCGAGTTGCGTCAGATTTTGATTAATCAGAGTTATGGTTGTGATCAAGCACGATCACTGCGGAAATCGTGGGTCGGAAGAGATCGTTGGTTTGTAAAGAGTACGTTACGACGGAAGTAACTTGAATTCCGGGTGGTATATGGCATACCACCGATGCAATGAATGGCTCGATTCCGAGTGGTACATGTAATACCACTTGTGCGATAAATTGCATCGACGTTTTGTGAGAATTGCGGAAGGTTTGTCCGCAACGGACGGGATAGCACCGAGACTCGATTGAGAATTTGTACGACGGCATGTTGATGCAAGTGTTCTTCGATGATCGGTTAGGACGGTAAGGCGAGACTTATATCATTGAATGATACATCGATTGAAAATTTATGTGTCGGTCGAATGACGGGAACTAGCAAAACGATTATGCCTTGAGGCAACAATCGGATCGACGGGATAGGAAACTCGAAACGTTGAAATCGAACCGCATGACTTGCGAGCTCGATAAAAATGTTGGGCGAGGCGAATCAAATCGCACGACTTGCGATCTCGATAAGAATGTTCGGCTAGGCGAATCGAATCGCAGGATTTACGATTTTGATAGAAATGTGGGGCGATGCGAATTGTAATTGAATCGCACGATATGCGACTTCGGTGAAGAGTTGGTTGACGGGAGTAATCGTGCCTAAGAAATAGTTGGTTACGTTACGGCGAAACTCATTTGAGTACGATTGAAAACACGCAAAACCTAGAGGGCGAGATCGTATGACTTGAGGGTTCGATGTTGGATAATCGGTAACTCAGTTACGCGATCGAAGTATAGCGGGATGCGGCAAATCGGAGAACGAGTCGATGCGTATGGAAAAGTTTGTTGCGAACTTGGATGTATGCGGTGCGAGCTAAGTTGACGTTGAAACGGATTCAAAGTTGACCCTTGCGTTATCGAAATTGATACGGCGTATCGAGATCGATACGTAAGGAAACGTAAGCACGATGTGGGAATACAAAATAGAGTGTGCCTCGTGCTATGGAATTTTGTAAGTAACGATACGAGAATGAACGAACTTGGTTGATCGTAAATTTTGTGATTGATCAAAGACGAGACTATAAGTCATCGACGATTGCTCGATGCGTATAGCATCTCGTGTGTCGACCCGTAAATAAGATAGACTCGAACTCGATACGAGTAGACGCGTCAGGAATAGCAGAATCATCGACGGAGTGCATGACCTTACTCGGAGGATAGTTGCGCTTAAGTTGCGCCGATAGAAATGGTTTTGTTCAAAAATTTGGATAGTCGCATAGAATCGTCGGAACGTGATTTGGCTCCAAAATAAGATATAGCATGGTTCGTAGTACACTGTCCTTCGGTGATGATCCACAATTATCGAGTGTAGCTTCGGGGCAGCTGACCCTAGAAGACTTGACCGCCAAATCAAATTGAATGCTGTAGACCGTAAGATAACCCATGCGATATCGCATATGAGATTTTATCGATAACAAATATAACATGGTGCATGTTGACGATAAGTCTAGACGATCGAAAATTGTTGGAACAACTTTCGATTGAGAATGATGTCGCTAGATTTTGAGTATTCGTCGGATGAATGCTCGAATGGTTATGTTGGTCGACGATAGAACTTGAAATTCACCAACGAACTTGGTGATTCGGATAGGCGATTGCGAGAATCGTGCTATGCACAAGAGACAACGATAAGGGAATGACTTATGAGTCATGTCGTTAGATTCGGATTCACCTTGCAATTGAGCTTGCGTGAATTGAAATTATGTTCGATGTTGCGAGACGGATAAGTTGGGAATTTGGCTAGTGAATTCCTACTCGTTAGGAATCGAACGTAAGGCGCATCGAAAGACGCTCGTGTCAAGGCGATCGTTGTCTTGAACACCATCGCCTTGATGTAAACTTTTGTGTCGGATAGATTGTGGCCTTTGTGCAATATCAACTTAAAGTTGCGTCGGGAGAAGTTAAGCACGGGGACTATGTAAGTAACCTAGCGGACGTAGTCCCGAATGTTGATAAAAGAAATCGTATCGAGATAAGTTGCGTAGCTAGACTTCGAAAATAGTTGGTTAACGATTTCGAACGTAAGGCGTTGCGAAGGATCGTTGCGATCGGATGCGCGACGGCTTGACGCGACGCGTAGAATTGATAGTCCCGATGAAACATACAAAGTGAGAAATATGATTCTTAAAATCGCATCGTGTGCCTCGACTTATGTTGGACGATCGCGTATGTATCAATATGCATGTGCGCTAGAATTGCGAGAACAAGTAATAGAGCCAAGTCCGATCGAGAATACGAGATGGCGAGTAATTGAAAATAAGAAGTTACATGTCTGCGTTGTTCCGATATCTTACAACTAAGCTTGGCTGAAATGCGTATATTGGTGGGACGTCTAAAATATGTGTATGATTTCAAACTAAGTTGTACGATCCAAACGAAAGTGAGACGAGATTGTGGAACGATCTAATGAAACCCTTGAAAATTTAGTATTGGTTTCGGTTCGGAACGAACCTTGTTTTGAGTGGTATATTATGTAATGCCCCGCTCCGCACGGTGCATTATGCTGAGTCGTTGACTCGAAGAGTAGCGTTGACCCGATTGCGTATCGATACGAATCGATACGAAAGTTACGTTGTCCCGAGAAACGTATCGACCCGAGGAACGCATCGAGTAATAACGATGCAAGTGTTAAGTTGTTCCGAGCAACGCATCGAACTAAGTCGATGCGAAGAGTTGCCTTATCCCGAAGAATGCATCGAGTGAATCGATGCGAAGCACCGCGTTGCCCCGAAGGATGAGTGCGTTGAATCGGCTCGAAGATTCTAAGAAATCGAATCGACCAAGACGCAAGTCCGAATCGATGCAAGTATTGATTTTAGTTGGTTTCGTGTGCAGGTTATACGTTGACGGAAAAATATTAGAGGTCGATCTTCTGTAATATTTAGTAAGGGGTCCGCGGAACCAAATCGACGCCTTGCGATGGGCTGAGACTTGGGCACGCTAAGGCAAATCGAACGTATAACTCAACGAAGCACGAAGTGCTCGAATGGCTAAGTCAGGAGAGTTGCCCGTGTAATGAAATTATGAAATCGAGCCGCAACGGCTCGGCGAAACGACAAAGGCGTATCGACTCAAGGTGGGAGGATTGACTTCTTTTTACTCCTTCATTCGATAAGTCAAATATATCATTGTATGCTAAGATAACCTATCGACGCCACGGGCGTGGTCCGATCGGGATAAATCATAGTGTGAGTCGAACACTAAGTTAGAACAATCGAAATAAAACGTGCATCATATGCACGAGTCGCTATGGAACATTGGATATCGCTAAGGCGAGCGCCTCGGTGCGTAAGCCGCAAGAATATGGGATAACTGTAATCGGCGAGTGCCTTAGTGCACGAACCATACCGTGTCTTCGCGTACGAGTTAGAACGACTAGAACATTGAAAGACAATAGGCGAGCGCCCTAGCGCGCAAGCCCCGAACATTGAATGCTAAGTTATAGAACATTTGAAATACGGTCGAAACGTGCCTACAAGCACGAGATCACAAAAGACGACGAATATGCGCAGCTGCACAATACTTACAAAAGATGGCGTCGTTGCGACGAGAAGAACAGTTGTGGCACGGATATGGCATAACTGTCGACGCGGCATGGTGCCTTCGAAATGTTCATGGCCTTTGGGCGTTCGACGTGAACATTGAGGCGTTGTGCCAATTGAAATAGAGATAAGCGAACTTGCTTGGTTGTATGAAATATAAGATTCGTTGCATGGTCAAATGGACTTAAAGACTATTGCCCGTGCATGGGTTTTTCTTTCCTCGAACGTGATCACCAGGGCGCTGGGACCGTTCGGCCTAGGAGGGACTGTGATAATCGGTATTGTTGGTGCACTTCGACTAAACGGGTAGCGCCTGTCTAGTGAATGTGATAAGCCACTTACACGAGTACTTCGGGGGTCCTCGGATCGTGTGTGGTTAGCAACCATAACTGAGTGACTGTCGTCTTACATATTCGATTCGATAAATATAAGTCCATTCTAGCTTGACAAGCTAGTGACCTTCATATAGTTAAGGGCGATGGGTTTGGAAGTGCAAGGTATACGTATCCTGCATGGATGGATCCGAATAGAATGCACTTATAACATGACAGGGAATGCAGATAGGCGTATTCACCTTGCGTCGGTGCAAGGGCGAGTGTGTCGACTTGGTAAGTCGCGCCACGAATCAAACACGAGAATGCTTGCTTGCCTATTCAATTCGATAATATGCTTGCTATGATAACATGTTTTACGCTTTCGAATATGCCATGAAATTGAACCTAAGAAGAACATAGCAAGATCATAAGCTAAGTTGCATGATTCAACATAAATATTTAAATGTCGGTTTGGAAAGATGATCTTTGCTTCAGTACATGCGAGGACGAACGTGCTGATCCCCCACCAGCTTCATGCAGGGTGCAGGGAATGGAAGGCTCGCGACGAAGCGTTGCTTGAACGCGTTGAGGCTCGGAAATGCCGAAGCGTATTAAAGCGTGCGATCGCATTGACGCTCGGACTATGCAACTGGATTGATACGGCCGAGATATAGAAGGCATGATGTATGGAACGGTGAAATCCTTTGTGGGCAAGAGAGAACCTGAGTGTTGTAGCCAATCTGGCATATATTGTTAGGCTATCGAAAGCCTTTGTAATCTCAGTTTCGAATATCAATAAAGAGAATTGTTTCGTATACTCTGTTTTCCTATCGTTTTAAATATCGAATCAAAAGATAACCATTTGAGAACTTGTCATCTTGCCTTGCACGAGCGCAACTTCAGGCTCGTGCGGCATCACGCCCCCTGCGAGTACGATGATTCGAGTGATTCCGGGTCGGGGCGTGACAGGACCAGTGACAGAATACCTCAAAAGCAGATCCCTATCTATGACTACTGCAAGAGGCCAGGACATCAGCGAATATCTGCAGGAAGAAACTGGGACACTGCCTAGTTTGTGGGTCTGCCACCCACCAAGTAAGGGACTTCCCCACAGCATTCAACCGGACCAGAGCAACTCAGCAAAGAGCTCCTCTACCCACTCAGCAACAACGGTTCGGGCAACATCAGCAGAAGATCGGGCAAGCTTTTACCCTAGCAGCAGACGAGCAAAAACCGGAGCAGGAACCCACCGCTGATGTCATCACAGGTTCCATTTATGTGTTTTCACATCCTGCTCTAGCATTATTTGATTCGGATGCATCACACAGTTTCATATCATCAAAGTTTATTTCTGCACACCACCTAGATACGGGACTTAGCAAGATGATTAGTAGAGTTATGACCGGTGGTGGACCCATACCCATCACCGAGACTTGTAACTGTCCCATAACTATCTCAGGCCACAAATTTAACACCCTTACTTGTGATGCCCTTGCCCAACTATGATGTAGTCCTAGAGATGCACTGGTTAAGTGAGCAGCATGCGCTGATAGATTGTCACAGAGGATGTGTAATCTTCAGCCCACCAGGAGAACCGGAGTTTGAAATCTCTCGAGCTCCGGAAGACATGAAGAGTGTTACCTACTCCTCTATCACCGAAGAACCCAGGCCTTCTCACCCTATCATCGCGGAATTCATGGACGTCTTTCCAGATAGTCTTCTAGGATTGCCGCCAGATCGAGGTATAGAATTCACCATCGACCTAGTTCCCGGCTCTTCTCCTATTTCTCGGGGATGCTACAGAGTCAACCCCAAGGAGGCAAAGGAGATGAAGGACCAGATTGACGAACTAAAGGCCCAGGGATTTATCAGAGACGGAGCTTGACCCTGGGGAGCGCCAGTTTTGTTCGTGCCCAAGAAGGATGGAACCGTGCGGATGTGCATTGATTACCGGGCGCTGAACAACATCACCATCAAGAACAAGTACCCTCTGCCCCGGATCGACGACCTGTTTGATCAACTGAGTGGAGCTAAGGTATTTTCGAAGATAGATCTCAGGTCTGGCTACCATCAAATCCAGGTCAGGAAGGAGGATATTCCAAAGACGAAGTTCAACACCAAATATGGACAGTATAAATTTTTGGTCATGCCGTTTGGACTGACGAATGTCCCTGCAGTATTCATGAACCTTATGAACAAGGTCTTCCATGAATACCTGGATCAGTTTGTTGTTGTCTTCATCGATGACATTCTGATCTACTCGAAGACTGAAGAGGAGCATGAAGAGCACCTGAGGAAAGTTCTGGGAACTTTAAGGAAGGAGAAGCTCTATGGTAAGCTATCTAAATGCGAATTATTCTTAGACAAAGTGGATTTTCTTGGCCATGTTGTCACAGGAGAAGGAATTTCGGTGGATCCAATGAAGATAGTTGCTATTGAGAAATGGACTGCACCAAGTTCAGTTGCAGAAATCAGAAGCTTTTTAGGTTTAGCTGGCTACTATTAGAAGTTTGTAAAGGATTTCTCCAGGATTGCTGAATCGATGACAAAGCTTACTAGGAAGAACGAAGAATTCATTTGGTCTGAAGCTTGCCAGTCAGTATTTGAGGAACTGAAGAAGAGGCTTACAACGACGCCGATACTTGCGCTGCCCTCAGGTACCGGCAGTTTCTCAATTTATAGTGATGCTTCCGGTAAGGGATTGGGCTGCGTTCTTCAACAACACAGGAAAGTAATTGCTTACGCATCTAGGCAATTACGGACTCATGAGAAGAACTATCCTACGCATGATTTGGAGCTTGCAGCGGTGATATTTGCATTGAAGCTGTGGAAACACTACCTTTATGGAGAGAGAGTAGAAATATTTATAGACCACAAAAGTCTTAAATATATTTTCACTCAGAAGGAGCTGAACATGTGACAGAGATGATGGCTGGAGCTGATAAAGCATTTCGACATCAACCTGCAGTATCATCCGGGTAAGGCTAATGTTGTTGCAGATGCACTTAGTCGATACCCGATGGCAATGTTCTTGACCAAGGAGCGTCATTTGCTGGAGGACATGGAAAAGCTTGGACTAGAGATTGTACTGCCCGAAGAGGAAATGAAGAAATTGGGAAGAGAAGCCATTATACCAGGAGTTGATTCATCAATGATGCAGTTGCAAGTGCGTTCAAGTCTAATTGACAGAGTTAAGGAGGCACAATTCCAAGATGAGACGCTTTGCAAACTCAGAGATCAGGTGTTGGCATGAACACTTGAAGGATTCTCAATTGCCAGTGACGGAGCACTGAAGCATGGTACGAGACTTTGCGTACCAATTGGCGAACTGAGGAACGAGCTGATGCAAGAAGCGCACCAGTCACAGTATTCCATACATCCAGGAGGCAACAAAATGTATCGAAATATGCGTACTATAGTGTGGTGGTACGAAATGAAGAATAACGTATCCAGGTATGTAGCTAGATGTTTAATTTGTCAACAAGTGAAAGCTAGCAGACAGAGACCAGCAGGACTGTTGCAGCCGCTAGACATTCCGGAGTAGAAATGGGAGCACATAACGATGGACTTTGTGTCAGGAATGACTCGATCCCAAGGAGGAAAGGATGCCATTTGGGTTATCGTGGACCGACTGACGAAGTCAGCCCACTTTATTCCCTTCAAGGTGGGTCTATCCACCGAGAAGTTGGCAGCACTGTACATGCGGCATATCTACCGGATTCATGGAGTTCCGATAAGTATCGTATCTGACAGGGATACCAGATTTACCTCTCACTTCTGGAAGAGATTGCACGACAGTTTGGGAACGCAACTGAAGTTCAGCACCGCCTACCATCCCGAGACTGACGGACAATCGGAGAGAACAATCCAGACGCTAGAAGACATGCTGAGATCTTGGGTCTTAAAATTTGGAGGGTCTTGGGAATACCATTTGCACTTGGTGGAGTTCTCCTACAACAACAGCGACCAAGCTAGCATCGGTACGACTCCGTTCGAGGTATTTTATGGACGTCGTTGCCGCACTCCACTTGCTTGGGACGACGTAGGAGAAAGGGTATTGCTTGGACCTGAGATGGTGACCGATGCAGCAGAGAAGGTAAAGATGATTAGGGACAAGCTCAGGATTGCCCAGGACAGGCAGAAGCATTGGGCCGATAGCAGCCGACGGCCGTTGGAGTTTGAAGAAGGTGACAGTGTGTTCGTGAAGATCTCCCCTACCAGAGGAACCATCCGTTTCGGCAGAGCAGGAAAGCTAAGTCCCAGGTATATTGGTCCTTTTGAAGTACTTAACAGGATTGGAGAAGTGACTTATCGGGTGGCTCTACCCCCAAGTCTCGAAGGCGTCCACAACGTCATCCACGTTTCGCAGCTGAGATGCTACATCCCAGACCCGAGCCACATCTTGGACCATTCGGAGCTGGAAATTGGATCCAGCCTCACAGTGCCAGAGAAGCCAGTAACAATATTGGACAGAGAAGAGAAGAGAACCAGAAACTCTGTGACGCCGATAGTCAGAGTTATGTGGCGGCACAACTCACCAGACGAGTCTACCTGGGAGCGAGAAGACAAGATGCGGGAGCAGCATCCGTATCTGTTTGAGACTTGAGGTAACCCCTAACCCTGCCTTTAATTTCGAGGACAAAATTTTCTAAGGAGGGAAGGTTGTGAAACCCAAAATTTTGGAATTTATTAATTATTGGATTTGTAGCGTAATCTTAGCCTTAGTATTATTATTATTATTATTATTATTATTATTTACTAGTCGGAATTAGGAAAGTATTATTTTTAAAATTATCATTGGGTTTTTGATTGTGGCCCTGCCCCGATCCCGTGCCCGGGGTCCGACTCCGAGTTCGAACCCGGTTTTCCGAAACCCAATTCAGTTCCGAACCCGTCCTTATTTTCTTCCTTTTAAATTTTGGTTATTAATTTATATTTTGAAAAAAATATATATTAAGCAAAATCCTAAAACTAAACCTATTTCCCATGTGGACCCAGCACCCCACGACCCATCACCCCACGACCCAGCTCCCTACGTTTCAGCTTCTACTCCTACTCCTTCTCCTCAACATTTTTTTCCTCCACACCACTCATCCCTCCCTAACTCTTTCCATATAACACAAACCAAAGAAAACCACCACCACTCCCACCCACAAAGGAAAACCACCAGCACTCCACAATTTCTCCCTCACCAACTCAAACCCTTCCCAATTTCTCCCCCTCTCCAGAGCATCCCCAACCCGTGACCAGAGCCCCGGCCAACTCCGGCCGACCCCGAGCCCCGTTCCCGTCCGCGACTTACCGGAGCCACCGCCTCCAACCCGGCGCTGCCCTACTCCGGCCAGCCCGAGCGCTCACCAACCGCCGGCGTCCAGCCCGGCTGATCGTCCAAGCCCACGCCCGCCTTTCGGCGCGCCCCGACCAATCCCACGGCCGCCCCTGTACGAGCCGTGCGTCGTTCACCTTCCCGAGCGACCCCGATCTGCTGTCCAGCACCTCTGTGCACGACTCCAGCGCTGTTCGAACTCGATCCGCTGCTATCCGCGTCCCGTTCCTACTGTCCGCAGATAATTTTCCTTCTTTATTCATCTGAGAGCTCTAGCCGAGCACCCCAGGTATATTCAGTATTCTTGTGTCCCTCCCATTTAGTATCAATGATGACATGGTCCCCGATTCCTGTTGTGCCCTGTCCCTACATTGTGCCCCGTACTCTGTCCACGGGGTGCACGAGAAAGAAACACTGTCGCTATCGATTCGGTCGGGACCGATAGGTCGGGATCGACCGAGTCGATCGAACGGGAACGGTTGAATTAAGATCCATTCCTCGTTATGGAATGTCTTCTTCGGAACCAAGTCCCATATTCAGCGGGCTGCGCCTCGAGGATTGACTCTGCAGCTGAGTCGGAAGAGACCTCCCGTTGCTCTGCTTTTCACGCCGCTTGCGTTGGTTTTGGCTTTGTTTTCTGAATGCGTTTTCGTGAATGTTTTCGATGGTTTTCATGGCTTGCATTTCGGACTCGCATTTCCTATCGAACTTCTTCAATAATGCAGTGTTCTAATCGGTTGCTTGTGCGATTTCAGGTAATCGCGTAGGCGACGTCTAGCGCGACCAACAAGTTCTCTCGTCGAAGTAAACTCAAGGTGAGTGGCTGACCCTTCTCTTCTCGACCCCCTTCTTAAGCAAAATCGATAGTGTTGTTGCGAATGAAAAGATAAATGCAAGGGCACGAACATGAATGAATGAGCAAGTTTTCAAAGAAAATGTAGGCTATGTCTTAACAAATAAAAATATGTCTTTGCACGGTCATGGACAACTTGTCGACAAGGTAGAGTTTTCCCGCACGGCAATCCGGGGCCACGGAACCGTTGCGACCAAGAAGGAAACATCTCATAAGCTGTGCTGGGCACAATGTTAGGCGAGGACTTGCAACGGGGCTCGCTACTCGCGCTAAAAGGGCCTCGTCTAATAAAAACTAAAGGAGTCTACGATGGCTCTGGGAGCCAGTGACCAACACACGAAATATTGCACTTGGTATAAAAATGATAACAATTGACAGGGAAGAACATGGTAAGTTTCCTAAGGTGTGGCGCGGGCCGCCGTAGGTAAGTTTCAACATAAATTTCATTATGCTTGTCATATGCTTGTTTAAAATCCATTAGGATGGTTAGAAACATTCATACATTAAGTCATATAAACTCTTCAACCAAATGGGAGCTTGGAACTTAAATAGCCATGCACCAGTACAAAGTGTAATGTACTGATCCTCGCTCTCCACGCAGGTACCCCAAACTACGAAGGGCGTGCTGCTTAAAAGCTCAAGGCGGCGCAACCACTTTTGAAGCCTCGTCCGTGTAAAAAAGGCTTGTTTCTGGATTCCTTTTGAAGAAGACCCCGCACTCAGTCTAAAAGAAGATGACGACTCGACTCGCCTCGATAACAGGTGGAAAGTGTTATGTTTTTGCTTGTAAAAAGGGGGTGTAATATATGGAACGACTATCTCATCGGCGTTCGTTTTGTAAGTCGAGTCATGTTGTAGCCCGCGCGGCAATGAATGTAATGAAGTCAATGTGAATGAAGTTTTATTATCAATGAAAAAGTCTACTTCTATTTCAAATGTGTCGATAAATTTCTCTGCGTACTCTAACTTGATGTTGTGTTTTGGATGACCTTATGACTACGCCTTGTGCGATCGCAACTTAGGTTCGCACGGCATCACGTCCGGGGGACGACTATCGATTCTACGGAATCGGGGCGTGACATAATGGTATCAGAGCACGGCTTTACATCCTTTGACCACGTATCGATGAGATAAGTTGTTCCATACAATGAGTCCGTAATAATTTGTGACTGATGCGTTTGCCTTCGTATCGCAGAAGTGACGGAACCCATGGCCGAGCAAGAACAGAGCGCTTCAAGCGGCTCTTGTAGTTCGCATCGTCCGTGGGCTGGACCTTCCAACGATACCATCGAAAGGATACTGTGCATGATGGAGGCGCAGCGGAACCAGTCCGAGAATCGACATCAACAGACAGAGGAACGACATGCCCAATTCGAAGCTCGCTTCGAAGCTCGTTTCGACGCACATGCCAAACTTCAACAAAAGCAGCTGGATACCCTACAACAGATCGTCCAGACAATGGCGGCCAACGAAAATTCTGCGACTGCGCCTACCGTCACCGTGCCGACGATCCAACCCATTGAAGTCAATACGGAGGGGCCCGAGCATCAACCAGCGGCACCGAAAAAGTACAACTTTGAAGTGTCAGAATTCAAGAAGGCGTGCCGTACTTCCTTCAGCGGTACCGAAGGCCCTTCTATAGCGATCGACTGGTTGGAAGAGCAGGAAGATCACTTCGAGCTTCTCGACATTAAAGAGTCGAAGCAAGCCGCCTGCGCACAACTTCAACTACGGTTGAACGCGCACGACTGGTGGACCGTGCGCAAGCGAGCGATCCGACCGGACAATACCATCGTGCCGATCTCTTGGGCCACGTTTCGTAAAGCTTTTGAAGTCCAGTACCTTCCGTCAGCCGTTTGTCAAGCGAAGGAAAATGAATTCATCCAGTTGAAGCAAGGGAGTCGGACAGTGGAACAGTATGCCGCAGAATTCAACAAGTTGTCTAAGTTTGCTAGTCAGTTTCTGCCTACTGAAGAGTACCGTGTGCGACGGTTCGAAGTGGGTCTGCGACACTCTATCGGTGTGCATGTCGGGGTCCCGGAGTACAAGACCGTGGACGAGGCTCTGAATCACGCTCTCCGCCTTGAGAACCTGCATCCTTCCGGTGCTGACGACGTTGTGCGCCACTCCAATCACAAACGTCCTAGCTATACGGGAGGCGACAACTACACGTCAAAGCGTCCAAACAACGGCGGCTATAAGGGTCAGAATCCGTTACCTCGTTGCACCAAATGTAATCGACTCGGGCACGAAGCCAGTAATTGCTTCCCCTTCAGAGGGGAATGCCATGCTTGCGGACAAAAGGGTCACCTCGCTCGAGATTGCACGAACCCTAGACTGACTCGCAACGTCCCTCCACAACAAAACCGTCAAGAGAATCGAGGAGAGGTGCCCCGACCTGCTCAGCCCACTCAACTCAACAACCAAGACCGACGTCCTAATGCACAAGGGCGCGTCTTCTCCCTAACTCGAGACGAGGCGTTTGCTTCTGACACTGTTGTGACAGGTATATTGAATTTCAATAATGCTGCTCGTGTGTTATTTGATTCAGGTGCCTCGCATACTTTCATATCGGCGGACTTCGCCGCCGAGCACAAATTTCCTATAATGTTGTTAGACCTTGACCTTAGCAGTATGCCTTCGGGCGTGCCACTACTCACAAACTTAGCCTGCGAAGGAGGAACCATATGTACTGGGGGTCAAAAGATCGGTCTTGATGCGATAGTTCTAGATATGAAGGACTTCGACATCATACTGGGCATGGATTGGCTCGGTCCGTGCAACGCAACCATAGACTGCGCTGAAAAGAAGGTCATATTCCGCATACCTGGAGTGCCTGAATTCTGCTACTCGTGTGGTGAGGCGTCGCCGACCTGCATGGTGATCTCCGTAACATCTGCTCGATAGATGCTGCATTCCGGGTGCGAAGGTTATCTAGCTTCCGTTCGAGACATGCGACAGGATGGTGCAAACGCGGGAGAGACCGACATTGTGGCAGAATTCCCAGACATGTTCCCGGACGAGCTACCCGGCATGCCGCCCGATCGAGAAATAGAGTTCACCATCGACACATTCCCCGACACCCGGCCGATCTCGAAAGCTCCGTACAGAATGGCCCCTGCAAAACTAAAAGAACTAAAGGCACAACTACAAGAATTACTCGACAGAGGGTTTATCCGTCCGAGTGTCTCGCCGTGGGGTGCGCCCGTGCTATTCGTGAAGAAGAAGGATGGATCGATGCGACTCTGTATCGACTATCGAGAATTGAATAAAGCTACCGTCCGAAACAAATATCCCCTGCCCCGTATCGACGACTTGTTCGACCAGCTCCAAGGTGCAACGGTGTTTTCGAAGATTGATCTACGATCGGGTTATCACCAACTCAAAGTCAAGCCAGATGACGTGCCGAAGTCTGCCTTCCGTACTCGTTACGGCCACTACGAGTTCTTGGTAATGTCGTTCGGTCTGACAAACGCCCCTGCCGTCTTCATGGATCTAATGAATCGGGTGTTCCGTCCGTTCGTTGACAAGTTCGTAGTAGTCTTCATCGACGACATCCTCGTCTACTCAAAGGATCGAGCGCAACATGCAGAGCATCTGCGAATGGTACTCCAAATACTTCGAGAGAATCAGTTGTTTGCGAAGATGAGCAAGTGCGAATTCTGGCTGAACAACGTCTCATTCCTTGGGCACATCATCTTCGCCGCGGGCATCGCAGTCGATCCGAAGAAAGTTGAGGCAGTCGCTGATTGGAGACGGCCTGCATCAGTTAGCGAAATTCGAAGCTTCCTAGGCTTGGCGGGATACTACCGACGCTTCGTGAAGGACTTCGCGAAGATTGCATTGCCGTTGACTCGCCTCACCCAGAAAGGAGTCGCGTTCGAGTGGTCAGATGACTGTGAAGCTTCCTTCCAAAAGCTCAAACAACGGCTCGTTTCGGCCCCGATACTTGCACTTCCTGAAGGGACGGAGGGATTTCAAATCTTCAGCGATGCTTCTGGCCAGGGCTTGGGGTGTGTGCTCATGCAGCGGGATAAGGTGATATCTTTTGCTTCCCGGCAGTTGAAGCCGCACGAGAAGAACTACCCCACGTACGACCTAGAATTAGCGGCGATTGTGTTTGCGTTGAAGCTGTGGCGTCACTATCTCTATGGCGTGGCGTGCAGAATTTATACGGACCACAAAAGCCTTAAGTATCTCTTCACCCAAAAAGAATTGAATTTGCGGCAGAGGTGATGGCTCGAGCTCATCAAAGACTATGACTTGTCAATCGACTACACGCCGGGCAAGGGAAATATGGTAGCGGATGCGCTGAGCCGGAAGTACTTAGCTTCGTTATGCGTCAACGACCGACTGCTGCGTGACTTGGAAGGAATGGGCATTGAACTCCGAGTTTGTTTCAGAGACGTGAAACTGGCACAACTGCGGGTGGAACCGAGCCTACTGGAGCAGATCAAGTCTGCACAGAAGGACGACCCCTACCTGGAGAAGATGCGAAATCTGATATCGACAGAAAAAGCGTCCGACTTTGCAGAGGACGAGTCGAGAGTATTGCGCGTGAAGGGACGGCTATGCGTACCGGACGACGCAGAACTTAGAAAGAAGATAATATCGGAGGCGCATTATACAAAATATTCCTTGTATCCTGGCAGCACCAAGATGTATAAGAACCTCCGCATTGTCTTTTGGTGGTATGGCATGAAGAGGGACGTAGCGCTCTTTGTGTCAAAATGTATGGCCTGTCAGCAAGTCAAAGCCGAGCACCAGCGACCGGGCGGGGAGATGCAGAACCTTGCCATTCCAGAGTGAAAATGGGATCACATCACTATGGACTTCGTTCTTGGCTTGCCGAGGACGCCGCGGGGAAACGACGCCATCTGGGTCATCGTCGATCGACTAACCAAGTCAGCGCACTTTATTGCCATCAAAGTTACTTGGAGCGTCGACCGCCTTGCTCATATATACCTTGATGAAGTAGTTCGGCTGTACGGGGTCCCAGTATCTATCGTCTCGGATCGGGATGGACGGTTCGTAGCGCGCTTCTGGAGTAGTCTTCATTCAGCACTGGGGACCAAGTTGAAGTTCAGCTCAGCTTATCATCCTCAGACTGACGGCCAAACAGAGCGGGTGAACCAAATTCTCGAAGACATGTTACGACTCTGTGCGATCGACTTGAAGTCAAGTTGGGACGTCCATCTACCGCTGGCCGAGTTTGCATACAACAACAGCTATCAGTCCAGCATCCAAATGGCGCCGTATGAAGCTTTGTACGGCGGAAAGTGCAGATCGCCTATTTGCTAGGATGAAGTCAGAGAACGGCAGATACTTGGTCCGGAGCTGGTGGAGCAGACCGTACAGAAGGTCAAGTTAATACGAGAGAGATTGAAGATAGCACAAAGCCGGCAAAAGAGCTATGCCGACACGCACCGATGCCCCCTCGAGTTCTCGGAAGGCGACCATGTATTCTTGAAAGTCATGCCCATGCGGGGAGTTTCCAGGTTCGGTACGAAGGGGAAATTGAGCCCAAGATTTGTTGGCCCGTTCAAAATATTGAAGCGAGTCGCCCCGGTAGCTTACCAAATTGCCTTGTCGTCTGCATTGTCAAAGGTACATGACGTCTTCCATGTATCATAATTGCGGAAGTACGTGCATGATCCAAGCCATGTGGTGGATTTGGGTAAGCTGGACCTGAAGGCAGACTTATCATATATCGAAGAGCCGGTGCAAATCTTAGAGCGCAAGGATAAACTTCTCCGCAATCGTACTATTTCTCTCGTCCGTGTCCTCTGGAGAAATCATTCGGTCGAGGAGTCGACGTGGGAGCTTGAGTTAGAAATAAAGGAGAAGTTCCCTTCATTGTTCTCGTAGAGGTAGGTTCTATTCTTAAGTTTCGAGGACGAAACTTTTCTTAGTTGGTTATGGTGTAGTGCCCCGTCCCTACATCGTGCCCCGTACTCTGTCCATGGGGTGTGCGAGAAAGGAACACTGTCGCTGTCGATTCGGTCGGGATCGACCGAGTCGATCGAACGGAAACGGTTGAATTAAGATCCATTCCTCGTTATGGAATGTCTTCTTCGAAACCAAGTCCCATATTCAGCGGGCTGCGCCTCCAGGATTGACTCTGCGGCTGAGTCGGAAGAGACCTTCCGTTGCTCTGCTTTTTACGCCGCTTGCGTTGGTTTTGGCTTTTTTTTTCTGAATGCATTTTCGTGAATGTTTTCGATAGTTTTCATGGCTTGCATTTTGGACTCGCATTTCCTTCGAACTCCTTGAATAATGTAGTGTTCTAATCGGTTGCTTGTGCGATTTCAGGTAATCGCGTAGGCGACGTCTAGCGCGACCAACAAGTTCTCTCGTCGAAGTAAACTCAAGGTGAGTGGCTGACCCTTCTCTTCTCGACCCCCTTCTTAAGCAAAATCGATAGTGTTGTTGCGAATGAAAAGATAAATGCAAGGGCACGAACACGAATGAATGAGCAAGTTTTCAAAGAAAATGTAGGCTATGTCTTAACAACTAAAAATATGTCTTTGTACGGTCATGGACAACTTGTCGACAAGGTAGAGTTTTCCCGCACGGCAACCCGGGGCCACGAGACCGTTGCGGCCAAGAAGGAAACATCTCATAAGCTGTGCTGGGCACAATGTTAGGCGAGGACTTGCAATGGGGCTCGCTACTCGTGCTGAAAGGGCCTCGTCTAGTAAAAGCTAAAGGAGTCCACGATGGCTTGGGAGCCAGTGACCAACACACAAAATATTGCACTTGGTATGAAAATGATAACAATTGACAGGGAAGAACATGGTAAGTTTTCTAAGGTGCGGCACGGGCCGCCGTGGGTAAGTTTCAACGTAAATTTCATTATGCTTGTCATATGCTTGTTTGAAATCCATTAGGATGGTTAGAAACATTCATACATTAAGTCATATAAACTTTTCAACCAAATGAGAGCTTGGAACTTAAATAGCCACGCACCAGTACAAAGTGTAATGTACTGATCCTTGCTCTCCATGCAGGTACCCCAAACTACGAAGGGCGTGCCGCTTAAAAGTTCAAGGCGACGCAACCACTTTTGAAGCCTCGTCCGTGTGAAAAAGGCTTGTTTCTGGATTCCTTTTGAAGAAGACCCCGTACTCAGTCCAAAAGAAGATGACGACTCGACTCGCCTCGATAGCAGGTGGAAAGTGTTATGTTTTTGCTTGTAAAAAGGGGATGTAATGTATGGAACGACTATCTCATCGGCGTTCGTTTTGTAAGTCGAGTCATGTTGTAGCCCGTGCGACAATGAATGTAATGAAGTCAATATAAATGAAGTTTTATTATCAATGAAAAAGTCTACTTCTACTTCAAATGTGTCGATAAATTTCTCTGCGTACACTAACTTGATGTTGTGTTTCGGATGACCTTATGACTACGTCTTGTGCGATCGCAACTTAGGTTCGCACGGCATCACGCCCGGGGGACGACTATCGATTCTACGGAATCGGGGCATGACAATTCCGCTATGGGAATTGGATCGATTTGCGGATTCGGATTTTCCGAACTCCCTTTTCGGAATGTTTTTGTAGATTTATTGTTGTGTGGTTTTGTGGTTCTGTGGTTCCGAGAGAAGTTTGGATTTTCGGAAATGGCTCTGTGACCATTTTCCTTAGAGAGGTTCTGTGGCTTCTCGAAAATTTTCGAGTCAAGTTCTGATTTTCCCGTAAATGGTTCTGTAGTTTTCGGTTTCTGAATTTCATTTCAGATCCTTCGGATTTTTCGGAAAGGGTTCTGTGATTATTAATTTTTAGAAATAAAAATCTAAATTGGGTTGGAAATTGGTATCTTTGATGTGAGATTATTTTGTGGTTTGTTATTCCTGGTTTAGAATATTTGGGTATTGGCATTTTCCCAGGATTGGGTTATCCCGATTACAAAGGAGGTGCTGCCCAAATTATCGGGAATATATTTTAAAGTTTTGAATAAAATTATTTTCAAATCCCGGCCTTTGCAAAACAAACTACATTTTGGAGTATTGGTTTTAAAATAGATTTTGTATCTTTCGGGCGACGACCATATTGGTCCATGGGCCCTAACTAAATACAAACGAAACCGGCCAACCCGGACGTTGAGACATTAGTTAAAACATGAGTTTGAATGACCAAGTCTGAGACGCATTTTTATAATTATCTTTAATTTATTATTATTTTTAGAATAGATTACTGCTGTTAGTAATTTTGGTGCAGGGCTTCGACCTACTGTTGGACCGTTCACGACAATCAGAGCTCAACTTTAAATTAAATTAATTTATGTAAAAATTGTAAGGACATAAGTCCAATTTTTTTTTTCTATTTTCCTGTGGACCTGTAATAAGTAGTTTAGTTTTTTCTTTTCTTTTCTGGATTGTTGTTTTATAGGTAAAAGCGTTAATAATAAAATGAGTATTTATTTTAATATAGAAAATTAATAAGAGTTTTCTCACATTAAATAAAATAAGATTTCGAGTTTGTAACTTAGACATTCACATGTTTTCTCATTTAAAAGAAAAAGCCTAGTTCTATATATACATATTTAAAATATAAAGTTTTGCCAAATTAACCGGTAATTGCTATTTTTTTTCCAATTAATCAGTAACCGACTTATTTAATCAAAATGATAACGAACGTAGATTGTGACGCTAGATTTTAGGTAGATTATTAAATAACTTAAAACCTGACTAGGGTCTACTTCTAGAGATTGTAACTAGCACACCTAGAATGGTTTCATTATGGTTCTAAGCCAAGGTTCTCAACTGTAGGATCTCGAAGACGAACTTGACTTCCTCCTCGGTACCAACATTCCCGATCCAGTCAATTAACAGAGGCAAGTTACGGTTATGTTTTCTTGTATTTTATTTAGTAATTGTCAAGCTGCATGTTAAACCACATTGCTACACGGAACCCTCTCCTAGGCTTTAAGTATTGATTGATATTGATTGTGGTGATTAAGGGAATAGTATAACGTTTATGGCCAATACCCCTCATATTGCATATTGTGCGAACTTACCCCTCTTACACACGGGGATAAGCCGTATCGCGTCGCTAGGACGCTATTGTATAACCCAAGCCGGTCATAGACGATTACACATTCAAATCACATTATTTTTAATTGTTAAATTGCTGGAAAATATTGTTTCAACTGTTTAGCCTGCACTTTTCTATTATTACTTGAAATATGAGATACATATTCGTACTTGCTCCCTCCTGACTGGAGACAATATTTTTAGGTGACATTGAGGATGCTGAGCTATTGTACAATAGCTACTATGACCCGGTTTTGTACCCTGTGGTGTTGCCGAAGTCCTCCTTGGAGGACGCAGGACCTGAAGTCGACGAGCCGACCGCTTAGCTAGTCGTTTCCAGTTTTTTTAGTTTTATTATTTTGGAGTTTTGTTAATTTTGAATTCAGCAATTTATTTCTGTTCTTTCATTTCCAGTTGTACTTTTCAATTGTTGAATAAAAGTTTTAAAATTTTCGTATATTGAGTTGTGACAAATGTATAAATGTTGTTGTGAATACCTGCATATAGAACAGCTTACTGCCGCCGTCTCACAACGGTGCAGGCTGGGCAAGATCTGATTCGACCCAATAATTTGGGATCAGGTCGTGACAACTATATTAGCAATTATATCCTAAAGCTCGTCCTATACGCACCGATGTATGGTCGGTACGCAAGTCCGAATCTATATGAGACATATGACTTTATGGCACATAGGTGTCATGCCAATGAATGCGGCACAAACAAAGGGGGGGTCCCTTAACTCTAGGCCAAATGCATAAAGAAAACTACAGTATAGTAATTTGCAACTACATATGGTTTTGAAAGAACAACTTATAAGAATTAAAACATGCATGATATTGAGCAAGAAATGAAACAGTAAAGGCAAGGTGTCTTGCCTGGTAGGGCGCCTGGTGTACTGCAATGATCAAGGGCACGAACTGCAACTTCGGTGCAACAACTACATAAGGTGACCTCTGATGGTGGTACGGACAGTTCCATCGGTTCCAGGAGGGTCAAATTAGTTAGGTTTGACATAAGGTAGGCTTGAATTGGCGAGGGAGCATGATTAATAGGATTGGTTACGGACAGGAGAAAAATCAAAGAAATAATGGATAAATATTATATATACGATTGTTAGAAAAGATTTATAATTCCTAAAAAAACTAGTTTCCATGATTCAAAATATTTATAGGAAAAATACTTAAAAATACCCAAAGTCAAGAAAAATCGTTTTCCGCAGAAATGCTACGTTTGTAGAAATAAAATTTTTGATAGGAATATATTAGTTAAAATTACTTTAAGTTTGAAAAAAAATTATAGATAAAAACTATTAGTAAAAATAATTTAGAAAAATATTTAAAAATATTAGAAAATCGATCTATCATTTGAAAACTATATTTCTATGGTCAAAAACAAATACTTGAAGGGACTTGAAACTTATTGTATATATAAATTTTTTTTAGAAGAAACTGAAATCTAGCAAGGTGATTTAGGGATACCAACTAACTTTTTCCAAATAATAATTTTGTACATCAAATATATATAAGTACTCTAAAATAATCAGATAACATATTTTTTTCACAAATATATTAATATTAGGGCTATATAAATCTCCCAAAAATTAGAATAACATTAATACAATTAGTAATACTAATTATATTACCATATATTATAAAAACTAAAATAAAATTTGATAAATAATGTCTACTAATATTATAATAACAATAAAAATAAATAACAAACAAAATAAAATAAATAAATAAAATAAATACATCTGTTGTCTTCTCTCCCGTGGGAGAGAGAGACAACAGATTGAAACCCAAGAGAAAAAAACTGCTGAAGGAAAAAGGGGGCGGAAGAAGTAGGGTCGTCGGCGATCGGCTCGTCCAGTCGGGGCTGAGAGAAAGGCGAAGAAGAGAGAGAGAGAGAGCGGGCGGAGAGAGGAAACAGGGTGGAGCTGCGCGCGGCGTAGGATCTGGGAGTCGTCGGTCGGGCCGGTCTGTGAGGAACACGGTGGAGGGGTGTACGCATAGCGGATGGGCGCACTGGAGGCGGCACGACCATGGACGAGAGCGACGGTGGTTGGCCGTGCTGGGTACGGCGAGGAGGAGCGAGGAGTTCCATCGGCGGCTGTCGCCCGGCGCGAAAGCTCTCGAAGGCGACGGACGGGAGATGCGGACGCCGTACGCCGGGGAAGATCTGGCCGGGGAGCGGAGGGACCTCGTCGGCGGTTGCCAGCGCACGCGCGGCAGCGTCCGGGGCTTCGACAAAAGCGAGGCCGTCGGCAGGGCACTGCTTGGCGCCCACGGGCGGCGCTCAGCCTTGCGACGGAGCGACGGTCAGGTACGGGGCTCCGGTGGTGCAGGCTGTCATCCACGGCATGATGCGGCGGTCCGTCGTGGAGGAGCACTGCGGAGGGGAGCGGACACCGCGGAGGTAAGCAGGTGGCGGATTTAGGGTTTTCTATATTTTTTTTCTCTTCTTTTGGGCAATGATGGTGATCGGATTCATGGTCGAAGATTGGTTGTCGGGAGGGGCTGTTGCGGCAGTGACCGCGGTGGTGGCGTTTGGAGTTTCCGGTAGGTGGCGGTCGGAATTTGGAGAAGATGGTGGTAATGTTGTTGGCGGTGGTTGGAGGTTGGAAGTCGGGAGATGATGCTGGTCGGGGTGACGGTGGTTGTGGCGGTGCTGCCATTGGTGTGGCCAGAAGTGGTGGTTGGTAAGGGTCGGGTGTCGGAAAGGATTGGTCGGCGAGTTTGGCTGGTGGCGGCTACGGTCTGGCTTGGTTGGTCGGGGTTTTGGGTCGTTATGGGGATGGTGGAACGGTGGTTGTTTCTGGGTTGGGGTTGAGCGGGTGATGTACGTGGGGGCTGCGGGAATGGTCGAGGCCGAGGACAGTGGTGGACGGCCGGGAATGGCTGGCTGTGCTGGGTCGACGGAGGGAAATTTTAGGTTTGGGATTTGATTGTGTCGGGATTGTCGACACGGGGAAAGGTTCATGTATATGTAATTGTTGGAATAAGATGTGGGAGGGAAAACATGGACACGATGCACGTGGGTGGTAGAAGTTATGGAGAAGTACCTGCCTATTTATAGGATGTGAGAATTTCCATTTGGATAGGATTGTGGGGGTTTTAAATCTCCATAGATAATATTGTTTGCCATTGATTGTAAAAGAACAGAACAATTATCGGAGGACTGAACTTAGACTCACAATACAAATTCGCTCGTACAAAGAAAGCCTAGGGACGAAAACCTAGGTACAGCAGACTAAGTATGATTTTTTATTTTTGATTCTGGGGGTGACGATAGAGGCTCGGGAAAGCGACGGCCGCTCTGCCTTACTCCTTGGACGATCAGTATGCAGCCTTGGCTCGGGGAAGATCTGCTTGGCGTTGACGAAGAAACGCTCTTCTCGCTCTCCTCGGATTGCTCTTCTGGCTTCTCTCTCTCTCTGTGATTATCAAAAAGGAAGACGAGCTCTCTCTGTGTAGATCTCTCTCTTCTTATTTCTTTTGGTGCCGACCTCTCTCTCTCTTCTTCTCCTCCTCTTTTTTTAAGGAAATGATGCTGGCTATTTATAAGAGTGGGAGGGTGATCATTAGGGTTTGCTAATGATTATCTGTTTGGAATATCGGCGCTCCTTCATTCTATCTGAACCCTTGATCCTGATTATAGTGAATCTCGGCCATTAGTGCGGATAGCATCGTATCTCATGAGCAATTAATGCTAGCTGCTTTAAATCCTCGTGATTGATTATGCTAATGTCTGATTGCTCGCCACGTGTCCCATTAGCTTGATGATAAATAATATGCCCTGATCTCAGTAATTATGACGATGATGTCAAATATATTTGTTGAGATTCAGTTAAATCTCTTATTGATCCCATGCCACGTGTCTTAATTGTGAGTCCTGTCAGAGCCGCATAGGATTGACTATCCTCGAACCGCAGAGAGATACTCTTCCTGAACCGCATGAGATAATGCCTCATCGAGCCGCAGGGGACGAACCTTCCGTGAGCCGCATATGCATAGCCTTTGCGAGCCGCATGAGCTAGTATTGTATTGAGTCGCAGGGATTGAGCTCTCGGTGGGCCGCATATGGCTGATTTCTGCTAACCATATAGAGTGACTTCTTCGTGAGCCGCATGGAGCTATTTCCCATTTAAGCCGCATGAGAGTTGCCACGTGGCAACCTAGGATTTCTGACGGTTCGGGTCAGAGATCTTCTTCCTTTCCCGAAAAGTCTGTCATTATGGCAGAGTCATTATGACACTTTATGTCAGAGCAGTCACAGTCGCCAAGTCGTGTCAGAGCATTAAATGAGGCCCCCCCCCCAAACGACCAGCTGTAGGGAAGGATCACACATGGCATCCCTCGAGCCGCATGTGCCTTGCTGAACCGCATACGCTCCCGAGCCGCATGCGATTTGAGAGTTTTCTTTGAACCGCATAGGGCCGCTCCTGTATGAGCCGCATAAGCTTCTTACTCCGAGCCGCATGGATCATTATTCTAATATTTTCCATGCTTCTACAGGACCCCCTTTAAAGTTTTCAATTTGTAAAAATTGGAATACTTTGAACAAGAAGCATGGCCCCGTTCATGCCGCATAGGATTTTTCTGTCTGCCTGAGCTTCCTAGCCGCATAAGTGCCTTAGCCGCATAAATTCATCTGACCGCATAAACTGGTTGCCACGTGTCCTGAACACGTGTGCAAATCTTCATTAAGTGCCTTTGATTTGATTTAACGCCGCCTTTTGGGAGAGGATCCCAAGAGTCGGTTTTGCCTTGATCGAAGCATTTTGCCTTTATTCTTTGGGGGCGGCGCGTAATCCGAGGCATACTCCGAGACGTCTGTTCATTTCGTGGGTCTCTCTTGCCTATAAATAGGAGTCTTTAAGCCTCTTGGGGTTTTTCTTTACCTTCTCTCTTTGCTCTGAATCTCTATTTGCTGTCTTTGCTCTTCGTCTTTTAGCAACCGACAATGGCTCCCAAGAAGGCTGCAGCATCGAAGGCCGCCTCATCTTCTGCGGCAGCGAAAGGCAAGAAAACCGCGTCTTCATCGACTGCGGCGGCGAACATGGCGGCTCCTCCGTTGACTAACGTACCCGCTTTTCACCCCGACGTCCACCCGCCTATCGCTGGTAAGGGTCCCTTAATATGAACTGCCATGGCTACATCGTATATTTTATGCGCGAGCCTATATTCCAAAGCACATTGTGTGCCCGACTCATGTCTGGGCCGCATGGGGTATGACCCAGGTTTGAGCCGCATGGAAGTGGTTGCGTAACTACTTCTTTAACAGGGCCGCATAAGCTCATCCTCGCTGTACTGCATGAGCTCATCCTTGCAGGGCCGCATAAACGTTTTTTGAGCCGAACATACTCCTTTCGGACCGCATAAGTTCCTCCGTACTGAGTCGCATGAGTTCCCCTCCAACGGAACCGCATGATTTTATTCGTACTGGACCGCATGGGCTCTTTCAAACTGAGCCGCATAGGCTCATTTGAATTGACCTGTATAAACCGAGCCGCACCTATGCTGAGCCGCATAAGCATCATGTGTTTTTGTCGTTTCAGCTATCATTTTGACGTTGTTTCTTTTGCCTTTCTTCAGTGACTCTGCCCGTGAATCCTGCTGGGGAACTTATGGTAGGCTCACGTCAGTTTGCCTCGGGCGTTCATCGGGATGACTTAGTTCGTCGAGTGTCCGAACAGCTACTTGTTGATGAACCTTTGGAGCGACTAAATGCCATCAGGGTTCAATCCTTTCAGTTCCTTGTTGATATGATAAGCTCTGGCAGTCTGACGGGAAGTATCTGAAACCGGTCTTCCTCTTTGGGGATGCGTTGGTTGTAGAAAACTCCCGAGTGTTGGATGTTTCGAAGAGTTGGGATTTTGACCTGGACGGGATGCCGATTCACATCCCTATTATGAAGCGCCATTTCCCTTTTGAGTGGTTCAATATGATCGTTCTGGATAGGCAGATGCCGGACACCCTCACTCCAACCAGACCGGGGATGTTTGTTGGTAATATCCGTTATAACAGAGCCACTGGGTCAGTGCGCGCAGTCAAAGATCCGGCCAGTCGGTCCGTGATGGGGTTAGTTCCAGGTACCTTCATCAACACCCCTGGTCCTAACTTTTCATTCTTCCAGGCTGATACCTTCCTGAGTCAGCTTGCTCGCAAAGGGTCCTATCCTATTGGTAGGTTGGTCCTGCCGAGCTGGGTACACCCCATTCCTCCGTGGGCTAATCTGTCCTCATGGATCCTACGAAAGTATGAAGAGTTTTTGCGGGGAGTCAACCTTTATGAAGCTATACGGGGTACCAGCCACGGGTTGCCCGTTAATAAGCCACTGTTCATGGCCCTTTTGGAGATGTACAATCATCGAACGGGGACCTTTTTTACCCCTGTTGGAGAATTAGGGCTCGCTCTTCACGAGATGTATGCTGTCTCCAAGCTCCCTTGGGGGGATGAACCCTTCGAAGTGTATACGCCGACGAATGAGGAGCTCCAAGATTTGGATCAGCGATTCCCCGGTTTCGTCACCGTGTATCAAGAATTATTATGCCATCATAGCACCTGTCACCGGACGACTATCCAGAAAAATGATAGCTCGGAGGGGGACTCTCCCCATACTAAATCTTGGGTTGCATACCTTTTCAAATTTAGCACGGCTGGCCGGGTTACTTCCCGAGATCGTTTAACTCCTAAAAAAGTGGAGGTCTTGATGTCGACTGCCCGGAGGTCGAAGTCTCAAAGTGACAGGTTCGGGAGCCAGATTGACTCCTTTAGCTACTTTCGTTATGGCACTCGACGGTTGTCCGAGAAGGCACTCTTGGCCGGATTTTTAATGGTGTGGCTGCGCAATTGCGTGGTCTCAGGAGGGGCAGGCTCTATTGAGAGGATCAGTCGCCACTTCATTCTTCCTGCCGTGAAGTTGGCCTTTGGGGTCAGGCTGGCCCTCCTTCCTGCCATGGTGTGCAGTATTCAACATGGTCTTCGCGCCTTCTCGTCCAAGGTCATTGCTCGCGACGTGGCAATGGATTTTGAACGTGTAGAATTGCCTTACCATTACTTGCTGGGATGGCTATTGCTTCATTATCAATCCTTGATGAGACCCGGGACGGGAGATGGCGTTACAGGTGATGACGCATTTTTTTTCAAGTATCACCACCAGCCTTGGGAATGTAGTACCATGCCGGCGTGTCGGAGGATGCTGGCGAGGGTGGATGGGTACAATTTCTTCGTATCCGTTCCTCGTTTCACTGATCAAGAGGTGAGGAGCGTTCATGTTGATGGTGTCAGACCTCCTCATTTCTTGCCTGAAAAGATGCGTTTCTGGCTGCGCAATATTCGCCCGGCGCATCTAGTTTACCGGAATCGCACCACTGTGTATTTGGAGCCCTACTTGCCTAGTAGGTTTGCCCGCCAATTTGGGTATAGTCAGCTATTCCTCGGGCACCCCAGTTCTCACCTGGGATTTGAAGGCAGCATTCTTGATGGTATCAGAGCATGGAGCTACTATGACACCTGTCATACTCGGACTAGCTTCTTGGTCCCTGCCACAAATGTGACGGATGAAATCCTGCATATGGCAGCCATGTATCATGTCACGGCGAATCCTCCTCCCCTCGATTTTGACTTGAGGACTAGCTTCATTGTGGGCACTCGCCTAGCGGAGAAGGCTATGACGTCGAGAGCAAAGAAGAAAAGGACGAATAGGGTTCCCTCGCCCGATTCCGAATCCTTCGACACAATTGAGGAAATAATGAACGGGACGACGAAGACTCCTTTTCTTCGGGTGATGGGATAATGGCGGGTCAGCCTCCCGTTATGGCGGCTGAGATGGCGACGGAACAACCGTCGGCCATATTTGACGAAGCAGTGGGCCCGTTACCGTCTGTGTCGGAGGAGGCACGAGTAGATCTATCGCCCGCCATGCCTGGTCCTTCGCGTAAGCGAGGCAGGCATGAGCCTACCGGCGGAGAGGTAACTTTTTCTTTAAAGAGAGCAGCTGTCGGTCCCCGTAGGCTGCTTATTACGGAGAAGGGTGAAGGTGCAGACGATGTTCCGGAGGTAAGTCCAAGTCAGAGTTCTATCTTTGTTGTAGCTTTCTTTCCTCTCGGGGATTTGACTTGGTCATTTTTCTTTGTAGGCGTCTGACGAACCAGGCTCTCCTGAACCATCTGCTGCTTCAGTAGTTGATCCGGCCCTTGCCGCTTTGATTAGCGACATGTGTGCCGCGGTCCTTTCTGCGGGGGCTCTCTCAGCGGCGGCTAAGGACTCCCAAGCTGCTGAGGCCCCAGCCCGAGGTGACGAAAGTTTCCTTGGGCCCGTCTCCGAGATTCCTGAATTTCAGCGAGATGACGCCATCCTCAGTGCATCCCCTCCCGAGGATGCAAGGGCGGATGAGTCTTTTATTCCTGACTCGGAGGCTGTTGGTGAAGAGGTTGTGATGGCTGTAGGCGAACCTCAGCCTCCACATTCCTCCACTGGTAAGCTGAGCCACATATTGACCACCGAGGGGGCTTATTTGCTCTATCAACATATCCTTCGGGTCAAGTCGATTTATGGTTGTCTTGGCCCTGCAGGTCCTGACCCTTTACCTCCTACCGCGGATGTCTTCAGGGAAGGCCCGGTCTGCCGTGATCTGGACGAAAGGAGCATTTTCTCTCCTTCGTCATCGCATGTTGAGGGACACCCTGCAAGCTCTGGGCAGATGGGGATGGAGTTGGTGCTGGCCCCGGCCTCGTCTTCGGCTGCTTATACGGCTCCGGAGATCGACTTTTCGACTCTGCCGAGCATCCAAATTCTGCGGGCCGCTGAAGAGGAATTGGCCGATGCTCAAGCGTCTTTCCGTGCAGAGTTGGTTTCTCTTGTGGCGGGAGCGGCAGATTCTGTCGCGTCTTCTTCCGCGCTGCCAGCCACACTCCCGTTGACACCGGCTTCCTCGGAGGCTCTGAACGAGGTGACGCAGGATGTGGTTGACAGCTTCTATCGTCACTTAGGGAGGGGTGTCAACGCTGCCGTGGAACGGGGGATCCCTTTTTCTCTGTCTCTGCGGGGTGCTCGGGGTCAAATCGACACTCTGAAGGGTCTTCCTGGCGGGGTGGGGTTAGCCGCGTTCCTGGAGCCTAAGCTTACAGAGGCTGACCAGCTTGTGACCCAACTGCTGGCAGTACGGCAGGCTGGCTTGCCTGCTGCGATCGAACGAGAGCGGGGCTTCCTGGTTGCTGCTCGGGACAGGATCAAGCTCGCTCGAGAAACTGTCGGGCCGGCTGTGCAGGGGGATCTTGACAAGTTCTCCGTCTCCTATGACCGACTGGGTCGTCGGAGTCAGGCTTGTAGGGCCCGAAAAGAATCTGCCTCTCGTGGAATAGCTGGCACGAAGGAGCGGATTCTCGCACTCCAGAAGGAGTTGGCCTTCTTAGAGTCAGAGCGGGAGGCTGCTCATGCAGAACAGGAGTCGATTGCTCGGGAGGCTGAGAGGGTTTCCCGATCTTCTGTCAACCTGGAGCGGGCCTTCAAGAAGTTTGAGGACAACTGGCAAGCCCATGCTCATCTGGAGGATGCGGCGGTGCTGAACCAGGAGGCGGAGCGTCGGGCCAAACAGAGGCTTGAGCGGTCGGTTGCCTTGTTAAAGGACCGTCTCATGGCGTTATGTGCTCCAGAGCAGTGATCCATCCTCTGTCTTCTCTCTTTTTTTTTCACTTTTAATTTTTGTAAGGGATGTGATCCCCGCTGATGTAGCCCTTTGATTTTTGAATAAATGAGCATGTTTCGACTCATCTTTGCTTTCTTGTATCGGTGTTCATGGAATCGGATTTACTGGGGGATTATTTGTGGACCTGTTATCCTAGGCATACCTTGGTTTTAGGTACGGATAACAAGTTTGATTAGGATGTCCGGGACAGCCACGGCAAAATGGTCATGGATGTTCTCGGTACTGGGGGAAGGAATGCCGTAGAGCAGCTGGGCTCCTGGGGCATGGTAATATGGTAGATTTATGCTAAGAAGCTTAGCAAGGGACATTTGTGGGCCTATTATCCTTGGCGTACCCTGGTTCAGGATACGGATAATGGGATGAAAGGAAACCAATCACATTTGCTCAGAGGTTATGATGACATGGCAAACATGAAGGTTTTATCATAAAATTTTCCTGCTCAGCGGTAATGAGAACATGGCAGGAGAGACTTTACGGAAGCTATTTGTGGTCAACAGAGGACATTTGTGGCCAACAGAGGACATTTGTGGACCTATTATCCTTGTCGTACTCCGGTTGTGGGTACAGATAATAGGTTAAAAGGGGATCGACATACTTGCTCAGAGGTAATGTGGACATGGCAAATATGACGATTTCTTCGACGGAGCCTTCCTACTCAGAGGTAGTGAGGACATGGCAGGAGTGGGCTCAATGAAGATTGGGTACATAGAACGACTCAGAGGTAGGAGAACGTGGAAGTTCTATGCGAGGGGACGGTTTGTTTTTGGTGGAAGTGAAGATGACTCAGAGGTAATGAGGACATGGTCGTTTCGGAAATTGGTGGATCGACTACCCTTTTTGTGCACCGGGCGTGCGGGTAGTGAATCCTGAGGGAGGATCTCTGACAGGAAGAAAGTTCAGAGGTATAATCATACTTGACTTACTATCTGAAAGAGTGACCGAAATGTAAGTTCAGAGGCACCAGCTGGTACATAACTTGGTAATTTGGACTATTGAGGGAGTGAGAGTACAGCGGCACCAGCGGGTGCATGACTCGATAATCTGAAATAGGGTGGACGAGAGTTCAGTGGTACTAAAGGGGTACATGACTCGATAATCTGGAGAATGATGGATGGGAGTTCAGTGGTACTGAAGGAGTACATGACTCGATAATCTGGTGAATGATGTTCAAACATAGTATTTCTTCAGGAACTTGCCGTTGACGGGCAACATGAGCAAATCTTCGTTCGGCTTAGCGAGGCGGTAGGCGCCGTTGGAGAACACGGTCTCGATGACAAATGGACCTTCCCATTTTGGCTGGAACTTACCGGTGGTCTTGTGAGTCATGACCATCGGTCTCCGGACTGCCAGAACAAGATCGCCCACTTGGAATGTTCTGATTTTAACTTTCTTGTTGAAGGCTCCGGAGATGCGTGCTTGGTATAGCTCAATCCTTTGCTGAGCTAGGAGGCGCTTTTCATCTAAAGCCTCCAACTCTTGTAATCGTCGTCGGTAGTTATCATCCGTTGTCAATTGATAAGTGAGAGCAACGCGGAGTGAGGGGATCTGAGTCTCCAAAGGGAGGACTGCCTCGCTTCCGTATACCAGAGAGAATGGTGTATTCCCGGTGGCTGTTCGAACCGTGGTGCGATAAGCCCATAAGCACTCGCCGAGCTTCTCGTTCCAGTCGTGTTTGTTGGAGGAGACGAACTTCTTGAGGAGCTTGATGATTGTTTTGTTGAATGCCTCTGCCAACCCGTTTGCTGCCGGGTTGTATGGTGTCGAAGCGACATTCTGAATGCGGTGCTTATCGCAGAATCGGTAGAATGCATGGCTTATAAACTGTGGACCATTATCATGGATGATTCTTCGCGGTAGTCCGAAGCGGTAGATAACGTGATGCTTAAGGAAGCTGATCACGTTTGAAGTTTTAACTTCTGCGAGTGGGACGGCCTCCGCCCATTTGGAGAAATAATCAGTGATCGCAAGTATGAAGTGGTGTCCTCGGGAGGAAGGTGGGGTGATTGGACCAATGATATCCATTCCCCATGCTTCGAATGGCCAGGATGCCACCGTTGGATGCAGAAACTCGGATGGTTGATGAATAAAATCCGCGTGGACTTGGCAGGCCTTGCATTTTCTGGCATAATCTATCGCATCTGCCACCATTGTGGGCCAGTAGTAGCCCATCCGGCGAAGGCGGTCCTGTAGCTTAGGGCCGGGTTGATGGGCCCCACAGACACCGTTGTGAGCTTCTCGTACAGCTTCTGTAGCTTCCGCGTTCGACAAGCACCGGAGCAATAATCCGTCGTAGGAGCGGCGATACAACATTTTCGTCTCTGTATCGTAGAAGAATCTAAGAGAACGCCGTCTGATAGAGGTAGCTTCCTTTGGATTCTCTGGGAGGATGTCGTATACGACAAAGTCGATGAACGACTGTCTCCAGTCCGGTGTGTCGTCGACCGTCTGGGCAGAATAACTTGCCATGGCTTGAACGTTGTTCTTGGGACAGACCAGTTCGTGGCCTATTACGTCAACCGGATGATGAGCTTGGTTCGGCACTGCTAAGGAAGCGGCAAGGCCTGCTAGGGCATCGGCTTCGATATTTCGGAGTCTGGGGACGTGCTCGATGAAGAATCCCTCGAATGATGAGATAATGTTGATCGCAATTTGATGGTAGGGGATCATGTCTTCATGGCGAACCTCGTATGAGCCCCTGATCTGATTGACGATTAGTTGGGAGTCGTCGTATGCTTCGAGGTATTCTACCCCCAGCTCTTTTGCAAGTTGGAGGCCAATGACCAGAGCGTTATATTCAGCCATATTGTTGGAGCAGGGTTCCGTGAGGGAGTAGGCGCGATTGATCACCAGCCTAGTAGGAGAAATTAATACCACTCCGACCCCGACGACGATATTTCCCTTGGGTCCGGTCCTTCAGGCGCCATCGAAGAACATTCGCCATATGTTATCGTGGATGGCTGTATTCGAATCGGCGACCTCGTCTGGGATCTCTTCATAGATTCTGGATGACTCCGATCCTGGGTAGGCTGCCAAAAAGTCTGCTAGGACTTGACCTTTAACAGCCTTTTGCGGGACGAAAATCATATGATAGGGGGACAGCAATATTGCCCATGTGGCGAGGCGAGAGCTGAGGGCCCCTGGTTTAGTCATGAGGACTCTGAGGGGGTTGACTCGTGAGATCACATGTATGGTTTGTCCTGTGACATAGTACCGCGTCTTCTGAATAGCGAATACCAGGGCGAGACACTCCTTCTCTACGGCGGTGTATCGATGTTCTGGCCCGATCATCATTCGACTGAGATAATATATGGCCTGCTCGTGGCCTGCATCGTTATTTTGTGCTAGCAGGGCACCAAGGGAGTGTTCCATCGCTCGTACGTAGAGCAGGAATGGTTTTCCGAGGACCGGGGCCACCAGGACTGGGGGATTCGACAAATATTCTTTGATGTCGTCGAAAGCACGCTGGCATTCCTCGTCCCATACGAATGAGACTCCCTTCTTCATGAGGTGTGTGAACGGTCGGTATCGCCCGGAGAGGTTGGAAATGAACCTCCTGATGTAAGCTAGCCTCCCTTGGAGGCCTCTGAGTTCGCGGAGATTTTTCGGGGGACCCATCTCCATGATTGCCTTCGTCTTCTCAGGGTCTACATGGATGCCCCGTGCCGTGATGATAAAGCCTAAGAATTTCCCGCTGGATACGCCCAAGAATGATTTCATAGGGTTCATCTTCAGGTTATGGGCTCTCATCAGGTCGAATACCGTTCTCAGGTCTTGCAGATGATCTTCCTTATGGCGACTCTTGACGGCGATGTCGTCGACATAGCATTCTACTGTTTTGCGTAAATGTTCTCGAAAAATGATACTCATGGCCCGCTGATATGTAGCGCCAGCATTCTTTAGACCGAATGGCATGACTGTGTAGCAGTATGTACCAATCGGCGTTCGGAATGATGTGTGCTTTTCGTCGTCGGGAGACATCTTGATTTGATTGTACCCCGAGAATCCATCCATGAATGACATACGTTCAAAGCCGCATGTGTTGTCGATCATGATGTCTGTGATGGGGAGGGGAAACTCGTCCTTCGGACATGCCTCATTCAGATTACGGAAGTCGATGCAGATTCGGATCTTCCCATTTTTCTTAAGGACGGGCACTATGTTGGCGACCCAGTCAGGATGTTGCTCTTCACGAATGAAGCCGCTGGTTATTAGCTTGTTGATTTCAGTTTCGATCGCGTCCATGACACCTGGGCGGAAGCGTCGTTGTTGCTGCTTGACTGGCTTTGTATCTGGCCGTATATTGAGCTTGTGGAGAGCGATGTCAGGATTTAACCCCGGCATGTCTTCATAGCTCCAGGCGAACACATCGATGTATTCTCCGACGAGTACTAACAGCGATTCTCGTTCTTCGTCAGTTAGGCTTTTACTGATAAAGATCGGTTTTGGAGAAGCTTCGCTGCCGAGATCCACTTGTATGACCTCATCTTCGGTAGGAGGTTCTCTCAGTTCGAACTGCTTTTCCCATTGTGCGTCTAATTGCTGGGCCCATGGTTCTAGCTCAAGGATTTCGGGGATGTCTTCGTCTTCCTCGTAAGCGTCAGCGAACGCCATGTTGACTGACATGATTTGTCTGAACACATCTCCGATGCTGGTATCTGAGTCGAAAGTTGGTGATTCGGTTGAATGTGACTGCCAGTCGCATTCTTCATCTGAGCTTTCAGGGGTCGTAGTAGGCGTTACATACCCTAAACCGCATCGGGTTTTGTTATAGTAGTTCCGTGGTTTGCCCGCCGGAGCTGGCGTCTTCAAAGGTAATCGTCGTCCAGTGCCGTAGTTCAGTCCTGGCGTTGTCTCTAGATCATACCCCTGTTTCTGCATGAGATATTTGGATTGAGGGCTATAGAGATACAGAGGCAGTCTTCCGGCATCTGACCCTAAGTCGACTTCTTCTATAGCGGGGGGATGTGGATTGTTCGTTCGGCCGAAGATGATCGGGTGGTCCCCTTCCTCGACTATTCGGTAAGTGTCTTCTACTGGAGTAAGTCGGATGGCGGTGTACACGTTTGTCACCTGTGTATGTAGGTGAGTGCCTATACCGTGTTCCATAGCGTACATTGTACATAGCTTATCGAGCTCGGTGTAGTTCAAAGATAACCCTTTATTGATGAAGTAAGGTATCTTTTCTAGAGGGATTACATCATCTGCGGAGGGGGTATCTGAGTGGGCAGCCACATACTTGGCCAATTTCGGTTCTTCTTCGGCCACCCCCTGTATAAATGAAGACTGGGAGGATGACCTAGTCAGCTTGATCTTCAGAGGCTCAACTGGCGGAGCAGATCGTGGAGTTGTTGGTAAACTAGCAACCCCCAGTTTGGTACTTGATGTGAGGCGAGGGGTGGCTGGTTCGCTAGAAGTGTCAGACCTCGCATCGGGGTGAAAAACCTTCTTGGGAAGGCGTATTGTGAGCGGTCTGTCGGAGGGATTGGGCTTCTCCGTTTGGAGCTGACCGACTCTCGGTAGTCTGATGGTAAGTGGCCCTGTTATGGGTCTCGACGCTTGGCCGGACTTTGGCAGCCGAATTCTCATCTGTTCTTCTTGTGCGGAGAGACTGATTGCGTCCTTACGCAGAGTGGCCATAAGGGGTGCGAAATTGCCCGGTTTGCGAGCCTGAAGGTGGATCGTTAGAGGTTCTTCTGATCCTGTAGCCGTCTTGTTGTGAGTTTGTACATCTTCTTCGACCAGATGCTTTTTTGATTTTTCGTATAGACAGGAGTCTGAGTAATAAGATTCGACCCCCTTGAAGGGATCGATATCGGTAAACTCTGTCCTCACGAAGCCGTGCTTATCGACATATTTGAAGCACTGGTGTAGTGTGGAAGGCACGATCATGTAATCGTGTATCCAAGGCCGTCCCAGAAGGATATTGTAAGAAGTGTCGGCATCTATGACATAACAGGTGACTTCTGATTGGAGATCGCCGATCTGACACTTCAAACGGATCTTCCCTATTGGGTAGCTCCTGCCCGAATTGAAACCGCTAATGGCGGTGCTTGTAGGTGTCAGGCGATGCATCGGAATGCGAAGATGATGTAGCAGACCCTTCGGAATGATGCTTATAGAGGACCCAGGGTCAATGTGCATTCGGTCCACCTTTACGTCTCCGATGTATCCAGTATAGTATAGCGGGCGATCATACAGGTTAGTTTTGATGAGCATATCTTGCGGAGAGAAGACGATATTGGGCATTGCTCCCGTACACGCACTATCTTGGAGCTCTGCAGGTTGGTTATCTCCCGTGAGGTTGACCTGAGCCAAGTATGCGTCGGCATTTTGGAGCGCCTCACTTAAAGCCGTACGGACATCCTTTGAGAGCCTGAGGAGTTCATATAAAGACAATTTGGCCGGGGTGTTAGCTAATTGCGCTAAGATGTCAAAGTTGTAGGGCCTCTCCAGCCCCTGAGGTGTCTCCTTCCGGAGGGACTTGTCGAAGCGAGTCTCCTTCGGCCTAGGCTTGTCGGTCGTCGAAGGCTGAGCCGGTCCCGGAGCATCATTGGTAGTGGGCGGATGATCATCAGTCGCGCTTTCGGTCACCGGTTGGGCTTGTGTTCCGGATCGAGTAGTGACGGCCGAGACTTCCTCTTCTTCCGCCGAGGTAGTGCGGCAGGATCTGACTTTTTCACTTTTCCTTTTAGATGGTGGAGAGGGCTGAGTTACCTCGTGGACTAGGTCCGGATGGACCCACATGATTTCCCCTCGTGATGTGGTGAGGGGTACTAGACCAGCGGCTTGATCGCGAGCAGGCGGCAGATTAGCAATCTCCATTGTTGCCAGAGGGATGGGTATAACCCCGTCCTGAGTCTCTGTTGGAGGGAAGCTGCCGAATTATATGGACACCATATTGGCTGCCACGGTTACCTCTCCGAAATCGATGGCCAGGGCATTCGAATCGATGAGGTTTTGGATATACCGTTTCAGTTGATAGCAGTCGTGTGTAGCATGGTGGACGTAGCGATGGTAATGGCAGAACTTTGGGTTCTCCAAATCAGCCGGCCGAGGCTTCCGTCTTGGTGGAGGAAGCTGAATCCTGTCTCCTTGTATAAGCATGTCCAAGATAGGCTTGACGTGACCGTCTTCAAAGGAGTAAGTGATTTGAGGCCATTGTTTGTCTGCTGGCTGTGGCTCGGGCTTCTGGGCTGTATCGGTCACCATAGCCTGCTTGCCTTTGTTGTCCCGGTTGTTGGGGGGGCTACCCCCATTGTCGTTGCTGGTGTTGGGACGCTTGCTCTTGTTCTCTCCCTCCGAGATATGCAACCCTAGTTGACGAGCCTTCTTCAATCGTTCTTCAGCACTTGTAGCACTGATGATAAAAGTCTTCCAGTCCTTGAACTGACTTTCGCCCATCCAGAGACTAATTGTTGGAAGTAGTCTCTTTTGGGCAAATTTCAATCAAAGAAGAGTTCGGGTTGCCAGATGGTAACTTCATTGCGGTTTGACGAAACCGCTCAATGTAATTTCTCGTCAGTTCTTTCTCTCCTTGAACGACGTCCATGAGGGTAGACATCGTAACGTCCTGCCCTACCTCATAGAACCTCTCCAAGAACAAGCGCTTGAAGCCAGCGAAGGAGTGGATGTAATTGTCTGGCAGGTTGCGGTACCAATCGAAGGCGACTCCTTCTAATGCCCCAATGAATAACCGTGTGAGGATAGCGTCATCATGGGGCAGATGGTCAGTAGTGACCTCAAAGTAAGTGATGTATCGACTTGCTGAAGTCTTGCCATCATATGGGTTGATATTGAACGGCTTATATCTTGGCGAAAAGGGAACATCCCTCCATTCAGCAGGATATGGTTGCCGTATTCTGAGGTCTTGAGAGTTTTCTCGGGCGTGGAACATTGCTCGGAGCTCCTGAACCTCTCTTCTTACTTCTCGGGCCTCATCTGTCGCGGTAGGGGCCATTATCTCGGGAGGATTATTGCCCTGGTTTGGCGCCGCTGAATTTGAATCTACGTTGATTGCGGGACCCGTGCTTGTCTGGCCAGGTGTCACTCCCTGCAGAGTAGGAAGTGCCGCTTTGATCTCGTCTACAGACTTGACCAAGGCGTGCAATATGGCCTCCAACGTGTCGATGTGCTGGCGATCGCTGGAACCGCCTTGATTGCTGTCTGTCATGAATACCGTCTTCACATGAGGAGTGACGGAGGGAGTGGTGGAGGATGTACCCTCCGAGTCGTACCCATGCGTCGAGAAATCATCTGGATATGTGGGGATGTTCTCTTCAGGTTCGGACTCGGAAGGAACACTACCCCCAGCTTCGGAGCTTGCTTCGTCTCGAGAATCAGCATCTGTTGTACCCGATGGGAGGGTTGTTTCTCGGGGTTCGTCTCCTTGAAACATTGGATTATTGTGGACGTTCGGAGGAGTACTACCCCCAGCTCCTACGACCCCCAGGGTCGGGGACGATGAGTCTCCTGTTGCAGCAGATTTTGTCTTCGAACGGGTGTGTTGGTATACTCCGGTGGAGGGCAACCGTTTAGCCGACAATTTCTTAGCTGTAGTGGCTGATATCTTTGGACTGGAGATGCTTGTCTTCTTCCCTCTCCCCTTGGCGGGGACCTTCTGAGCGGAATTGCAGGAGACAACAGGAGGTGCCTCATCTTCTGAGTTCGGGTGCTGTAGTCTGTGGAAGACGGACGGACGATCTTCCGTCATTGCCGCGTTGTTGCAGCAGCAGTTGACGATGATCTGGGTGCAGTGACGTCCATATGAGGATTCTTTGCACGCCGAGGTCCCTTCTCTTTCCTTGCGTTTGTGGAGGATCGCCTCACGCAGGTCAGAGGAACCACTCTGTCCGTTCGCCGCCGGGGATTGGACTTGAGCGGTTCTGTACAACTTCCCATCAGAGGCCCGTGTGATAATCAGCGGGACGCCCTGATAGTCAGAGGTTGGGACAGCTGTCTGGGCTTGATGAGCCCGCGCTGCCCTAGACTTCTTCTTTCTAGCATTCGTGGGTGCATAGTAGGAAGAGTCCAAGTTGAACATCACAGAGTCTGGCTTATCATCCAGAGAGTCATCAGGGTTCGGACCGTACGAGAGACGGTCGAAAACTGATCGAGAGGAGCATGGAGCAGGTGCTATGCGGCTGGGAGCGAAAACCGTGCAGGCTGTCTGCATGCGGTTGTCTTCTGTCGTCGGACGAGTTCTTATGCGGCTAGGGGTCACGACCGTGCAGGCTGGCCGCATGCGGTTGGCATCTGTGGCCGTATGTTTTCTGCAAACGATTGACTTTACTGGCCGCATGAGTCTCATCCATGTTGTTGGAAACTGTAGTCGCATAAGTTATGCGGCTGACAGAAGTAGCCGCATGAGTTTTCTTCATGCGGTTGGCGGATGTAGCCGCATGGGCTTTCTCCTTGCGGCTAATACTCTTCTGCGGTTCGGCCCGCGTAGAGTCCCTCTTTGTCCCTGCAAGTCCAGCATCATAATGTTTTCTTCTGCCGGACTTGGGGATAGCAGAGTTGTCTACGATCTGAAGTGGGACCGCAGGAGAATCCTTTTCGCCGTCTTGAGCAACAGAGGGCATCCCATCGAGGGCTTGAGGAGGAGCAAATGACTTCGGTCTCCATTCTTTGCGAGCCTTCGTGGTGCGGGTGCGCTTCTGGGCCGGGCCGGCGCTGCCTTCAGAGAGCATCTCTTCGAACGTCTGTTGGTCGAAACGGACGACCATCTTCTTTTGTGTGGAGCCAAGTTTGGCTGCATCTGATTGCGTCACCAACTCCTCAGCCGTGGAAAAGTTAGTCCCCAGCAGAGTCTCCATCGTGTTTGCCATTGATTGTAAAAGAACAGAACAATTATCGGAGGACTGAACTTAGACTCACAATACAAACTCGCTCGTACAAAGAAAGCCTAGGGACGAAAACCTAGGTACAGCAGACTAAGTACGATTGTTTATTTTTGATTCTGGGGGGTGACGATAGAGGCTCGGGAAAGCGACGGCCGCTCTGCCTTACTCCTTGGACGATCAGTATGCAGCCTTGGCTCGGGGAAGATCTGCTTGGCGTTGACGAAGAAACGCTCTTCTCGCTCTCCTCGGATTGCTCTTCTGGCTTCTCTCTCTCTGTGATTATCAAGAAGGAAGGGGGAGCTCTCTCTGTGTAGATCTCTCTCTTCTTATTTCTTTTGGTGCCGACCTCTCTCTCTCTTCTTCTCCTCCCCTTTTTTTTCAAGGGAATGATGCTGGCTATTTATAAGAGTGGGGGGGTGATCATTAGGGTTTGCTAATGATTATCTGTTTAGAATGTCGGCGCTCCTTCATTCTATCTGAACCATTGATCCTGATTATAGTAAATCTCGGCCATTAGTGCGGATAGCATCGTATCTCATAAGCAATTAATGCTAGCTGCTTTAAATCCTCGTGATTGATTATGCTAATGTCTGATTGCTCGCCACGTGTCCCATTAGCTTGATGATAAATGATATGTCCTGATCTCAGTAATTATGACGATGATGTCAAATATATTTGTTGAGATTCGGTTAAATCTCTTATTGATCCCATGCCACGTGTCTTAATTGTGAGTCCTGTCAGAGCCGTATAGGATTGACTATCCTCGAACCGCAGAGAGATACTCTTCCTGAGCCGCATGAGATAATGCCTCATCGAGCCGCAGGGGACGAACCTTCCGTGAGCCGCATATGCATAGCCTTTGCGAGCCGCATGAGCTAGCATTGTATTGAGTTGCAGGGATTGAGCTCTCGGTGGGCCGCATATGGCTGATTTCTGCTAACCATATAGAGTGACTTCTTCGTGAGCCGCATGGAGCTGTTTCCCATTTAAGCCGCATGAGAGTTGCCACGTGGCAACCTAGGATTTCTGACGGTTCGGGTCAGAGATCTTCTTCCTTTCCCGAAAAGTCTGTCATTATGGCAGAGTCATTATGACACTTTATGTCAGAGCAGTCACAGTCGCCAAGTCGTGTCAGAGCATTAAATGAGGCCACCCCCCCAAACGACCAGCTGTAGGGAAGGATCACACATGGCATCCCTCGAGCCGCATGTGCCTTGCTGAACCGCATACGCTCCCGAGCCGCATGCGATTTGAGAGTTTTCTTTGAACCGTATAGGGCCGCTCCTGTATGAGCCGCATAAGCTTCTTACTCCGAGCCGCATGGATCATTATTCTAATATTTTCCATGCTTCTACAAATATCATATTTATTTAATTTGCTTTAAACATTTACTTGTTCGAATCTAATTTAAACATCAATAAATCTTCATTTTGATTCAAATTCAAATAAAATTGTTTCAAATTTAAATTGTCTCATTTAATCAAATATTAACTTTTAAAAATATCTCAAATACCATTTTCATAAATAATAAAATAATTAATTTCAAAAATTGTACTATTATTTAAAATAACTAATAAATATTTTCGAAAATGGGTATGCACAATAATATTCATATAAATATACCTTTCTAGTATTCAATAAAAATATTATTTATTATTTATAACTGAAGGGCTTTTAAAATGAAAAGAACAAACTTGGCAATTTTTGTATAATAGCATGGTATTCATTATATTAATTATTTTGAACTACAAAAATAAAAATAAAAATATTTTTCTAAAAATATGTACGCTCGCACATATTCGCACTCGACGAGCAATTACGAAATACGCCGTTTGCGCACAACGTACAATACGACTACGCGACGTACAATACAAAAATTTTAAAACAGTACAAAAATCGATAAAAATATGGTAGAATTTTAGGGGTTTTACATACATATAAGATAGTAACGCGTCCCAAATTATAATATATAGATGATCATGAAGCTAGTAATACAAAAATGAAGAACTAACAAGACTAAGTAATACATGATCAGCTCTAGCCGCAGTCTAGAAATATAACATCATGTCTAAGCCCGTAGGCCAAATGTCAAGTCCAAAACACGAGCTAAACACGTGCTCGGTGGGTAAACGCCTCAAAAAAATATATACAAAAAAAAGTGGGTAAGAGAAAGAATATCCACTCAAGCCCCCTGGTGCTCCGGGTGGTCACCATCGAGTGGAAGGTCCGGAAGATCCTCGGGCTCCTTAATTAAATCTGGTCAATGCAAAACCAGTGGAGTCAGACCTCCAATAGCAAGTACCACAAAGAAAGCCAAACTATGAACTAAAACCTGCATGCAATTCATAACATCTCTAAGATAAAAGCAGTAAACGAGACTAGAATAATAATTTGGTACCACAATGTTTACGAAAGGAAACTGGAAACATGTAAGAAGGATAGCAAGTGAATATAGAATAAACTGGGCATGTGAGCATGTGGTGAAGCCGAGCATGTAGGATAAGTAGTTAAACCAAGCATGTAGTAGGAAGAATAACATGTAAGGAATCACTACTAAAATCTTCTCATTTGGCGACATAAATTTAGCGACGTTCGATTAACGTCGCTAAATTGTGTACATTAGCGACGTTTAGTGAAGCGTCACTAATCGTCGCTACTAGCGACGAAATAACGACATATATTAATTACATGAGCTAGTCGTCGCGAAACGTCGCTATGACGTCGCTAATAGCGACTAATTTAGCGACGGTCGTTTGAACGTCGCTAAATTCTAATTATATCCCCCCAACGATTCATTTCTCCCCATTTTACTCTCTCACTCTCTCTCCTTCCCCTTCGGCACTCTCACTCTCTCCGGCGACTCTTCTCCCTCTCCGGTACGTGAATCTCCCCCTCCCTTTCTCTCTCACTCTCTCTCTCTCTCCGGCTATTTTGGTTGTTGGTGGTTGGGGGGGTGCGGGTGGCTCAGGGGGAGGTGTAGGGAGGATGCGGGTGGTTGGGGGTGAGTGGGGGGTGGCTGGGGGTGGACAGGGGGGACGAGGGCGGCTGGGGTAGGGGAGCTAGGGTTAGGGTTCGGCTTAGGGTTCATTTTCTCCTATTTTACTCGCTCACTCTCTCTCCTCCCCCCTTCCGGCGCTCTCACTCTCTCCGACGACTCTCACTCTCTCCGACGACTCTCCTCCCTCTCCGATACGTGGTACTCTTCCTCTCCCTCTCTCTTTCTCTCTCTCTCTCCGGCTGTTTTGGTTGTTGGTGGTTGGAGGGTACGCACGTGGCTCGGGGAGAGGGGCAGGGGGGATGTGGGTGGTTCGGGGGTGAGTGGGGAGTGGCTGGGTGGTAGGACAGGGGGGACGAGGGCGACTGGGGGAGGGGAGCTAGGGGTAGGGTTTGGGTTAGGGTTGGGTATGTGTGGGCGGCTGGGGAAGGAGAGCAGGGAGGGTGGGGACGGCTGGGGGAGGGGAGTAGGGGGGAAGAGAGGGTTAGGGTTCGGGTTAGGGGTGGTGTAGGGTGGGGGGGCTTGGTCAGGGGCACCGATAGTGCCAAAAATTCTGATAATTTAGTAATAATTATTTGTTTTTCGACACCAAAAAATGTGATACTCCGATTCAAACGCACCGATAGTGCCGATATTTGTAACAAGTAGTTTTGTTGGTTGGTAAATTGGTAACAAGGTGATCGGGACATATAGTCCCTACAGCCATTCGACTGGCGAGGCAGAAACTATGGTACGACATGGTGATCAGGACATAGTCCCTGCAGCCATTCGACTGGCGAGACAAAAACTATGTTGCCGTAGATAAAGTTGACTGTCCTCCGACCCTCATCCCTCGGCAATGATGATATGACAACCTATCACTATATCTTATATAGTAGTAGATGATGTCTTAGTATTACATTATGTGAGTTCATCTTGATTCTGTTATATTCTTCAGATACTAGATACGATAAGAACATATACTACACCATATGTACAGAACATAGATGACTCACACTAATGTATGCTAGAATGAATTTTGGGTTGTGTTCTGAGCCATCCGTTCTCACACTTGACAAAAAATCAAATTTTTATACTTTATCTGCTTTCAAAAATGTACTCAAATTACATGATGGTTGCTTTAGTTAGCTTGCTTAAGTTACAATTATATTATTTGTGAATATCGATCTTACCAGATGGCACCCATGACCTGATGAGCGGCACGTCGTTTGAGGGAAACAGTGAATGCTGAGGTGGCTCCTCCTACTGTTAAAGAGAAAGTGGCACCGTTAGCTAGTGAGACCGGAAATTCTTTTCATCCAGCACCGATAGCTAGTGAGACCGGGAGTTCTATTCATGGAGCACTTGCAATGGACTACATCTCTCCTGCCGCCGTCGATCCCACTTATTCGAGGTGGTTGCGTGATCGTATCACTGAGCGTTTGCGTGAGCTGCGTGGTTCTCATTAGCTATTAGTACTTATTTGTATTTGACTATTTGTATTGGATTGTTTTTGTATTAGACTATTTGTACTACATATATGAATTAGTACTGTGTCAATCTCTGGATTGTATTGGACTACGACATGGTGATCATGACATAGTCCCTGCAGCACAGCCGGCGGGCGAGGCAAAAACTATGTAGCCGTAGATAAAGTTGACTATCCTCCGACCCTCATCCCTCGGCAATGATGATACGACAACCTATCACTATATCTTATATAGTAGTAGATGATATTTTAGTATTACATTATGTGAGTTCATCTTGATTCTGTTACATTCTTCAGATACTATATACTAGATTCGATAAGAATGTATACTACACCATACGTACAGAACATAGATAATTCACACTAATGTATACTAGAATAAATTTTGGGTTGTATTCTGAGCCATCCGTTCTCACACTTAAAACAGATATGAATTAGAACTGTGTCTCAATCTTTGTTTTTGTATTTTCGGCGAACCCAGGGATTGGATTCTTTATTTTGTATTTTGGATTCTGTATTTTGGCTCCAGCTCCAGCTCCATTTGTATAAATCTACGGTACGACATGGTTATCAGGACATAGTCCATGCAGCCATTCGACTGGTGAGGCAAAAACTATGTAGCCGTAGATAAAGTTGACTGTCCTTCGACCCTTATCCCTCGGCAATGATGATACGACAACCTATCACTATATCTTATATAGTAGTAGATGATGTTTTAGTATTACATTATGTGGGTTCATCTTGATTCTGTTATATCTTTCAGATACCAGATTCGATAAAAAACATATACTACACCATATGTACATAACATAGATGATTCACACTAATGTATGCTAGAATAAATTTTGGATTGTGTTCTGAGCCATCCGTTCTCACACTTGGAGAAAAATTAAATTTTTTGTATTTTATCTGCTTTCGAAAATGTACTCAATCGAGATGGCACCCGTTCTCACAGATGGCACCTAAGACCCGAGGATCTCGCTTGAGGGAGGCACAGATGGCTGTGAAAGGGAAGGTGGCTCCAGCTCCAGAGGGCAGTTCCACCGATAGAAGTTTATCGAAATTGTAATCGGAGTAATGAAACGACATTGGAAATGGCGTGTCGTAGTGGTCGGACGGGAGGGGGGTGACGCACCACCACCCATGGCGCGCTAGGGGGACGCCTACAAATAACAGGGACACTGACGCACAAATACCGCTCGAGTGAGCCAAAGGCATGCAACCACTTCCCTCCCTCCATTCCCCCTCTCCCTCTCTCATGCTATCAACGTCACAACTTTTCCAGTGTTGCTCCCTCTAATGATGATGAACGCAAAAATCAAAGACCCCCCTCTCCTTTCTCACTCTTCACAGTTCTCGCAACAGGAAGGATCAGTGCTTTCTAGTTCTCTTCCATCCATCCATTCCTCCGTTCTGATCAAGCTTCTTCCTTCTTCTCTCCTCCACCATGGCTCTGGACCCATCTGCTCCTCCCTACTTCCCTTCTTCTTATTTGACTCTCTCAGCCACATATGATATCCAGCTCAAGTGTAGAGTCGGGGGAGAAGAAGTGGACAGGAAGAGGAGGGGAAAGCAGCAAAGCTGTAAGCCCCTAGTTTTAAAATATTATTTTTATATTTTAAATAGTGTTTATATCCTTAAAATAAATTATTATAATTATTATGGATTTTTCTAGAATTTTTAAATAAATTTTTAATGATTTTTAAAGCAAAATATATCATTTTGTAAATATTTGAATTGTTTTAATATCAATTTGTAATAGTTTTAATTGTTTTAATATCGAATTGCAAAATCTGATTTGTCTGTGCAAATTAAATTTTGCATAGAACCACAGCGGGGGTCTATATGCAAATTGGATTTTGCATTTCCTAAGGCGGTGGGCTTTTATGTAATTTCCTATTCTTTAGGGGGCTTTCCGCAAAATCTAACCCTAACCACCCCCGACGACCGCCGCACTGTCGTCGTCTCCGACTAACCCTCACCGAAACCCTAACCCTAATCTAAAATTCTAATTCGACCGACCTACAGCCCAATAAAACTACCCCGACCCCAAACCCTAACCCTAGACTTTTCCCGACCACCCCAACGACCACCACAGCGCCGCCCAACCCCACTTTCTTCCCCGACGATCGCCCTAGCCCAGCCTGACGCCTACAACCCACGTCGATGCTTCCAACCACCACCAATCGATGCCTCGCCGAGAGGAACCCAGCGCCACCCTTCGCCGCCGACCACGACGCTTCCTCCGCCGTGTAGCACCCCCGACAGCTATCCTTCGACGGACACGTACGTGTCTTCTTGTCTCCCGTGTCTCGTTGTGTCGCGTGTTCCCATCACTGGACTCGCCAGGACACGAGGAACCCAATGATGAGTGTGGACACGGCTAGTTCGAGTCATGCGTGTCGTGCATGACCCGGACACTTGGACTCGAACGTTCTTCGTGTCCTTAACTGTCAGGACACGAAGTTTGTGTTATCGGGTTTGAAACCCATTAACTTAAAAACCATAATATAACTAACCCTAACCCTTTCCTTAACAATTGACTCGAGTTGACCCCCTGGCCAGCCCGAGCACGCTAAACCCCCTCCCCCCCCGCCCCTGGCTGAGTTCGAGCCCCCTTTCCTTTCTTTTTGGTTTTGTTTTGTTTTTAGTTTATTTTATTATATATATGTATATGTATTTATGTATATATATTATTATATATATACTGTATTTGTATATATATATATTTTTATATTTATATTTAGTATTTATATATATATATATATATATATATATATATTTTAATTTTATGATTTGTATATTTTACCACTTTAAAATGTATTATTTGTATTTAAATTCCTGTATTTTATAAATTATGGCCAATTGATGTCAAAATCTAGCATGGGTTTTTGGGCCCAATTGTGTCTAATACATTGAGTCTGTACAAGTCATATTTGACTTGATTCATGGCTTTGGGTCCTGTATCTGGACTTCAGTTCAATTTCGAATACATGGACAAAATAGTAAATAATTAATTAATTATTTTTCAGAAACTGTTGCTTGCTTTCTTTGAATATATATATATATATATATATATATATATATATATATATATATATATATATATATATATATATATATATATTTTAGTATAAATTTCTATAATTAACAAGGATCATTTTGGTACTTTATTTTATGTAAATTTGAGCTTTTTGTCTATCTCAAAAATTATTGGAACACAGTGTACAGTTTGATTTATTTATTGAATAATTACGACTTACAATATTTTGTGTTGTTTTGAGTTATTGTGACATTGGACCTCACCCCGCACTAGTATAAAGACCCTAGAAGATTAGTTTGGGTATTGTGTCACCCCACATTGGTCTCCTATGCTAAATTTACCATTTGGCTAGGTGTCCAGTCAGAAAGTCGTGTTGCACCACTAGTGTCTTAGTGTTTAACTTAGTGTGAAAACTAAGTTTATGTATTATTTCTACAGTAACGAGTCACCAAGGCATCTATAGCATTTCTATCACTTCTTTGCTTTGCTAAAGACAAGTACCTCTACAAACTTTACATACTGCTATAACAATAAACTATGATTTTCCAACCATGTTAAATGCTGATCCTTGGGGTAGCAAGTTAAATTTTTACATGTTGTATTACTTTTAGTCTCTACCATGCTTAGGACAGTTTTCATATCTCTCACATGTTTAACAACGGGTTAAAGGAAAACTGTTAGTAGTGTAGTGATCATGACCCCCTTCTCCGTATGTATTTACCGAGCACTGTTATATTCTATATGTAACTTTGTCGTATGTCTGATGCCGCGTTTGTGTATGGACATACACCGATGCCGTTAAGGGTACGTATGTACACTTCAGAAAATTGATATGTACTACTGTACATCCTGATTACCTATTGACTGATCACTCACCTACTACAGTTTTAAACTTTAAAACAAATATTTATTGCCATGATGAAATGTATCTAAAACTGGATAAACAAGATATGTCATTTTATTTCTTTCCATCACATGATCAGTATTATATGTTTGTTAGAATCAGTACTTGCTCCCGTCCTGACAGGATAACGTTGTAGGTATACTTACTGAGGAGGAGTTGCTTTGTGATTCCTACTATGGAGTTGCTGCCGAGGACTAGACTTTATCTTACGAGGATGTACCTACGGAGAAACTCGTCTAGTTGCGTAGTTGCTCGGGATATTTTAGAGTAGTCATGTATTAGACTATGTATTTTATAATTGGACCTGTATCCAGTTTTACGTTTTGGACTTGTACTTGGAACTTTCTTATATACGAGATGACTTTTGTGTTTGGAACTTTTCTGACTCTTTATTACATATAGAACTGTTAGCACATCTTAGTCTTATCTTATTATCTTTAGAACAGCTTACTACGCTTTATCTCAAGCGTAGGCTGGATATGACTCGGCCCGGCCCAACAATTTGGATAGCAGATCGTGACATGTTTTTAGTGGTGGCCCATGCAGGTCCTGACTAAATTGTTTGGTTACGTTATTTTACCAAGCATGCCTGCAATTAGGAACTTAAGGTAACTAGACAACATTAGAAATAACGCTTAGAACACCTAGAGGAATACTAGGATTGCAACATAGGAAACACATCACATCATATGCTCGTATTACAATTAGATTTTCTTGTTTATGATTGTTTACTTTAAAAGAGTCCTTATAAGTCTTTTTTATTTATTTAGATGGTGCTCACCCACTCATCCCAGTATGTCACACCTGAGAATGGCACACTTCTCATCCAGTCGGTTGACCAGTTGACCGATACACCTCCACCTACCATATTTCTCCACTCCACAAATCCACCAACCCAGATGCCTCCACCATCTTCCACATCACAGACCCAGCAGGACCCGATACTCCCACCACCACCTATCACTATACATGCCCAGGCTTCCGTCACACTCGACGGTAATCAACTGCTCACTCTGATCCAAGGGTTCCTAACGACCCATCAGGAGCAGACCACCCTACTCCGTCGAGCATGGAGTATTCTGAGGAACGTACCGTGGTCCCACCACCTGTAGAGCCACGGCAGAGAGCGGAGATAATCAAGGACTTCATGAGTCTGAACCCCAAAGAATTCTTAGGGACTGAGGGCATCGTAGTAGCAGATGACTGGCTAGACTCAGTAGAGAGGAAGCTCCTTGGAGCTAGGTTGCCGAGTGTCCTCCAGGTCGAGGCAGCGGGATTTCTGCTGATAGACTTGGCAGGAGTTTGGTTCAGGAATGAGCCGCTATTCGCGAGAGGGAAGGCCACTTGGGATCAGTTCAAGACCCAGTTCAAGAAGAAATTCTTCTCGACCACCGCTAGGGTAGCCATGGGGCTACGATTCTAGAACATCCAGCAGGAGAATCGTTCTGTTGACGAGTATGCGGCAGAGTTTAGTCGCCTGAGCCGTTTCGCTCCTAGTCTGGTTGCAGACCCAGAGGAGATGACGCGTAGGTTTTGCCATTGTCTAGTTCCAGACATTGGCATTCTTATAGTGGCAGACGGTACGACTGACTACTACCAGAGCCTAGAGTTGGCCCGGAGCATAGAGGAGCGTCTTCAGTCTTGCAAGAGGCCGGCTTCTGTACACCTTGAGGGACCCTCCAAGCGTCAGGCTTTCCAGCTGAGAGCACCGACGCCGTATCAGCAGACATACCGTCCTCCTGCACCACATCACCCGACCCCGCCAGTTAGAGACCCGGGACCTCGACAGCAGCAGAAGGAAGCTTTGTGTGCATTCTGTAGAAGGCCAGGCCATGACGCTATCGTTTGTAGGAAGAGGTTAAGGCAGTGTTTAGTTTGTGGGTCTACCACCCATCAGCTTCGGGACTGCCCAGTAGCGAGGGTACCAGGTGCCAGACTACCGTCTAGGGGACCGCCACTTCCGACTCAGCAGCAAAGGTTTGGGCAACATCTGCAACAGCAGAAGGGACCCCAGGGGAAGACTTATAGTCTGGCTCTTGAGCCGGAGCAGGTTTCGGAGCCAGATTATTTGGCTGACGTCATCACAGGTCATATTTATTTGTATACTTTCTAGATCTATGCTTGTTTGATTCCGATGTATCACATAGCTTCCTGTCATTAAAGTTTTTGCATAAATACCACTTAGTAGCTACACCTACCGAGGAGATGAGTAGAGTAATGACGGGAGATGGACCAGTGCCCATTAGAGCTATCTAGAGATGCTCTATTACTATAGCCGGGAGAGAGTTTAGGGGACGATTCTTTGTGATGCCACTCCCCGGGTATGATATCATATTGGGTATGGACTAGCTTAGCTATGCCCATGCAGCTATAGACTGTCATAAGTGTAGTATTCTGTTCAGTCCCCCAGGCACGACACCATTCAGTGTCAGGAGGGTTCAAGCGCACCACGGTTACCTTCTCATTTTCTGGAGTCTTGGCTGCTTCTAGAATCACCTCTGTATCCTGAAGCCATGCATCTGCCGCGATAGCATCTTCACTACCGTCGAAGAATGGAGGGTTCAAGCGCTTGAAGCTGTTGGCCGCGCTGTTCCCTGGATGACTGCCTCTGATCAAAGCATCCGTCACTGCCTGTTGCAATGCATCTTCACGACGATCTTGGGAAGCTATCAAGGTCCTGACGAGTCCTACCAAAGTGCCGTCATCATGCTCTACTGGTTGAACTGGCTGGACTGGTGGCTCTCCGCCAGAAGGCACGACTCTGGAGGCTACTCCGAAATGCTGGGCTTGATCTCCAGGTTGCTGTTGGTCCGCGGGAGGTGCTCCGCCTTGCTGGTCGGTAGGACCACGAACAATGCCGCTGAAGAAGATGACATAGGGAACAATAAGGAAGGACCAGGACAGATCAACGATACAAGCATATGATCAGGACAAGAATCCAGGAATTCAGAAGATACGAGCAGAGATCAAGGACGAATACTGATTGAGACATCTATTCGGTAAACCCTCACATATCTTGATTTACAAGACCTGCATGGGCCACCACTTAAACCATGTCACGCCCCAGAACCAGAATACTGGAGAGCGGGGGCAGACATAGCCAGCTACGTATATTGAAATGGATTCCATCTCGCTATACGGTCACGGCTGTCTAGGATACATGAGGGTTTATCTACAAGCCAACAGTCTCCTATGGTCATGAACAAGCCTAGTGTCTCAATCACAAGCAAGTAAGTAGATGTTACAAGATGTATGATCATTAAATATACAATAATAAGGCGTCCCAAATATTACATATTCAGCTGATCATGAAGCTAGTCGTTACAAAATGTTAGGACTAGCAAGAGTTTAGTCATACATGATCAACCCTAGGATTTGTCAATCATGTTACAGCCCGTAGGCAGACAGTAAGTAAGTACAATCGAGCTAAACAGGTGCTCGTCGGCTAAACGCCTCAAAAAAATATTTTTACAATAGAGCGGGAGAGCCAAAAATAACCCACTCGTTGTCAGGGTTCCGTCTAGTGGCCACCATCTGGCTGGAAAGTCGGTAGATCCTCCGGAGCTGCTCCAAAATCTGGCCACACAAAACCAGCTGGGTCAGACTCCAGAAAGAGCAAGTGCCACAAAGGAGCTTCACTTAAGAACTAAAACCAGCAATCAGCACATGAATATAAATAATATAGTAAAGACAGGCATATAAATAAATGGTAAAAACTGGAAATAAGGAAAACATGCCAGGACGATATACGACGAGATAACCATGGAACTATTCAGATAGCCAGGTTACAACCCGTAAACCAAACAAGGACCGGAGTTGTAACTCTTCGTCTGAACGGAACTTGGTTTCCCACCATTTATCGGCAAGATAATATAAAAATCAGGATATGTAACAGGATCAAGACAAGACTAGACTTGGTTAGACTCCATCTAATCATTTCACGGCCAAGCAAGAATTACGGCTTGATACTTTAACTAACTAGGGTTATCACAGGCCTAATTACTAGCAAGATGCAGTAAGATTATTCCACAGCCACAAGCCCTGCAGACCATCCAGGTTACCCAGGACGAAAGATTAGGGTTGAATTCAGGTGGGTACATCGTCCAGGAAACGCATGTACCCTTAAGTAGCTTGAAGGGTGCAACACATGACAGTGTGCTGGAAATGTGCCCTACTCGACGGCAGGCTACAGATCCCAGGCGTGCCCAGGTAACGGGATTGCCTGTAGCTGGAAAAATCTCTTCATGACTAACGTATTAATCTAGTTATTAGTCCCTAGTTCATTTCAATAGGTACTCCTGACCGTGGTACTCAGGAGTCCCATCCTAGACATGATGCAAGACAGGACTGGTTTATTTATACAAGCACAATCACCCACGGTGTCCAGGATGTTCATTCTTATCAAGTCATGTTATGTCGGGTAGCCGTCGCAACAGCTTATCAAGATATAACATGTCAGGTTTATCATGTCAAGTGTACTTGTCAGGAGTGTGCCACGACGGGCCACTATCAGGTCATGCCAGGTTACTCATGTCAGGAGTGCACCACTACGGGTCACTATCGTGTCAGGCTCAGTTATCAATTCCAAACATATTAAGCAAATCCATGATTATCAAGTTCATAACAAAAGGCGTAAGGATATAAAATGGACGTTAAATATCTAATAAAATATCAATATATAGGGCTATAGAAGATCAAGGGTAATCAGGCTACGCTCAAGCCAGGCTACGCTCAGGCTAGCGTACGCTCAGGTCTGCGTACCAAAGGATCCATACACTTCCAATGGGAAGCGTACGCAAGGGTCAGCGTACACAAGGGCACGCTCAAGCTACAGGTCAGCGTACGCTCAAGCTAGCGTACGAAAGGGGCCAGCGTACGCCTTGCTCGCTTAAGCTAGCATACCAAGGCACGCGTACGCTCAAGCTAGCGTACGAAATCTAGCGTACGAAAGCTAGCGTATGCTCAAGACACGCTGCCAACAGGCAGCGTATCAAGGTGAGCGTACGCTCACTGAAGAGCAGCGTACGAAGGCACGCGTACGCTCGCTAAAGAGCAGCGTACGAAGGCACGCATACTCTCGCTAAAGAGCAACGTACGAAGGCTAGCGTACGCTCGCTAAAGAGCAGCGTACGAAGGCTAGCGTACGCTCGCTAAAGAGCAGCGTACGACTCAGCGGCATAAGCTAAAAAGCTAGCTCACTGTTCACTGTCTTCTCCAAAGGGCAAGAACAGCAAGAACTCCATGGATGGAACCCAAAACTCCAAATGCTCATAACTTGGTCAAAACAAGTCCGAATCCAACCTTCCAAAGGTCAAAATTGGGTGGAATGAAATTCTCTAAAACATGGAACCAACCAAACTTGAAAACAAGGAACTTTGATAGATCAAAACACCAAAAATCCAAAAATAGCAAAACTCTAGATCTACAAGAATTAAGGCCTCAAAATGGAAAATGATAAGTTCTAATGTGGTTTAGAATCATGAGGAGAAGCTAATGAAACCATTAAAAGAAGTTCTCTTGTGGAAGCAAGTTGCACTTGCCTAAGGGTTGGGGAGTTGTGGAGAGGAAGGAAGAAGAAGAAGAAGAAATAAATGAGAGTTATGGAGGAGAGAGAAGGTTAGTGGGGAAATAAATATCATGGGTTGTGGTAGGTAGGGGGTTCACCTTGGTCCATGATTGGACCAAGCAACCAGCCGGCCAAACCAAGCCAACCCAACCCGAGAGTTAAACCAAGCCAAGAAAACTAAACAAGGAACAATACAAAAATATGTACACGTATTTCCAAAATACGTAATACGAACAACAGACATTACAACTCTACCCACCTTAAAAGAATTCCGTCCTCGGAATTTAATTAAGAGGCTAGAGGGACAAGAACAAGCTATACTATTCACAGGCAATTATACTAGGCAATCAATCAATCATGCAAGCAAGGAATTGATGGCATGAGGCATAAGAAAGACATTATACCTCACGAGTCAAACAAGTCGGAATATCGCGATCGGATATCATCCTCACGCTCCCACGTTGACTCACCCAAAGAGTGATGACCCCAGGCAACTCGGACTAACTTGATAGTCTTGTTCTTGAGGATCTTCTCTCTCCGGTCCAATATAGACACGGGCCTCTCCTCATACGAAAGGTTGCTACCAACAACCAATTCCGAATGATCCAGGATGTGGCTCGGGTCCGGGATGTACCGTCGTAATTGGGATACATGGAACACGTCATGCACCTCGCTTAGCGACGGCGGAAGAGCGAGACGATAGGATACATCTCCTACTCGCTCCAGAATGTCGAACGGTCCTATATACCTAGGACTAAGCTTTCCCCGCACGCCGAAACGAATGACGCCACGATTAGGCGAAATCCTCAGGAATACATGATCGCCGACCGAAAACTCGAGAGGGCGCCGATGAGAATCGGCCCAATGGCGCTGGCGATCTTGGGCAACTCGAAGATGATCTCTGACTCGCCTGACCACTTCAACTGTCTGTGCAATCATTTCTGGACCAAGCATCTGCCTCTCTCTAACATCATTCCAGGCTAACGGGGATCTGCACTTCCTACCATACAGTGCCTCGAACGGTGCCATCTGGATACTGGCCTGGAAACTGTTGTTGTACGAGAATTCTACCAGGTGCAAGTGATCTTCCCATGAACCACCGAAGTCAAGTGTGCAAGACCGCAACATGTCTTCAAGAGTCTGGATCGTGCGCTCCGAGTGGCCATCTGTCTGCGGATGATATGCTGAACTGAACTGGAGGTGAGTCCCCAAACTCTCTTGCAAGCTACGCCAAAAGTGTAACGTAAATCTTGAATCTCTGTCCGAGGTGATACTGACTAGCACTCCGTGCAATCTGACAATCTGTCTGAGGTACATCTCCGCTAGCTGAGCCGTCGACTGACCAACTCTGAATGGAAGAAAGTGAGCTACCTTCGTGAGCCGGTCAACTATAACCCAAATAGCATCTCTACCAGCTGGGGATCTAGGTAATCCAGTCACGAAATCCATGGTCACATGCTCCCACTTCCATTCTGGAATCGGCAAGGGCTGAAGAAGTCCTGCTGGTTTCTGATGTTCGGCCTTGACTTGTTGGCAAACCAAACACCGAGAGACAAACCGAGCTATCTTCCGCTTCATGCCATTCCACCAGAAGTGCTGACGGATATCACGGTACATCTCCGTACTGCCGGGATGGATGGAATACTGCAAACTGTGCGCTTCTGACATGATCTCCTGCCTGATATCTCCACTGGGTACACAAAGACGCTTACCATGTCGAAGTGTACCGTCCTCATGAATACATAACTCTGGTCTTCGTCCTGCCTCGCATTCTGCTCTGAGTCGCTGAAGCTTGGAATCTGTCGACTGCGCCATCCGGATCCTCTCGACTATAGTGGACTGAACTTGCATGCTGGCCATCAATGCCATACTGGAAGGGAGAACAACTTCAATACCCATCTTCTGAAGGTCTGCTAACAGCTCTGGTTGCGCTGTTAGGAAATAAGTCCGGCTCTTCTGCTCAATGCATCTGCTACGACATTGGCCTTCCCAGGATAATACTGCAGGTTGACATCATAATCCACAAGAACCTCCAGCCACCTCCTCTGACGCATGTTAAGATCCTTCTGGGTGAAAACATACTTCAGGCTCTTGTGGTCGGTGAAAATCTCCACCCTGTCTCCATACAAGTAGTGCCTCCACAACTTAAGTGCAAACACTACTGCTGCCAGCTCCAAGTCATGGGTTGGGTAATTCCTCTCATGATCACGAAGTTGTCGTGACGCATAAGCTATTACCTTCCCATGCTGCATCAGAACACATCCTAAACCTCTGCCTGAAGCATCACAATACACTGAAAATCCTTCGGTTCTATCTGGAAGCGTGAGAATAGGAGCTGTTATCAGGCCTCGCTTCAACTGCTCAAAAGAACTCTGACACTCTGCTGTCCAAGCAAACTGCGCATCCTTGCGGGTCAACTGCGTCAATGGCACCGAAATCCGAGCAAAATTTGAAACAAATCGCCAGTAATAGCCAGCCAATCCAAGGAAACTGTGAACTTCTGCAACGGTGCTGGGTACTGGCCATGACTCAATAGCTACAATCTTCTGGGGATCCACTTCTACTCCTCCTCTGGTGATGATATGACCCAAGTACGAAATGCGATCGAGCCAGAACTCGCATTTACTGAACTTGGCATACAACTGGTGCTCTCTGAGGATCTGAAGAATTATACGGAGATGCTGCTCATGCTCCGCCTCACTCTTGCTGTAGACCAGGATGTCATCCAAGAACACAATCACAAACTGATCCAAGTAAGGCATGAAGATGCGATTCATGAGGTCCATGAATACTGCCGGCGCATTGGTTGCTCCAAAAGGCATAACAAGGAACTCCCAATGCCCATATCTCGATCTAAAAGCTGTCTTCGGGATGTCCTGCTCTCTGACTCTGATCTGATGATAACCTGAGCGCAAATCAATCTTCGAGAATACTGAAGCCCCCTTGAGTTGATCAAACAAGTCATCTATCCTCGGAAGAGGGTATCTGTTCTTGATTGTCACTGAGTTTAAGGTACGATAATCAACACATAACCTGGACGTACCATCCTTCTTTTTCACAAGAAGCATCGGGGCTCCCCAAGGCGATCCACTAGCACGAATGAATCCCTTGGTTCTAAGCTCTTCAATCATCTTGTACAAGATCTCCAATTCTGATGGCGCCATCCTGTAGACTCTCTCTGACACTGGGGCTGTCCCGGAAATCAAGTCTATAGTGAACTCGATCTCCTGCTCTGGAGGCATACCTGGAAGCTCCTCTGGAAAAACATCTGGGAACTCATCCACTATCCTGGGCAACTGAACTGCTGCTACTGCCATCCGCAATATCGGAGGAGAAGGCTCAACCTCGCCTCGAGAGAAAGAAAACTCCGGCTCACCTGGAATGCTAAAAACAACCCTACCAATATGGCAGTCTATTTTAGCATACTGGTTCCTCAACCAATCCATCCCTAAGACCACATCATAATCGGCCATCGGAAACTCTATCAATCTAGCGGGGAATTCTCTACCGCTAACTACGATCCGACACGAGGAAAACACTCTATCTACTCCCACAAGTCCGTTACCAGTAAGTATATTGAGCCTTACTGATAATGACTCGGGCTCCAATCCTACCCGTGTCGCGAATCGTACAGACATAAAAGAATGCGATGCACCAGAATCAAATAAAGCTGAAGCTGGAAAGGAGTTGACGAGAATAGTACCTGCCACTACCTCACCTGGTGCCAATCCTTCCTCCACGGTCATCACCATAGCCTGACCGTGCCCTCGGGGTGCTGGTCCCCTCTGCTGATATCTTCGCTGCCTATTCTGACTCAAGGCCTGGGCTTGTGCATACTGCTGGGGGCTCTGCTACTGAAACACTTGGGTCTGAGGCGGCAAGGGCCTCGGCAATGGATACTGCTGCTGCTGGACCGGAGCTGGTCCTCTCACCGAAGAGCTAGAAAGGTTGGACGAGGATGAACCACCCCTGTTCGGGCAGGATCCAACCCTATGGTCTGGTGCTCCACAGGCCAGACACAATCCCTGTGTCCTACGGCACTCTGCCACCACATGGCCTGGCTTCCCACAATGAGAACATCCCACTGCGGAAGACTGCTTCTGCTTCTGCTGCTGCTGAGGGTGCGTCGGAGTTGAATGCTGAACCGACGTCACTGAGGCCGCTCGCCTCGGAACTCCAATAGTCAAGGCCCTGGCTGCCGGGGCTGGTGCCGAAGACTGATTCACCTGGCCGTGAGATCTCTTCCGACCTCCGGCCCTATCCACAATCCTCTGGGTGGTATACTCATGCCTCCGAGCTGCTCTCAAGACTACATCAAAAGTCTGATGCTCAAACTGCTCAACTGCCAACAAGATCTCCAGGTGAAGTCCCTGCTGGAACCGCTGGGCTCTATCATACTCGGTTGCCACCAAGGTGGGAGCAAATCGACTGAGCCTGGAAAACTCGGTCGCATATCCGTCGACCGTCCTGCCACCTTGCTTCAGATTGGTAAATCTCGTCTGCAGATCATACCGAGCCACGGCATCGAAATACTTGGTCTGGAATCTCTCTCTGAACACTGCCCAAGGAATGGGTGCTGCTAATCCAATGGCCTGTGCTGCCCACCAGCTGCGGGCAAGATCTAATAGCTGCAAGCGCACCACGACTACCTTCTCATTCTCTGGAGTCTTGGCTGCTTCTAGAATCACCTCTGTGTCCTGAAGCCATGCATCTGTCGCGATAGCATCTTCACTACCGTCGAAGAATGGAGGGTTCAAGCGCTTGAAGCTGTCGGCCGCGCTGTTCCCTGGATGACTGCCTCTGATCAAAGCATCCGTCACTGCCTGTTGCAATGCATCTCCACGACGATCTTGGGAAGCTATCAAGGTCCTGACGAGTCCTACCAAAGTGCCGTCATCATGCTCTACTGGTTGAACTGGCTGGACTGGTGGCTCTCCGCCAGAAGGCACGACTCTGGAGGCTACTCCGGAATGCTCGGCTTGATCTCCAGGTTGCTGCTGGTCCGCGGGAGGTGCTCCGCCTTGCTGGTCGGTAGGACCACGAACAATGCCGCTGAAGAAGACGACATAGGGAACAATAAGGAAGGACCAGGACAGGTCAACGATACAAGCATATGATCAGTACAAGAATCCAGGAATTCAGAAGATACGAGCAGAGATCAAGGACGAATACTGATTGAGACATCTATTCGGTAAACTCTCACATATTTTGATTTACAAGGCCTGCATGGGCCACCACTTAAACCATGTCACGCCCCAGAACCAGAATACTGGAGAGCGGGGGCAGACATAGCCAGCTACGTATATTGAAATGGATTCCATCTCGCTATACGGTCACGACTGTCTAGGATACATGAGGGTTTATCTACAAGCCAACAGTCTCCTATGGTCATGAACAAGCCTAGTGTCTCAATCACAAGCAAGTAAGTAGATGTTACAAGATGTATGATCATTAAATATACAATAATAAGGCGTCCCAAATATTATATATTCAGCTGATCATGAAGCTAGTCGTTACAAAATGTTAGGACTAGCAAGAGTTTAGTCATACATGATCAACCCTAGGATTTGTCAATCATGTTACAGCCCGTAGGCAGACAGTAAGTAAGTGCAATCGAGCTAAACAGGTGCTCGTCGGCTAAACGCCTCAAAAGAATATTTTTACAATAGAGCGGGAGAGCCAAAAATAATTCACTCGTTGTCAGGGTTCCGTCTAGTGGCCACCATCTGGCTGGAAAGTCGGTAGATCCTCCGGAGCTGCTCCAAAATCTGGCCACACAAAACCAGCTGGGTCAGACCCCAGAAAGAGCAAGTGCCACAAAGGAGCTTCACTTAAGAACTAAAACCAGCAATCAGCACAGGAATATAAATAATATAGTAAAGACAGGCATATAAATAAATGGTAAAAACTAGAAATAAGGAAAACATGCCAGGACGATATACGACGAGATAACCATGGAACTATTCAGATAGCCAGGTTACAACCCGTAAACCAAACAAGGACCGGGGTTGTAACTCTTCGTCTGAACGGAACTTGGTTTCCCACCATTTATCGGCAAGATAATATAAAAATCAGGATATGTAACAGGATCAAGACAAGACTAGACTTGGTTAGACTCCATCCAATCATTTCGCGGCCAAGCAAGAATTACGGCTTGATACTTTAACTAACTAGGGTTATCACAGGCCTAATTACTAGCAAGATGCAGTGAGATTATTCCACAGCCACAAGCCCTGCAGACCATCCAGGTTATCCAGGACGAAAGATTAGGGTTGAATTCATGTGGGTACATCGTCCAGGAAACGCATGTACCCTTAAGTAGCTTGAAGGGTGCAACACATGACAGTGTGCTGGAAATGTGCCCTACTCGACGGCAGGCTACAGATCCCAGGCGCGCCCAGGTAACGGGATTGCCTGTAGCTGGAAAAATCTCTTCATGACTAACGTATTAATCTAGTTATTAGTCCCTAGTTCATTTCAATAGGTACTCCTGACCGTGGTACTCAGGAGTCCCATCCTAGACATGATGCAAGACAGGACTGGTTTATTTATACAAGCACAATCACCCACGGTGTCTAGGATGTTCATTCTTGTCAAGTCATGTCATGTCGGGTAGCCGTCGCAACAGCTTATCAAGATATAACATGTCAGGTTTATCATGTCAAGTGTACTTGTCAGGAGTGTGCCACAACGGGCCACTATCAGGTCATGCCAGGTTACTCATGTCAGGAGTGCACCACTACGGGTCACTATCGTGTCAGGCTCAGTTATCAATTCCAAACATATTAAGCAAATCCATGATTATCAAGTTCATGACAAAAGGCGTAAGGATATAAAATGGACGTTAAATATCTAATAAAATATCAATATACAGGGCTATAGAAGATCAAGGGTAATCAGGCTACGCTCAAGCCAGGCTACGCTCAGGCTAGCGTACGCTCAGGTCTGCGTACCAAAGGATCCATACACTTCCAATGGGAAGCGTACGCAAGGGTCAGCGTACACAAGGGCACGCTTAAGCTACAGGTCAGCGTACGCTCAAGCTAGCGTACGAAAGGGGCCAGCGTACGCCTTGCTCGCTTAAGCTAGCATACCAAGGCACGCGTACGCTCAAGCTAGCGTACGAAAGCTAGCGTACGAAAGCTAGCGTATGCTCAAGACACGCTGCCAACAGGCAGCGTATCAAGGTGAGCGTACGCTCACTGAAGAGCAGCGTACGAAGACACGCGTACGCTCGCTAAAGAGCAGCGTACGAAGGCACGCGTACGCTCGCTAAAGAGCAGCGTACGAAGGCTAGCGTACGCTCGCTAAAGAGCAGCGTACGAAGGCTAGCGTACGCTCGCTAAAGAGCAGCGTACGACTCAGCGGCATAAGCTAAAAAGCTAGCTCACTGTTCACTGTCTTCTCCAAAGGGCAAGAACAGCAAGAACTCCATGGATGGAACCCAAAACTCCAAATGCTCATAACTTGGTCAAAACAAGTCCGAATCCAACCTTCCAAAGGTCAAAATTGGGTGGAATAAAATTCTCTAAAACATGGAACCATCCAAACTTGAAAACAAGGAAGTTTGATAGATCAAAACACCAAAAATCCGAAAATAGCAAAACTCTAGATCTACAAGAATTAAGGCCTCAAAATGGAAAATGACAAGTTCTAATGTGGTTTAGAATCATGAGGAGAAGCTAATGAAACCATCAAAAGAAATTCTCTTGTGGAAGCAAGTTGCACTTGCCTAAGGGTTGGGGAGTTGTGGAGAGGAAAGAAGAAGAAGAAGAAGAAATAAATGAGAGTTATGGAGGAGAGAGAAGGTTGGTGGGGAAATAAATATCATGGGTTGTGGTAGGTAGGGGGTTCACCTTGGTCCATGATTGGACCAAGCAACCAGCCGGCCAAACCAAGCCAACCCAACCCGAGAGTTAAACCAAGCCAAGAAAACTAAATAAGGAACAATACAAAAATACGTACACGTATTTCCAAAATACGTAATACGAACAACAGGCATTACACTTGTAGCCTGCCGTCGAGTAGGACAAATTTCTAGCACACTGTCATGTGTTGCACCCCCAAGTCACCTAATCCAACTCTCTCAACTTGTGACCGGATAACCTGGATTAAGACTGCAGGGCTTCTGGCTGTTGGAACATCTCGATGCATCTTGTTAGTAACGAAGCTCGTGATAACCCTAGTTAGTTAAAGTATCAAGAGGTACTCTTTGCTTGGCCGTGAATGATGGATGGAGTCCTATCTTGTCTAGTCTTGCCTAGATCTAGTACATGGCTATCTCAGGACATGCTTGTTTATGCTTTCCTTTATCGATAATTGGTTAGAGACTAAGTTCTGTTCAGGTGAAGGATTACAACTCCGGTCCTTGTTTGGTTTATGGGTTGTAACTTGGTTATCGGAATAGTCCGTTAGTCATCTTATCGTTTATCACCCTGCTTTCTCTAACTCATGTCTTTCGCTATCCTTTATGTATCATGTGTTAATATGCTGGTTTTAGTTCTTAAGTGAAGCCTCCCTTGTGGTACTTGCTCTTTCTGGGGTCTGACCCAGCTGGTTTTGTATGGCCAGATTTCGGAGTAGCTTCCGAGGATCTCCCTGTCTTTCAGCCAGATGGTGACCACTAGGCGCAACCCTGGCAACGAGTGAGTTCTTATTTTGCTCCCCCACTCCTTTGTAAAAATATTCTTTTGAGGCGTTTAGCCGTCGAGCAAGTGTTAGCTCGTTTGCAACTTTACTTACTGTCTGCCTACGGGCTGTAACATGATTGACAAATCCTAGGGTTGATCATGTATGACTGAAACTCTTGCTAGCCTTCACGTTTTGTATGACTAGCTTCATGATCATCTGAATATGTAATATTTGGGATGCCTTACTTTGTATGTTTGATGATCTAACATCTTGTAACATTTACTTACTTGCTTGAGATTGAGACACTAGGCTTGTTCATGACCATAAGAGACTGATGGCTTGTAGTAAACCCTCATGCATCTAGACAGCCGTGATCGTATTGCGAGGTAGGATTCACTTCAATGTACGTAGCTGGCTGTGTCTGTCCCCCGCTCTCCAGTATTCTGGTTCTTGGGCGTGACAGAACTATAAGGATATATCTTTTCACAACATGTCACCTTGTCAAAGACCTTAATGTGAATATTATGTTACCGCGGTGTCGGAAGACTAACATGTCATAATTTTCTAAGCCGTGTGCTTTGACATAATCCTTCCAACTTTTTCCTCCTATATAGTAATCTTGTATTTTTTTTATGAAGTTCAAGACGGCATATAGTGACTCGTAATGAAAAATATGCCATCTTGAACTTCATAAAGAAATGCAAGATTACTACATAGGAGGAAAGAGTTGGGAGGATTATGTCAAAACACACGGCTTAGAAAATTATGACATGTTAGTCTTCCGACACCGTGGTAACATGGTTGTCACATTAAGGGTCTTTGACAAGGTGACATATTGTGAAAAGATATATCCTTATAGTTCTCCTACGGATGTTAAAGAAAACCTCTGTACTTCCTCCAGGTCATGCTGGCGGCTGTGCTGCTTCCCCCTCCTCTTCCTGTCCACTTCTTCTCCCCCGACTCTACACTTGAGCTGGATATCATATGTGGCTGAGAGAGTCAAATAAGAAGAAGGGAAGTAGGGAGGAGCAGATGGGTCCAGAGCCATGGTGGAGGAGAGGAGAAGGAAGAGGCTTGATCAGAACGGAGGAATGGATGGATGGAAGAGAACTAGAAAGCACTGATCCTTCCTGTTGTGAGAACTGTGAAGAGTGAGAAAGGAGAGGGGGGGTCTTTGATTTTTGCGTTCATCATCATTAGAGGGAGCAGCACTGGAAAAGTTGTGACGTTGATAGCATGAGAGATGGAGAGCAGAAATGGAGGGAGGGAAGTGGTTGCTGCCTTTGGCTCACTCGAGCAGTATTTGTATCTCCAATGTCGTTTTATTACTCCGATTATAATTTTGACACGGAGGAAGTCCCCATCGTCAAACAAGAGCCGGTGACTGTTAAGAAGGAGGTGTTACCAAAGGTCGAGATCAAGGAAGAACCGATGACCATCAGGGAAGAGATTGTTCCCAAGGTTGAAGTTAAGGAGGAGCCACCGTCTTTGATTGTGTATGTTGGAATTGCTTGGGATTATTTGTGTGTTTTGTATATTGGAATGTGTATATTGGGAATGCCCAATTTTATGCTTTTTTTTTTAAAAAAAAATTCCCAGCTACCGACGGACTGGCGACGTGTTGAGTGTATTGTGCGGGCCGGTGTTGAGTGTTCCAACGAAGGGGTCGGCGAACCCAGGGATTAGATTCTGTATTTTGGATTGTACATATGCATTCTGGATTCTTTTTTTATATTTTTTTCAATTTAGCGACGTTTTTCGCGACGTTACTATTCATCGCTAAATAGTAGCGACGTGAATAAATGTCGCTAAATGCTGACGTGGCAACACGTGGCACCAAATCTGATGTCAGCACGTCGTCACTAAAACGTCACAACATTGTCGCTAAACGGAAACCACACGATAACGTCGCCTTTTACGTCGCTAATTAGCGTCAACGTTAAAACGTCGCAAATAACGTCGCTAAATTACGTCGCCCTAGCGACGTTTTGCGACGTTTTCTCGTTTAGCGACACGTTTTTCCGTCGTTTCCAAAACGTCGCTAACTTCACTTAGCGACATTTTTACCGAGGTTAGCGACGTTTTCGAACGTCGCTAATCTGACAAATTTTTGTAGTGAATGACAGGAAGCTAACTACTTCAATAAGATAAACTAGAGCAAGACTAGGCAGGAATGGACTCCATCCATAAATCATGGCCAAGCAATGAGTACGGCTTGATACTTTAGCTAACTAGGGTTGTCACAATCCTAATTACTAACATATACAAGTTTGAGAAATTCGATTCCAGTTACCTGCCTGCTGCTACCTGAATGATCCAAGCCAAAAGAAAAATAAGTATAACAGACACACTGTAGTAAGATACATGTGTCCTAGAGAAGTGTCCCACTCGACGGTGTGCTGGAAGAGTGCTCATCATGACAGATAGCTCCAAATCCCATGTATATATATAAGACCAAGACCAAAAGGGCAATAGGTAACTGGAAAATCCTCACCTCCCAATGATCTAGATAATCAAGCTAGTTTTATAGTTCCTAACATTTTTATTAGGATTCCGGGTGTGGCATTCCGCAGAATCCATCCTAGACATGAGACATGCAAGACTAGGCAAGGCAAGCAAGAATGTGCACTACAACAAGCCACAACAAGACATGACAATATCAAGGCAAGAGTGCACTACGACGAGCCACTATCAAGGAGCTAGACATGTACTGGAATCAAGAGTGCGCCATGACAGACCACTATCATGCAAACTAGGAAAAGATATATTCAAGAGTGCACCACGACGGGTCACTATCAAGTAGGTACTAAACATGACATAGACTGTAAGGTACAATAAATTTGGAAGAGCATAGCATTACATAGGGTGTATAGAGGAACATATAAACATAAGCTAATGTGAAGTGTATATAGGGTGTACAATCATTATAAGTGTACAAGGTCATCTAATCATGTTATGAATTCATTACAGTCGAAGAAAACATCAAAAACGGACAAAACTGACAAAAACAGACAAAAACAGCCTAAAACAGCCAAAATTGGTATACCGGCAGTATACTGCGGTATATCGGCGGAATTCCAGCCAAAGACAGTTTCTGTGAAGAAAATCGGTATTCCGTCCGTATACTTCGGGATTCCATCGGAATTCCGTTTTTCTAGGCAGCACGAAATCCTAGAATTTGCCAAAACTTGTTTCGGCCATAAAAACTTTATTTTAAATCGAAATTTGGATTTAAAGTCAAAATCATGTAGAATTGAATTTTCTACAACATGGAAGTATTAGTTTTCATGAATTAAAATATTTGATAGATCAATACCTCAAAATACTCCAAAAATAGGTTCTCGGAATACCGAAATGGGTTCCGATTCCTACCAAACTCAAAATCTATGTATACAAGCTAGGTGAGGGCCTCATATATGAATATGTGACCAAGATCCATGATGGTAACCCCAGTATCACTTTCGATACCGAGTTTTCTACTAAGTCGATGTTGGATTTTAACAGAAAATCAAGACCTAGTCCTAACCAAATTTAGAAGTATGTATATAGACGAGAATTACAAGGAAAATATTTTTAACAAAATGAGTTTAGGACAATCCTAAGCATTTAATAACAAGAAAAACAAAAATAACAACAAAACAATATTGTTCAAGGATTTGGCAAGATGTACTTGCTTAGGTTAAGCTCCAAGCCTAATCTTCTACTCCACCACCAAGAGGGGTACGAAACCACACTCTAAGCCTCAAGGCCAAGCCTTCCTAAGCACTTGAGGAAGAGAAATGAAAGTGAAGAGGGAAGGAAGAAACAGTGAAAAGAGGATGGAGAGAGAAAGTAAAAGGGTATATATAGAATGGAAAATTAATCTTGACTATCGGATGGTGATCCATGTCAAGATCTAGGTCAATCATGGCCATTCAAACAAAACCAAATATCCATTGGATAATAGGGTGCATCTATACTATTCACGAAAATATCTAAACACTATTTACGAAAATATTCGAAACACTATTCATGAAAATATTGGAAACACTATTCATGAAAATATCTGAAATCGAAAATATCTAAAGTGTAGAAAATCTGTCCAGGCGGTATGCTGTCGGTATAAACCAGTATACCGGCGGTATGCCGATCAAGGAAAAAATCTATAACTTTGGGAAAATTTTAAAGCATTCCGAAAACCAAGAAAATATGAAATACTCTACAAATACGTATTCGTATATAAATACCGATACTGTGAGATGAGTCTCACAACTCTTCCCTTCTTAGAAAAATTCCGTCCTCGAAATTTTCTGAAGGAAATCAAAAGCAAACAAGAATCCAAGAAAACATGCTATCAGGATCAAGATTGGAAACTCATAAATCATGAAATCCAACTAGAGTAATATACAAGAAAAGTAAAAGCAATTTAAACACACAGAAACAACAACATCATGTATTCCTACAATCACACTCAAACAAAAGGTAGAACAAAGATATACGAATAAGTATACCTCACGAGTCAAACAGATACGGGTAACGAGCTCGGATATCATCATCGCGCTCCCAAGTCGACTAGCTCGGTGAGTGATGATCCCAGGAAACACGAACTAATCAGATAGTCCGGTTCTTAAGAATCTTCTCCCGCCGGTCCAAAATAGATACAGGTCTTTCCTCATACGATATGTCAGTACCAACGACCAGCTCGGAATGATCTAGGATATGGCTCGAATCCGGAACATACCGACGTAACTGAGAGACGTAAAATATGTCATGTACCTCACATAACGACGGCGGAAGAGCAAGGCGATAAGATACATCCCCTACTCGCTCGAGAATATCGAACGGCCCAATAAATCTAGGACTAAGCTTTTCCCGTACGCCAAACCTGATAGCACCACGGGTAGGCAAAATCTGAAAAAAAATACATGGTCGCCGACAGAGAACTCAAGATGACGTCGATGCTGATCTGCCCAATGACACTGTCGATCCTGAGCGACTCTGAGATGCTCTCTGACCTGCCTGACTACTCCAACTGACTGAGCAATCATCTCTGGACCAAGCATCTGCCTCTTTCCAATGTCATCCCAAGCTAGGGATGACCTACATCTCCTACCATACAAAGTCTCGAAAGGTGCCATCTGAATGCTCGCATGGAAGCTGTTGTTGTAAGAAAATTCCACCAAATGTAAGTGATCCTCCCAAGAACCACTGAAGTCAAGAGTGCATGATCGAAGCATATCCTTCAAGGTCTGAATCGTACGCTCCGACTGACCATCTGTCTGAGGATGGTATGCTGAGCTGAAACTCAAACGGGTACCCAGACTCTGCTGAAGACTCTGCCAGAAATGAGAAGTGAATCTGTTATTCCGATCTGAGACTATGCTAACTGGCACCCTATGCAATCTGACAATCTGCCTCATTTACAGGTCGGCCAACTGCTTTGTAGACTGACCAACTCTGAAAGGTAGGAAGTGGGCAACCTTCGTGAGTCGATCCATTATAACCCAAATGACATCTCTACCAGTCGGGGTTCTAGGAAGACCAGTCACGAAGTTCATAGTAATATGATCCCACTTCCACTCCGAAATCGGTAAAGGCTGAAGAAGTCCGGTCGGTCTCTGGTGCTCAGCCTTGACCTGCTGGCAAACTAAGCATCGAGAGACAAACCGAGCTATCTCCCTCTTCATACCATTCCACCAGAAATGCTGACGAATATCTCGGTACATCTTCGTCCCTCCTGGATGAATAGAATACTGAGAACCGTGGGCCTCCGACATTATCTTCTGTCGAATATCTCCACTCGGCACACAAAGACGACTCCCAAATTAGAGTGTTCCATCCTCATGGATGCACCACTCTGCTATGCGCCCTGCCACACACTCTACTCTGAGCTATTGAACCCTGGTATCCCCTGACTGAGCTGCTCTGATCCTCTCCACAATGGTATACTGAACCTGCAAGCCTGCCATCATAGCTGCCTCACCAGGTAGCACTACTTCAATGCCCATCTCCTGCAGATCCTCCCGAAGGTGATGCTGCTTCGTCAAGAAATAGACTCCGGGTCTCCTGTTCAAAGCGTCTGCAACGATGTTTGCCTTCCTGGGATGATACTGAAGATCAACATCATAATCCTTCAGTAACTCAAGCCACCACCTCTGCCGTATGTTCAGATCCGTCTAGGTGAACACATACCTCAAGCTCTTATGGTCAGCAAAAATCTCCACTCGATCACCATACACATAATGCCTCCAGAGCTTGAGGGCAAACACAACTGCGGCAAACTCAAGATCGTGCGTCGGATAGATCTTCTCATGGCCCCGAAGCTGCCGAGACGCATAAGCTATCACTCGACCGTGCTGCATAAGGACACAATCAAGTCCATGGCCTGACGCATCACAATACACCGTGAATCCACCTGGTCCGACGGGTAATGTCAGAATAGGAGCTGAAATCAAACTCTGAAATATATATATATATATATATATATATTTCAGAGTTTGATATATATATATATATATATATATATATATATTTTTTTTTTTTTTTTTTTTTTTTTTTTTTTTTATATATATATATATATATATATATATATATATATATATATATATATATATATATATCAAACTCTGAAATATATATATATATATATATATATATATTTCAGAGTTTGATATATATATATATATATATATTTCAGAGTTTGATATATATATATATATATATATATATATATATATTTCAGAGTTTTATATATATATATATATATATATATATATATATATATATATATATATATATATATATATATATATATATATATATATATATATATATATTTCAGAGTTTGATATATATATATATATATATATATATATATATATATTTCAGAGTTTGATATATATATATATATATATATATATATATATATATATATATATATATATATATATATATATATATATATATATATATATATATATATATATATTTCAGAGTTTGATATATATATATATATATATATATATATATATATATATATATATATATATATATATATATATATATTTCAGAGTTTGATATATATATATATATATATATATATATATATATATATATATATATATATATATATATATATATATATATATATATATATATCACTGATGCAGATGACCTCTAGCCTAGTGGTTAAGAGAGATGCATGTGACCCAAGTGGTCGGAGTTCGAGCCCCAGTGGAGGCAAGTTCGCCACAATTACGCATTGCTTCAAAAAATATATATATATATATATATATTTCACTGATGTATAAAATAGTATTTAACAGTAAGAATTTTAAACAACAAATGTAATGTAATTACACAATATTCTCTTAGATTGTTATGAAAATTTTATTTCCCCTTTCCTGTAAACAAACTATAAAAGAATAAATTAAAACTAGTGTTAACGGTCTTCGGAGATGAGTCGTGTACGAATTATTGCCCTAAGAAAATATTTGAGATCTATGTGCAGACTTTTTTCGAATTCCTCCTAGAGGTAAAACTCTACTTCTACCGGCTTTTCCTTACTACACTCAACTTGGAAAGAGTTGAGTGATCCGAACATAGCTTTTGCCGAAAGAAAAAGAGAATGAATAATTCAAAAACGTACTAGAAGGAAGGAGACAGAATTTGGTGTATTAAGAGGAAGGAGACAGAATTTTGAGTACTTTGATCAAACAAATCAGAACCATAGGTTAATATATTAGGCAGCCCTAAACTTAAAAAGATGTAATAAAATTAACAGACTGAAGAAAATAGAAGCATTAACTATTGGCCTGGATTAACATTCGACGCCAGCAGATGTGGACATTACACGTAATGTCGACGCCCGCAGATGTGGACATATAGCCAACACACATTATGCACACTGACCGAGCAGAACCGGCATGACAGCACATATGACCAATAGGCCCAACGGCACATATGACCAATAGGGAGAGACGAGAGAAAGTTATAATGAAGGATTTAGGTTTGAGTCGCAAAAACCAAAAGAACTGAAGCTCGAGTCAAAAAAAAGAAGGCAAAAACTACGTACATATATATTGATCATCTTCTAGCCCATCCATTCCCAACCCATACAAAACAACTAAATACCAAAACTACTAATTGAAGTAAAGACCACTCTGCCATCAAAGTTAAATTAAAGCTTTAGTACCTACATGCAAAAAATCATCATGAGTTCGATACGAGAAAGCCATGCATATAGATGCCAAAGTAGGGAAAAGTGGCACCACCACCAGTCACCAGAGTAGAGAAGCACTGCATAATAACCCTTTGGAGCAGGGGGCTCCCAGAAAAGGAAAAACTTTGCCAGGCTATATATATTATTCTAACCAAAGTTTGTTGCCAATGAAAACTTAGTCCCACAACTAATTATTACAGACATCTCTGCTAATGAGCCCACAGAACATTACTGTCCCTGTGACAAATAAAGGACTCAAGAGCACTACTTAAAAAGTAGGAACTCCAAATCCCATACCAGCCTGGAATAGATTCAGTACAAAACACATGAGATGTGAATTTAGCTAGCTCAGTAATGGCAAATTAGGCTTCATGCTGCGTAGTGAAGCGAACTACTAAGAATTTTTCATTTTTATCAGAGAAGCGTAGGCGCGTAGTCCAGGGGGAAAGGGTTGGCGAAGCCGCCGTCGATGAAGTAATGGGGGTGGGCTGCGTCCATCATCACGAACTGGACGTCCTCCGAAGGCTTCCAGTGGCGCTTCCGCTGGTTGATGAACCAGTTGTTGATTTGTTTCTGGTCGAGCCCAGTCGATTCCGCAAGCACCAGTTTCTGCGACTCCTGCAGCACCAAGTAAACCCTAACGATGTAATGTAGCGAAGAATGAAATCTGTTTGCCTAAGAATTCGGGTTTTAGTGTTGTACCGAAGGGTACGGCCATTTGTAGTGCTTAGCCCACCAGTCGAGCAGCTGCTGCCTGGCTTCCTTGGGGAGCTTCCCTTTCTTCCTCTTCTTCAGGAACTCCTGCTTGAGGCTACCGAGGTACCCGCTGTATTTCCGAAGAAGCTGGCCTTTGAGTTCCCTGTCCTCGGCTTGGGGGTCGATGTAGTTTTCGCTTACATCAATGTCTTCATCGGATGATCCGTTCCTATCTAGTTCGCCGCACACTTCCAATACAAATTTCAAAATTCAGTTAAATTAGATAAGATATATGAAGCTTGAACTTGAATTATAGTGAATGTTTCCTGAAATTTACTGAACATTGAAAACATTGATAAACAAAAATATCAAATGGGAACCCAGATTAAGGAGTGCGACGACAAATGCATACCAGAGTAAAGTAAATGTTTATACAAATTTCGGTTGCAAAATGGTGGAGAAAACTGGGATACTTGTCCATAGTCCCACAGGGGTCGAAAGGATCCAAACATTTTATGTATTTACTGAATGCAATGTGTTAGCTACTAGGCTTCCTTCGGTATTTGAATGTTTTTGACCTGAAAAGTGAAAAGTATACAAATTTTCTGCTTGGTCCAAAGGTTTTATATAATAGTGCAACATATATAACTTATAATTCTTACAATTACTAAACAGATCAAACTACTATATATATATATATATATATATATATGATACAACAAAAATTCTTACTCAGAAGACGTATAATTACAAGATGGCAATGCTAATAAAACACGAAAGTAATATGAAAAGGAGGGGCAGGGTGCAAGGGAGGCATACATGGAAGAGCGATGGATGGAGGGGATGGATGGAGGGGTTTCTTAATATTTGGACTGAAAAAATGGAGCCATGTCCGAGAAAAGGAAATAGAGGCATATAAACTCCCAAATATATCCATAGAAAAAAAATGAAAAAAGATACCTAGACAAAAAGAAAAAGGAATAAGAAAAATTAGCTAATCAATCTTGCAATCCTAAGTAATACTCTACACGAGAAATGTCTAATTAAGTTTCCAAGATTTGGATGAAAAAAAAGCTACCAACCTTAAAAAAGAATACCTAGCTACATGAAGTAGGCAAAAATTCAGAGAAAGGAAAGATTAACCATTGATGTTAGCTTCGTAAACACATGCAGCAACATGGAGAGGAGAAGGAACATGATATGCCTGGATTAATTGTTAAAACTCTTTATTGAAAGTAAGGTGTCCTAATTATAAGAAAAACCAACGAACTAGACCTTAATGGCCAACCAGAGAGCCAAAGAAGACCTAGGATTGGATACTCCACAATTGTTGCTATATCATAACAGACATAAGATGGACACTCCAAAATACAGGACGACCCAATGGCCGCAATGATCCTTGATACTTACAAGGCAAATTAATTTGAGAGCACCTTCGAATGTTATTTGAACTACAAGGCCCTACCTAGTCGAGAACAGATATGATATTGGTATATAACTGTTAAAAAGAGCTTTCCAAATAATCATCTCTTCCTATATATCAGTCTTAACTTGTCTACCATATGGCAACCACTTCAGAAATTTACAATAACTTATATTTGTAAGACAAATGGTCTCAAGCCGAAGGACTAATTCGAAGTCATTAGTATCTCTTAATAGTTGGGTCAAAAACCAATGGTCACTTCTTCCCACCATTTGTATAGAAATTTACAATAAAAAATTATATTTGTAAGACGAACAGTCTAAGCCTAACTGGTTTAACAATCACTAGTATTTCTTAATAGTTCGCTCAAAAACCTATGGTCACTTCTTCCGACCATTTGTAACTAATAGTTGAATCTCGTGGTCGACAGTTCTTGATTGGTTTCTCTACAGATTATCTGCCAACATTGCCCTATAAATGAGGGATGTATAATGCATCCTTTGGCAATCGACTATATAGTACATCAACCCAAATGACCACAAGGAGAGGACTCCAGCACTCTTATTTTCTTCAATTCAATCCTCATTTGGGACTTCGGAAGAAAGAATTGCAAACATGAAGCCCCATATTAAATTAATTAATCTAGATTATAATACTCTTGCTTAAGTCTTTGGCTTACTTGGTCCATAGACACATGTGTGGCCAGGAGTAAACTACTCCTCCCTTTGTTCTGGTCCATAGGACATGTGTGGCCAGGAGTGAAGCACTCCCCTTTATTTGTTGTCATCCACATATTCAATCTTTGTATAAGCCTATATAAAGGCACAAACTAAAGATGAATAATACAACAGCTTCAATTTCTCTCCACGAATCCTTCCTATTTTCACCTCTGGTTCCTAGTTTCAATCTCAAGGCCAACATTTGGTATCAGAGCTCCAGGTTGTATGCCAAAGTATCTTCGACTCGACAAGATGTCAATCATCGAGCACTCGTCGGCGCCAACAACAAAGGAGGGGAGCATAACCCTGCACTACCCGATGTTGACGTCTTACAATTACTCCACTTGGGCGATCAAGATGGAGGTCTTCATGGAGGCTCAAGGCGTTTGGGACGCTATTGAACCCGCGGCCGGGGTGGTCGTAGAAAAGAAGAAAGACAAGATGGCGTTGGTGTGCATTTTCCAAGCAGTCCCCGAGGAAATCCTACTCCAGCTGGCCAAGCACAAAACGGCTAAGGAAGCTTGGGAAAGCCTGAAGACAAGGTACCTAGGCGCTGATCGGGTGAAGAATGCAAGAATTCAAACCTTGAAGAGTGAGTTCGAGGCTCTTCGTATGAAGGAGACAGACTCCATCGATGAGTTTGCGAGAAAATTGACGACCCTCGCAAACAAGATTCGTGGATTGGGAGACGAGATGGAGGACGTCGTCATCGTCAAGAAGCTGCTCGTCTCCATCCCAGACAAGTACCTGCATGTCGTTGCTGTGATCGAGCAGTTTGCGGATGTGGAGACCATGTCGGTCGAGGAAGCGATCGGCCGCCTCAAAGCGTACAAAGAATGCATACGCGGTCGAGGCGAGAGCAACAACGGACAACTCTTGCTTACTCACGCTGAGTGGCACACGCGGTCGAAGAAAGGCGACGCCGATTCTTCGTCGAGAGGAAAGGGGCACTTTAGCGACGATCGGGGCCGTGGCAAGCCCCGTGGCCGTGGTCGCGGGCGCGGCAAGGGTGGCCATGGCGGCCAAATAGCGCAACACCAGGAGGATGAGGGAACTCGCGGCTCAAGCTCCAACCGCGACAAATCAAAAATCAAGTGCTTCAATTGTGAAAACTTTGGACACTATGTGTCGGAGTGTCACAACAAGCATCGTGTTGAGGCGAACCTTGCACGAGCGCAAGACGAGGAGGCCGCATTGCTGGTGGGAGAGACTCAGGAGGAGACGCCTGACCTCGTCATGCTCAATGAAGAGAAGATAGAACAAGACTTGCGCAGAGCTGGAGAAGCACAGGCCGACACCGACGTTTGGTACCTTGACAACGGCGCTAGCAACCACATGACGGGCCACCGAGGAAAGTTCAAGGACCTTGATCAGAATATCACCGGCCATGTCAAGTTTGGCGACGGCTCAACCGTGCGGATTGAGGGCAAGGGATCAATCCTGCTCCAATGCAAGAATGGGGAACGACGACTTCTGTCGGAGGTATACTTCATTCCAAGCTTAAGAAGTAATATATTGAGCCTTGGTCAATTAACAGAAGATGAAAGCAAGGTGGAGATTGTTTGTTCCTACTTGAGGGTGTTCGACATGAACGACATCCTGCTGATGAAGGTGAGGTGATCGCCTAATCGCCTGTACAAGATAGCACTTGAATCTTGTAGGCCGATAGGTCTAATGGCCAAAGTACAAGATGCAGCCTGGTTGTGGCATGCAAGGCTCGGGCACGTGAATTTCTTCGCACTCAAGATGATGGCAGAGAAGGGAATGGCCACCGGGCTGCCGAAGATTTCTCACCCAAACCAGCTCTGTGATGGGTGCCTCATCGCCAAACAAGCACGACTACCGTTCCCTCTGCAGACAAGCTTCAGAGCTGAGAAAAAATTGCAATTTGTGCACGCTGACATTTGTGGTCCGATTACACCCGCTACACTTGCAGGTAACAAGTATTTTCTTCTACTTATTGATGACTTCAGTCGCATGATGTAGGTGTATATGCTCAAAGAAAAGAGATGCTTTTGATACCTTCAAAAAATTCAAGTCTCTTGTAGAGAATGAATGTGACAACAAGATGAATATACTAAGAACTGATCGAGGACGTGAGTTTCTGTCCAAGGAATTCACAAGCTTCTGTGAAGGCGAAGGTATACAACAGAACCTCACCGCACCATATACGCCACAAAAAAACGGCGTAGTGGAGCGCTGAAATCGCACCGTGATGGCCATGTCAAGGAGCTTGCTCAAGAGCATGCATGTTCCTGGAAGCATGCGGGACGAGGCGGTCATACATGCTGTGTACTTGCTCAACCGGTTGCCAACTAAAGCTCTCGGTACACTCACGCCGTATAAAGCATGGACTTGTAAGAAATCGAACCTGAAACACTTAAGGATCTTTGGATGCGTCGCACACATGAAGACTGCAGGTCCTCATCATAAGAAACTTGATGACCGAAGCACGCCGTTGGTGTACCTTGGCGTGGAAGAGCGCTGCAAAGCACATCGCCTTTATAATCCTCAACGCAGTAAGATCCAAGTGAGCAGGGATGTCGTGTTCGAGGAAGGAGATAGGACTGGAACAATGGTAACGGTACCGAACCACAAGGCTGGGTAGATATCTCAGTCGAAGATCCTGTTGTCGAGACAATAATCAGTAGAGCTGTCAAAATGGGCTAAACCCGTTGGGCCGGCCCGCCCCGCCTGCCAAAAAGGTGGGTTGGGCCGAGCATTTAGGAGCCCGCCAAACATGCAGACCTAGGTGGGCTGGCCCGCTAGTAGCCCGCCCCGCGGTGGGCTAGCCCGCGGACTAAGTGTGTTAGCCCGCCATCTATTTTTTTATAAAATTTTTAATTTTTTTTATTTAGCACATATATGAGATACGTATTATAAATGATAAAAATTCTCATTTAATGCAAGTAATGACGTATAAAATAATAAATTTGGTCATTTATTTACATGAATGAAGGTGTTTTAAAGAAATATCTACTATTATAATGTTTCTTGTATTTTACTTGTAATTTGATGCATATGAGAGTGAGTAAAAATTATTATATATATAATTTTTTTTCCTTTTAAGAAACTAAACAATAATTAAAAAAATTAAAAAAATTAAGCGGGCCGGCTCGCCGGTGGGTTGGGCTGGGTTGGAATTTTTTCAGCCCGCCAAAATGGTGGGTCGGCCCGCCCCGCCCCGCCAAATGGTGGGTTATGGTGGGTTACGGGCCGGCCCGCTCCGTCGGCCCGTCTTGACAGCTCTAATAATCGGTCCACATAGAGCGGTGGACGAGGCTGTACACACGTCGGAGGGCACGGGAGATGCGGCAACACCTATGACGCACGGAGCAGCGATGGCGTCAAGGGAGCCTACTACACCACAAGCTGCAGCCTGAACTTCAAGCGGCTCACCCACACCGATGACAGACTCGAGCGAGCCAAGGAGATACCGCTCAATTGCTGACATATATACTGAAACTGAGGAGACACCTCTTGATCCAGAGATGCTGTTTTTGTCGGCTAAAGAACCGACAAACTTTCAAGATACTGCACTTGAGCATGAGTGGCGGGAAGCTATGAAGGAGTTGGAAGCCATCGAGAAGAATGGGACTTGGGTGCTTACTGAGTTACCATCTGGGCACAAACCCATCGGTCTAAAATGGGTATACAAGGTGAAGAGAGACCGTGAAGGCAAGATCCTCAAGCACAAAGCTAGACTTGTGGCAAAGGGGTACGTCCAGCAGCATGGAGTTGATTTTGATGAAGTGTTTGCTCCAGTGGCCAGACTCGACACAGTTCGCTTGATTATCGCTCTCGCAGCCCAACATGGATGGGAGGTTCACCACTTGGACGTCAAATCTGCACTCCTGAATGGTGACCTCAAAGAGAAGGTATATGTAGCTCAAATCGAAGGCTTCATCGTCAAGAACCAGGAGCACAAGGCATATAGATTGTTCAAGGCTCTCTATGGTTTGCGGCAAGCACCGAGGGCCTGGAACATACGTCTGGACAGCTGCTTAAAGGAGCTGGGATTCGTCAGATGCACTCAAGAGCATGCGTACACGAGGAACAATGGAGAGGGTGCACTCATTGTCGGAGTGTACGTTGAGGACTTGATCGTCACAGGCGCAAAAGCAACTGCAGTAAAGGCTTACAAGCAGCAGTGATGCAAAAAATTTGAGACGAGTGACCTTGGGTTACTCCTACTACCTTGGTATAGAGATAGACCAACAGGGTGATCGCATTACACTGAAGCAATCGGCATATGCGAAGAGAGTATTGCAGCAGTTTGGAATGGAAGATTGCAATCCAACCAAGTATCCCATGGAAGCTAAACTGCAACTCAGCAAGGACCTTGAAGGAACCCGAATCGATCCGACACAATATAGGCGCATCATTGGTTGTCTCAGGTATTTAACTCACATTCGCCCGAATATTTCTTATGTTGTTGGAATGGTGAGTAGGTACATGGAGAAGCCAACAACCACGCATTACCAGGCGGTGAAACAGATCCTCAGATATGTGAAGGGAACACTTGAGTATGGACTCATGTATGAAAGAGAACATGGTGAAGATGAACTGCATGGATTCACCGACAGCAACCTACCCGAAGATGTCGAAGATAGGAGGAGCACCATTGGAATGGCGTTCTACCTCAACAAGAATCTGATCACTTGGGTGTCTCAGAAGCAAAAAACTGTCGCGTTGTCCTCCTGTGAAGCTGAGTTCATGACGGCAACGAGTGCAGCATGTCAAGCTTTGTAGTTGAGGAATCTGCTTAGTGAAGTGACTGGTCGCGAGCCCAAGCCAGTCACACTCTATGTCGACAACAAGTCTGCAATGCAATTGCGTTGATGAAGAACTCTATATTTCATGGGCACAGCAAGCACATTGACACTCGCTTTCACTTTATTCACGAGTGTGTTGAAAAAGGCCAGATAAAGGTGAAGTTTGTGTGCACTGGAAAGCAACGTGCCGACATTCTCACGAAAGCTCTCGCCAGAGTGAAATTTGCCGAGATGCAGCAGATGCTTGGAGTTATCAACCTGGATCAAATCTAGATTAAGGAGGAGAATATTAGTTAATCTAGATTATAATACTTTTGCTTAGTCTTTTGCTTACTTGGTCCATAGACACATGTGTAGCCAGGAGTAAACTACTCCCTTTGTTCTGGTCCATAGGACATGTGTGGCCAGGAGTGAAGCACTCCCCTTTATTTGTTGTTATCCACATATTCAATCTTTGTATAAGCCTATATAAAGGCACAAACTAATGATGAATAATACAACAGCTTCAATTTCTTTCTCCACGAATCCTTCCTATTTTCACCTCTGGTTCCTAGTTTCAATCTCATGGCCAACATATTATACATAAAGCTTTTACCAATACAAAAGTTTGTTATCTGTAAAAAAAAAGTTTGTTATCGGTATTTGTTGTGTGTTAATGAAAGATTTAAAGCTAAAAGGAGGGATTATTTTGGTTTTTATTGACCTAGAGAAATGTTGGAGTGGATGGGGTTCCCAACCTATGTGAAAAATATCCTGGAATCGGATTGGGTATTCCTATATATAATAGAAATATTCCAATGGATTTGGATTGGGTATTTCTATATATAGCAAAAATATCCCAATGAAGTTGGATTGAATATTCCTATATATAATAGGAATATATCAATGGTTTAAATTGAGTATTTCTACATATAGTAGAATACCTCAATTAGTTGTGGATTTGAGGCTATATATACTAGGTGTTTTCTCACCATAATATAATATCAAAAAGTGAGCAATAGTGCTTTACAACTTTTGAGAGAGAGAAAGGATTGAAGACTATTGTGAAGAAGAGACCGCTTCTAATAATTTTTCGACATCTCTTGTTCTTCGGAATCTTCAATCAAATTTTCTTCTTTCAAGTGAATTGTGATATATATGATGGAATTAGGACAATCACGTGAACCAATGGTCGTGATAGGAAGAAATTTCCTATCATGTTGCATAACATGATCAAGTATCACCATTAAGTCCTTAATTACCTTGTTGCACTAGAGATGGATGAAATTACTAGCTAGGCATACTCCATGATGGTGTATAATTCTTGCTGCTGATATATCACAGATGATATTGTGATCATCACGAGAGTAAAGAAAGGTTGGATGTTAAAACTAAAAGTGTAGACAGACAGTGGAATCTATGGGCTTAAAAATTAGGACTAAAATAAAGTATATGAAATGTAAATTCTGTCAGAAGCCCAAGAGAAGCAAGGAGTACATATATATATGAACAAGAGATACCTACGATTGAGTGCTATTTGTATTTAGGATCTCATCTCACGTTATGAACAAGAGATACGTACGAGTGAGAGCTTGTTGTATTTAGAATCTCATCTCGCGTTATGAAGAAATTGAGGAGGATGTTTGCATAGAATTAACTAAAACATGATGGTTAAAATGTTGTTCTTTTGGAGCACCTTGTGATGGCAGCTGGATACCATTAAAATTGTAAGGAAAATTCTATAAGATATTCATAAAACTAACCATGCTTGGATCACTTTGTTTGTCAATTTAGAAACAACATCTATGCTTTATGGATTGCAATGTTGGACACAATTAAGAAAAAAAATAAGTGAAGTTGAAATAAGAATGTCACGATGGATGGACAATTAAGAAACAGCATCCAAAAAATTAATGTAGTTGAAATGAGAATGTTAAGATATACGAATGGTTTTACATTAGAAGATATGACTAAAAATAAAATCTATTCATGAAAAGCAAGTTGGAGGGACGTCAATTGAGGACAAAATATGAAGGGAAGAAACATCTTAGATGATTCAGACATTTGCAATGCAAGTCAACAAGATAACAGTCGATGGAGCCAATTTACTACGGCCGTAATGAACATGGATTAAAACTAAACTACACCTAAATGAACATAGATTGAAAGTTTGAAACCACAAAAGAAGACATAGATTTTGTTAGAGACATGGTCCTTAACAAAGCTGAATGGAAAGAAAAAGAAATTCATGCAGCCATCCCTAGAATATTGGGTAAACTTTTGATGTTTAAGGTTTCGCTATTTTCGTCGTTGTAGTATTTGTTTGTTTGTGCATGAAAATATGACTGTTTGGTGTTGCGATTGTATATTGAGAGTACAAGTGTAAAGACCTGATACAACAAGATCCTCTAGACCTATTTAACAAGAAGAGGAACTAGAGCACAGCGGCATAAACATGTTGTAGTTCCCTGGCCACGTCGAAACCTCTATCTCTATATTTTATTTTGAGTAGATTAAAGTATCAACATACACATCAAAACCCCTCATCTCTATATTTTATTTTAAGTAGATTAAAGTCCCAACATATATAGATTAACTAAAAAATTCCAACAAGAAGCAAATATAAAGATCTTCTAGTTGCAATATTTTATTCTTGAATGCAATTACTACCTATCAAAAGAAATTTTGGAAGGATGGATTCAATAAAGGTAGCAAAGGACTCAAAATTCTTGAAAGCAATTACTACCTTGCGAAGGAACTCAAGATGGATGAATTCCACTAGGTTTGCAAATTACCCCCACACACAACCAACACGCTCGCATACACACTCCACACACAGAAGCACCTTCGTTACGAATGGTTAATGCATTTCATCATTGTATAGTTGAGTTGAAAGTCAAGGAGATAACACCTCATAAGAGGTAACACTACCATTAGGAACACTCTCTCCCCGTGTACGTAATTCATGGCTTCTAATTGTCCACATCTTGTATATCAACATTATTTGGCAATGGACGAAATTAAATTTCAATGTAGTACCATACTAGTTCAGTATTCAAACCATATTGCAACGAGTAGCAAGATTTTAAGATTACAAGGAACTAGAAATCTTTTGCAAGGTCATGTTCATGAAATTCGATTTATACAAACATTTTCTAGGATAAGAGAAAAGAAAGATTTCTATATACCCACCTTAGCAGAATATTAGCAAGCAACCTTGCATGTTAATTTGGGCTTTCGTGGTTAATTCAAATATGACCCAATTTCACACTAAAACTATTATTATGTGTACGCCATCGATCCATGCAAGCTCAAACATAGAGTTTAGTCGATCTCAATATATAATGCTATACATTTCCCATTAGAACATATAGTAGTCTTGTTACACAACTACATAATAGGAAACAACAATATTATCTAGTGTCCATGATTAAGAACTATATACTTCCAATAGTGACCATATCTAGAAGTCAAAATGATAATCTTTAAGACAAGGATGGGCAGATATTGAAACTTTCATTAATCCAATATTTTAAAAAAAAGGGCTATTCCCCACGAATGGCAACAGATCTAAATATAAGTTAAGCAAGTGAATATTAAAAGAGTTTGAGATTTAAATTAAAAAAATACTTGAAATAAGCATTCATAAAAAATGGCTTAATTTACAAGTTTGATTTAAGCAAGTGAATATTAAAAGAGGTTGAGATTTAAATAAAAAAAATACTTGAAATAAGCATTCATAAAGAAAATGGCTTAATTTACAAGTTTGATTTAACCTTTATATTGTTATCATAATGAAGTAAATGAATACAATTTTATATTGGCAAATAAACTACTTTCATGATACATAAAATTGCAGCATTCTCCCCCAAAAAAAAAACGAAGCGGGAAATAGATTTACCATCAAAATATAGAAACTAAAAAAAAAAGCCTACATTCTCAAGAACCATAAATCCCTGGAAATAGAAAATTCCAGCCGTTCGTTACCTATACTTCGAACTCCGCAGCATTCATAGTCGATACCCATTAAAGAAGAAAAAAAAAGGTGTCATTTTCCCATGAACTTCCCATAAAAAATACAGAGAACAACACTGCTGACAGAAGAAGAACAGTCGCTTTCCAATGCAGCCTAGACCCATATAAATTACTACTCCCCAGGCTTCTTGGAACAGTGGAAGATCTTGAGAGAATGATGTTCTGTACTTGGTATTTATTGTAACCACATGCCATTAAAGTCAATGTTAACATATATTAACTATAGTTAAGCCACACACTTCATGCACACATATATTCAATAATAATAAATAAAGTTTACTTAATTAGTACATATACATATGCACACACACCTGGAGGATGAGGTGGCGGTGGTGGGTTGGAGAGGGAAAGGGAGTTGAGCTGCGCGTCGACGCGGGAGAGGAAGAGCATGGCCTCCTTGAAGGGCTTGGAGAGCTCCTGCTCGTACTTCGTCAGCATCTCGCAGTAGGCCTCCATGAACTGGTCGAGAGCTGGGTCGGAAGTGGAGGAGGAGGAGGAGGCGGCCCTCCCGATCATCATGGTCGACTCCGCCGCCTTCTCGAGCCTCGACGCCACTTCCGGAGGAGCGCCCACCTGCAGCGCGCATGCATGGGAAGGGTTAGAACTTGATTTTTTTTTAGGGTTAGGGTTTTGGTGGTGGTGTTTGCCTTCTGGCAGCTGACGTAGGCGGAGAGGAGGCGGGAGAAGTGGGGGTGCGACATGATCTTGGACTTGATGACGCTGTTGTCGTGGTGGTAGTCCATGGGGAGAGGAGGGAGGAGAGTCGAACCGGTCGGGACCATGAGAGGGGAGAGACCGCCAGCGGCTCCTCCGTCCCCAAACCCTAACATGCCATTGCGAGCTTCCATGAACTCCTGTCTCTCTCTCTCTCTCTCTCTCTTGAGCGACTTTCTTTTCTCTACTCCCGGGTTTTAAGCTGTGGGTGGCCGCTGTAGCCCAAGGCTCTTCTGCAGCAAAATCCTATGTTGCAGCGTTCAATTATTGATGAAAATCCAGTGGGACTGTTAATTTTTTCTGCTAACTCTGCGTGTTTTTTTTTTTTTTTTTTTTACACTATTGACATGAACAATCGACTGACTAAACTGCTGCAAGCCTTTCCTTCCCGATGTAACTACTGAGGAGAGGGAAAATATTAATGTGGGTTGGGCTAGCTTTAGCTTGCAGTGCCACCTGCACTCTGCTGCTGCAGAGTCAAAGTAAAGAAGAGTAGTAGTGACTAGTACTAGAATATATATATATATATATATATATATATATATATATATATATATATATATAGAAGAAGGATAGAGATCTTCACACTTTTTGTATCTCCATGCATCCTCCTACTTACACCGTTGGATGGTGCTTTAAATCATTTAATCTTAACCGTTGATTTACCAATAGTTAAGATTAGATGACTTAAAGCACATCCAACGGATGTAAACATGGAGATGCATGGAGATGCAAAAAGTGAGAGGATGCCTATCCTTCCTCATATATATATATATATATATATATATATATATATATATATATATATATACTATTCTATTTCTGACAGTCCAGATAAATTTAGGACTGTTACAATTTTTGACAGTCCTAAATATTTTATGAACTGTTAGAAAATGCGAGTCCAATTAAATACGAGAACTGCCAAAAAAAAAATATATCAGTCCAGTTAAACCTACTGATTTATACTGCTATATTTTTTGACAGTTTATAAAATATCTAAAACTGTCAGAAATAGAATAGTCGTGATCAATTTTGGATGTGTCCTACCTAAATAATCTAAACAAAACTTGAGAGAGAGAGAGAGAGAGATAGAGGGGGAGTAAATAATGGGGATAGGTTTAGCTTAGGCTCACTCGCGACAAAGCACGAGGTGGGGAGAGAATATTGTAGGCATGAAGTGGATGGATTGCACCTCCTCGGTGCTCCCTAGACCTCTCTCCACAGGTGCTCTGGTGCTGGTGGGGGTGGTGGGGCTTTGATTCTCTCCCTCTCTCTCCTGTCTCGATTTGATCAACATGCACTATTAGTCTCTCTCTCTCTCTCTCTCTCTCTCTGCCATTATTGAACCTTTAGCTAGCCAGGTTGGTCTTGATTCAAACCTAGGAGTGAGCATTTAACGGTTGTAAATCGAACCAAACCGAACCGAACCGAACTGAAGTAGATAAACGGTTCGATTTTTTCGTTTACGGTTTGAAAATTAAAAATTTAAAATAACGGTTCGATTTTCGATTCTTAATCCGAATAACCGAACCGAATCGAAAGTAGAATTAGATTGATTAATTTATCAAACTACCCTCAAGCTATATATACTAATATGTTATAACTCTTAACCGAGCGCACTATTTTCTCATATTCTCTGTCGGTACTTTTTTGAACACTCTCTCTACCCTCAATGTATATATATTAATATTTTTTACTCTATATAATATAATAATTAATTTAAACGATTCGATTTTGTTCGTTTTTATAAAACAGTTCGATTTTTTATTTTTTTAAAAATATTGTTTATAATTATTTTAATTTTTATATATTCGGTTGAGTTTAAATCGAACCGAACCACCCTTATTCAAACCTAAGCAATGCAACATAGTAGTAGGAGTGTGCATCGGTCGGTGGTCGACCTATTTGGTTCCAACCGAAGTCGAATCGAAGTTAATCGGTTTGAAAATAAACAAAACCGAACCAAACCAACCAAATGGTCGGTTCGGTTTTGAAACCGACCGACTTGGTTCAGTTTGGATTAGTTCGACTTGGTCGGTTTTGATCACATGAAAAAATGGACTGTATATTTTTTTTGTGAAACCTCAGTCAACTTGTACTTTGCAACAGTAAATACAATTCAGCAGCTTCAATTCAACTTGCGCTTTGCAGGTGGAGAAAAATGCCAATTATACATATAAAAAAATTATATACATTCAACCAAAAGTCCCTTCCATGTGCACAGGAGCAATTAGATTCACCCGGTCTCAAACCTGCTACTGCTACCGGAAAGAGATCTGATCTGCAAAGTCGGCTTATAGAAAAGCGGTACATGGTATGGTACGCTTCCCGCAACAAGAAGAGGAGTTTTGTCGTTTCGCTCTCTATAGACTTCAACCGCTTACTGAAAGTATAGATTGATCCACCGGACTTTCGGAACAAAACTGAACGGATAGGATATGATAGATTTCAACAAGCTTTACCGAACCGAACGGAAAAAAGAAAAGGGACCGGAAGGACACGGAAGGGAAGAGATTGGAAAGACTTAAACCAGCTTTAAGCACTCATCTTTGAGACTAGAGAGAGAGCTCTTTCAACTTCAACTTGATAAATGGATGTGATGTGAATAAATGAACCAAACCGGTATAATACAACCCAATAAACCCATACCCAACTGGCCAACCCTAATTATTTAACAAGGCTTTGGTTTGGTTCGGTTCGATTTAGTCGATTTTTGGCATAACCAAACCGTGAACCGAATCGAATCGGTCGATTTTAAAAAATTTAAAGCCGAACCAAACCAATTGAACCATCGATTCGGTTTAAAACCAATCGATTCGGTTTGACTTGGTTCGATTTGGTCGGTTTGACTTAATTGTGCACAGCCCTAAGTAGCATATGTATGCATGATTTTATGTTGTTCCCCTTTGCATAAAAAGCACTTGCGGCCAGGGAAAAAGTTGAGCGGTGGGGTCTGGGGAATGTCACTATCTATCGCTGTCTCCCTCTCTCTCTCTCTCTCTCTCTCTCTCTTCTTTTTCTTCTTCACACACACTCTCTCAAGTCTTCATGGTGACAGAGGAACACAGACACGAGGGATGAATTGATGATGAAGACATTGAAGAGAGAATGAGATGATTAATACTCTGAGAGTCTGAGACCGAGTGATGATCAAAGAAATGCTTGCCACTGGTGCAGCTCTGGAGATGATCTTTGGCATTGCAGAATGAATGAAGCATGGGCTCGTTTATATTTAGTATGTCATTTGATAGGACTTGCATTGATGTCGGAGCTTAACCATTTGCATAGCCATAAATATAGGCAAATTATACAACCACTTCAAAAATTGCATTAGAGCATCTCCAACCCTATTGTGACTTTGAAAAAAAGTTAATACCACATAGGAATGACAAAATTTTATTCAAAAATTATTCTCTAATGTAATTGTCAAGTCAATTGTGAAGTTTATGTAACAAAAATTAAAGAAGAAACTGTGAAGTTGATTGTCTTGTTCTAGACAAAGCACTTGACAATGTCTTCTCTTCTATGTCATCAATTATGAATAAAAAATATTAGAAAAAAGAAAGAAGAAGAGTAGTTGTCTTAAAAGTTACATTGGAAGTTGGAAAAAATACTTCTTATTGTCTTCTCAATACTTTTGCATTGGAGAGAGTTTTTCTATCTCATTGTCTTTTGAGATATAATTTTGCCACATAAACAAGACATTGTCTTGTGGCTCATGCCACATAGGAGCCACCTAAGACTCACAACACTTAACAAGACAATAGGATTGGAGATGCTCTTAGAAGAGTCTATTACAGAACAATCCAGATTTTAATAACTTTTATTCAGAACAGACCTACGAGCATCTCCTGCCCTATTGTTTTTGGTGTTGTGATTCCTATGTGACATTCGACACAAGACAATATTTTTTCTATATGGTAAGGTGATATTTATACAAGATAATAAGATAAAAAAGTGTTCTCCAATACAAAAATATTAAGAAGACGATAAAAAATATATTTTTTACAACTTACAAGACAACTCCTCTACTTCTTTATTTTTTAATAAATATTTCTATTTATAATTGATGATGTGAAAACAAAGTCATTGTGAAGTGCATTGTGTAGATATAGACAACTAACTTCACATTGTTCTTGTCATGTCATTGCCTTGTCAACTGCATGACATATTCTATATTTTCATTGAAGAAATTTTTTTTAAATGAAAGCTTGTCTTTCATATGTGGCAACCATTTTTTCTAAACTCACAATATGGTTGGAGATGCTCTAAATTTACTTTGGGATGCTTAACTCTTCCAAATATTCTCGAAATCTTTTATTCTAAATTTATATTCCCCCTTTCTGTGATGCCCCAGAACCAGAATACTGGAGAGCGGGGGCGTACATAGCCAGCTACGTATATTGAAATGGAATCCACCTCGCTATACGGTCATGGCTGTCTAGATATGAGAGTTTACTACAAGCCAACGGTCTCTTAAGGTCAAGCCTATTATCTCAATCTCAAGCAAGTAATATAGTTACAAGATGTTAGACCACCAAATATACAATAAAAGGCGTCCCAAATATTACATATTGGATGATCATGAAGCTAGTCGTACAAAATGTCAAGACTAGCAAGAGTTCAGTCATACATGATCAACCCTAGGATTTGTTAATCATGTTTACAACCCGTAGGCAGACAATAAGTAAATATGCATCGAGCTAACAGGTGCTCGTCGGCTAAACGTCTCAAAAGAATAATTTTACAGTGTAGTGAGCGAAACAAAATGGAAAACCCACTCGTAGCCCGGGTTCCTTCTAGTCGTCACCATTGGGCTGGAGGTTCGGTAGATCCTCGGGTGCTGCTCCGAAATCTGACCACACAAAACCAGCTGGATCAAACCCCATAAAGAGCAAGTGCCACAAAGGAGGCCACGAAATAAGAACAAAAGCCAGCATATCAGAGCATAAGAAATAGAAGAAAACTACAAGTAATAAAGAGTACAACAGGACAATAAACGACTAGGGACGTGGGCCATTCCGGGAGCCAGGTTACAACCCTTAAACCAAACAAGGACCGGGGTCGTAACCCTTCGCCTGAATAGCACTTTGTCTCTACCCATTTACTGTTAAAGATAAGTAAAAACAATGATGATCAGGGGTACCAGGTACAGGGACTAGACGAGACTTAGACAAGGCTGGACACCATCCATTCACAAACGGCCAAGCAATTACTACGGCTTACTACTTAACTAACTAGGGTTATCACAAGCCTAATTACTAACAAGATACAAATGAGAAATTCCCAGTCCCAAGCCCTGCAGACTATCTAGTTATCCTTCCGCGGGTTGAGAGTATGGTTGGGTACATCGCCCAGGAGGCGATATACCCTTATGTGACTTAGAGGGTGCAACACATGACAGTGTGATGAAAATGTGCCCTACTCGTCGGCAAGCGCCCAGATAACGAGATCGCCTGTGACTGGAATTTCTCTATGAACTATAGTTTGATCTAGTCATTAGCCTAATCCATATTCAGTGTGAATCCCTGACCGTGGTAACCAGGGAGTCACGTCCTAGACATGATGCAAGACAAGACAAGTGGATTGCACAAGGCAGCAAGAATGAACACCCACGGCGTCAGAGTTGATTATACGAGTCAAGTTAGCCATCGCAACAACATCAAGTCAAGTCAAGTTACAAGTCACATGTTTACAAGTTACAAGTCAGGAGTACGCCGCCACGGGCCACTATCAAGTTATCCAATATCAAGATTAATCATGAATTACAGGTTAAAAGTTAAGGGCGCACCCCCATCGGGTCACTATCAAGAAGATCAGAAAGTACTAGAATCATACTTCACAGAAATCACCAAAAAATCGTACTAGTCATAAGCAAAACACCAAAAAAAACCGTGCCAGGTCGTGTAGGGTCGAGACAGTCGTGTTGTGTGGAACAAGATCTCAAAACTCCAACCCACAAAAGAGGAGACAAGTCCAAGAAATAAAATCCAAACCATCATGGACAAATAGGTTGCGCTGGGGTTAGATTACGCTAGGGTCGAACTGCGCATGAGTTGAACTGCGCAGGAAATGAACTGCGTACAGTTGAACTGCGCATGAAATGAACTGCGCACAGATGAACTGCGCAAGAAATGAACTGCGCACAGTTGAACTGCGCATGAAATGAACTGTGCACAGATGAACTGCGCACAGTTGAACTGCGCACAGATGAACTGCGCACAGTTGAACTGCGCATGGCCTTGCACTAAAGAGCGCTGGCCGAGGGTCTTCTTCTCCATCAGGCCGAGGAAAAACCCAAGAATCACCAAAATTTCCAAATCTCATAACTTAGCCAAATCAAAACGAAATTTAGATTTTCAAAGTTCTAACTTGTGTAAAATTGAATTCTCTTCCACATGGAAGCCTCAAAACAAGCAAAAATCTAAGTCTAATAGATCAAAACCAAGAAATTCCGAAAATGGTTAAAACTTAGATCTAGAAAAATAGAGACTCCAAATCACAAAATGCCAAGTTCTAATGTTGTTCACGATGGCCTAATCTAGCTAATGGACAAGTAAAATGGGGTGCTTATTTGGTGGCAAGGTGCACTTGCCTATGGTGTTGGTGGAGGAAGGAAGAAAAAGATGAAGAAAATTAATGGAAGTTATGAGGAGAGAAAGTTAGGTGGGGTTTTAGTGAGGGAGGGTATGTTGTGTTGAGGGTGGAGATTAACTAGGATGTTCCAATGCATACTAAACCAAACCAAACCAGTTCCTTCTCCACAAAATAAAACCAAGCCAGGTCCAAAACCCGTTTTACGAGAAAACTAAAATTCGCAAGTTAAGCCAAAACACAATTACAGGCCATAATCTGAGAAAATAAAATACAGGTCCAAAATACGTATATGCCTAATTAAAATACGTATTTCGAAATACAGACGTTACACTTTCACATTCTCAAACCCCTTTCTCTTTTCTTATTCAAATTACATTTTCTCTTTTCTACCAACTCTTCCAATTCCAAGCAATGACACATAAATCCAAAACTTCTTCATAATCTAGGTATCAATATTCTTCCTCCATTGTAGTTTTGAAAATTTATTTGTAAATTTGATTTAATTTTCGTGAATCCTTGGCAATGCCTAAAATAGTTTTAGAACTAATTTAGGGTTGATATACGAACTTTCGAACTATAAAAAAAAAAAAATCAAATTTAAGGTTTCAAAAAATCGAACAGAGTCGACAGTCGGACTTCAAACCAACATAAATGTATGCAAATTCAACAGTCCTATCGTATATGTAGGATTGTATAATATTCCTATATTCCTATAGTGTCTATAGGACTGTAGGAAATCCTACAGTCCTGGATTATATATGGACTCTATAATTTCCTACAGTCCTGTATATAAGCAGGACTTTAGAATTTCTTTACAGTACTAGCACCTTTTCCCGCCAAACACGTCTTGTACGTTGCACTGATGAAGATGGTGATGAAATAATTTATAGACTTGAAAGATTAGTAAATGTTTAGAAACTAACTTAATTTTTGTCGTGTCGTGAGCAGGGTAAAATAGCAAAGGGGTTGAAAAAAAGTCACATATGGCGTAAGGACAAAACTACATTAAAATCATTGAGGAGTTGCTAAACATCGACAACTTTATAGATTTCCCTTCTTGAAAAACAGAGAACGGCGTACGAAGAGGCGAAATGATAAGTAGTGTTGTCCCTTTGATACATGTAATTTTGGATGTTCTCACAGCTGATTCAACTCATCTATCTATGGCTGTAAGTACGCATCGATGTTTCTCTTCGAATTGTTCGGACTCGAAATGATGACGGTAAAGAAATATATACAGAGTCTTTATGCACATCCAAGATAGTAAGTTGTACGGAGTGATGATCACAGGCCAACACGAATACTGGGAGCCCGAAAATTCGAATGGGGTACCGTCGGAGCAGAGTCCCAATTTTACATTATACGGTTCCGAAAAAAATTGGGTACACACGATCGAAGTGTTTCCATGCATGCTTCTCCATCAGATGGATCATCCACCACTCCTTCGATCTGTTCCCTTCTGTACCAAGTTATGTTTTCCGCAATCTTCTTCATCATAAACAACCTTTGGAACCACGGTGTCAAAGACAAGTGGTGCATCGAATCGGTCGGCTTTCTTGTCCAACAGACATTCTTGTACCAGTTGCCTTATAGCGATTAGCACCACAAAATTTGCTCATGTCTTCATCCATGACATCTTGGTAGTACAACATGCACCCGTTGCGACATGCATCGATTTTCTCATATCTCATCCAGAGCGATCTCACCATTCTCTTAGATAGGTAGAAATATGTAGGTAACTTAATTAACACCCGCTGGCAAGATCTTTATAATCAAATACACCAGTCGGTTGTAGCATTCTTACAACATCTTAAAATTAGACTTGATGCTCAACAATCTTGTAACCACCTCCAAAGGTGAATGATCCTCACAACCGTGAAATAATAGACTCATTGCATTCTCCAGTAACTCCATGAACTTCACACATCGGCATTTGTTGTCTCCTCAGCTGCATCATGATTGTCCGGATTGAAACTAGATCCTGCAATATTAAAAATTATGCTCACCCACCCGTCATCATAATTAGTATGGTCGTGGACATCCATATACGACTCCACATAAGGCTCCGGCTCCGTTGCTAAAGGCACATTCTACGAGTGAGATCCACTGATAGTAATTCAGTGTAAAACCCTAGAGTACAAATGATGTCACGTCCACTTTTGGATGTGTAACGTCCTGTCCCAAAATACGTAGGACCAGGAATACTGTACATGCCAGTAACACTTTGCTAATGGGCCAGAACTACCTATCAAGTCCATTAGCTAATGTTTAAGCAGTAAATCATGATAACAACCCATAAATATAATACAAGTCACAGGTTCCCAGCTAATCTCATCCACGCATAAATAATAAGACACAAGATACCCAAGTGCAATAAAATGATAATGAAGACATATCTGTCTAGTAGAAAATAAAAATAATAACTGTGCGGGAAAAGACATTCCGAAACCACAGAAAAGAGAAGTAGAGTAAATAGTTAACTACAAGTTTGCTGAACTAAAACAAAGTAAAGTAGCAAGTCCAAGTAAGGGACGACATGGATCAAAAGAAATTCTCTGGAACTATCTCGTCCTCATGTGTGTCATATGTTTCGACTCCAGAACCGTAAACCTCCGGGTAGACCTCATATCTATCTAAGCTTGGAGAGATCACCAGGTGTAAGCCCCTAAATATTTTTATTATTTTTAATAAGGATTTATAATTTTAAAATAGCATTTATATCCTTAAAATAAATTATTATAATTATTATGAATTTTCTAGGATTTTTAAATAATTTTATAGCTTAAACATATCAATCTACAATTATTAAATATCAATTTTACAATTTATTAAATTATTTTATTATCAATTTGTAATTTATTGAATTATTTAAAATTTAGTTTGCAAAGGCTATTTGCAAACTGTGAGGCAGTGGGGTTATTTGTAAAACCCCAGAATTTGGGGACCTAAGTGTAAACTACCCATCACCCCCCAACGATCTTTCTCTCTCCTCTCTCACCCACGACCGACGACCAGCCCGACCATCGCCCCGACAACCCGGCCGACCTAACCCCAATTCCACCGTCATACCCACCCTATAAATACCTCCCGCCCCGAAAATCTAACCCTATTCTATTCCCGACCACCACAGCTCTGCCGCAGCCCCGTTCTTCTCCGACCACTGCTCGCCGAAACCCTAAAACCCTAGATCTACTACCACCACCACTGTAGACCACGCAACCGCCTCCGACCACCGCCAAGCTCTTCGCCACGACGAGGCAACCCCCTGCTATTTTTCCCCGATGACCCCAACGCCTACAACCGCCGCCAGCAGCCCAAATGACAAAGTTCGACCGGACACGTACGTACCACTTCGTGTCCCCTTCGTGTTCGCGTCTCGTTTCCACCTATGTGACTCGCCAAGCAACGACGAGCTTCGAGGTATACTTGGACACGGCCAGCTCGTGTCGTGTGTGTCGTACACGCCTTGGACACGGGACTCGTTTGTCTTCGTGTCCCTAACTGTCAGGACACGAAGACACAGAATAATGGGTTAACGGGTTTTTCTTTTTTTTATGGGTTTAGAACTGTTGGGTTGGTTTTTATTATTTTGGAAACCAACCCTAATAGCAAGCTTGGCCGACCCCCCCTGGTCAACCGAGTGGCGCTCGAGAACGCCCCCTTGTTCCAGCGGGCCGAGTTCAAGCCCCCATTTGTGTTTTTTTGGTTTTATTTATTTTATTTTATATATGTATATATGTATTTATGTATATGTATATGCATTATATATATTGTTATATATATATATATATATATATATATATATATATATATATATATATATATATATATATATATATATATATATATATATATATAACATGTATATATATAGAAAATACTTAATATATATATACTGTATTTGTATATATATTACTATATTAAGTATTTTCTATATATATACATGTTTTATATATATATATATATATATATATATATATATATATATATATATATATATATATATATATATATATATATATATATATATATATATATATATATATATATATATATATATATATATATATATACACACATATTTGTTATATATGTATATACTTCTATGTAAATAATATTTTTGCCCTATATGTTATTATGTATAAATTTACAAGTTATTTATTATATAATTTTATAACTTGTATATTTCACTACTTTAATATATATATTATTAAAATACTTTAATAGTCATATATATATATATATATATATATATATATATATATATATATATATATATATATATATATATATATATATATATATATATATATATTAATATATGAATTATTGTATTTTATTAATCATGGCCATTTGGAGTCCAAATCTAGCATGGGTTTTTTGGCCCAAATGTGTCTAAATACATTCAAAGTCTGTACAAGTCATATTGGACTTGATTCATGACTTTGGGTCTCGTATCTGGACTTTGGTTCAATTTCATATACGTGGATAAAATACTAAATAAGTAATTATTTATTTTTCAGGATTTGTAACTTACTATTTTTGAATATATATATATATATATTAATTGCTGTAAAAATCTGGAAAAAATTATACTTAAATAATATATTAATTTAGATAATTTAATATAATTTTTTCAGCATTTAATAAGTAACTTTTGCATTTTATAAAAATAGAAAAACAGAACTCTTTTTAAGGGTACTTATGTTTACTGATTTTCAATTAATATCTATGAGGGTTTATAAATTCCAAAAAAATTAGTATAAATTTCTATAATTAACAAGGATCATTCTGGTACTTTATTTTATATATATTTGAGCATTTTGCCTATCTTAAAAATTATTGGAATATAGTGTACAGTCTGATTTATTTATTGAATAATTACGACTTGCGATGTATTGTGTGATTTTGGGTTATTGTAGCATTTGACCTCACCATACCATAGTGTAAGGGCCCTAGAAAGTTGGTTTAGGTATTGTGTCACCCCACATTGATCTCCTATGTTAAAGTCATCATTTGGCTAGGTGTCTAATTAGAAAGTCATGTCGCACAATTAGTGTCCTAGTGTTTAACTTAGTATAAAAACTAAGTTTATGTATTATTGTTTCAGTGACGAGACACCTGGATATCTATAGCTTCATATACATATACTTGCTTTGCACAAGGCAACTACCTCTATAAACTTTATTTACTGCATACAATGAATTGTGTAAAAACCATGTCGAATACCGATACCTAAACTGCAAATCACATATCTCTATGTTCCATATGCTTTATACTGGTCTCAGTATCCACCATGCTTTATACTGTTCTCGTATCACTCACATGTTATAAAACGGGTTAAGGAAAAACTGTTAGTAGAGTATGTGATCATGCCCCCTTCTCCGTATGTATTTACCGAGCACGGGTACATTCTATATGTAACTTTATCATAGGTCTGATCCCGCATTTGTGTATGGATATACACCGATGTCGTTAGTGTACGTATGTGCACTTCAGAAAAAATTTGATATATACCACTGTACATCCTATTTACCTATTGACCGATCACGTACATGCTACAGTTTTAAACTTTAAAACAAACATATAATGCCTTGATGAAATATACCTAAAACTGAATAAATCAAGATATGCCATGATTCCTGTTTATTACATTTCAGTACATTTTATGCTACGTATATTTAGTTTGTTAGAAACAATACTTGCTCCCGTCCTGACAGGATAACGTTGTAGGTATACTTACCGATGAGGAGTTGCTTTGTGATTCTTATTATGGGGTTTCCATCGAGGATCAGACTTTACCTTACGAGGATGTACCTGCGGGAAAACTCATCTAGTTTGTGTAGTTGCTCGGAACTTTTGATAGTAGTCATGTTGTTAGACTATGTATTTTAATACTGGTCCTGTATCCAGTTTTATGTCTCGACTTTGTATTTCGGAACATATTTATATACGAGATGGCTTTTGTGTTTGGAACATTTCTGACTCAATATGACATATAGAACTATTACCACAATTTGATCATATATTGTTTGTCTTTAGAACAGCTTACTACGCTTAGGCTAGACATGACTCGGCCCGGCCCAACAATTTGGGTAGCAGATCGTGACACCAGGTCCTCGGGAGACTAGTAAGATACATATAAACATGTCAAATGTAACAGTACAAAGTATACAGAGAAGTAATAAATAATAAAAAAAATCAACTAAAGCACGAGGAACCAAGACACCAAGAAACTAAGACACGAGGAACCTAAGACACTGCCATGCCATACTAGTCGTGGCTAACAAGTCAATTCTATGAAATATAGTCAAGACAAGCACTCACAATCTATAATATCTCAATCGTTGTCAAGGCAAGCACTCCCAATCGAGATTGTAGCCATTCCTAGTATCAAGTTCAAATAATCCTATAGACCATAGTCAAGGTAAGCACTCATAATCTATAGAATGTCACAAGTCAAGTCCTACTCAAGTCATGTCAAATAAATCAAGAAAAGAGTGGTGTAGGACCAGACAACTACATTAGGGGACATATATAAACACGAAGGCAGTATAACAGATAATAAACATATAACAAAAATCAAGAACATGCATGTAAACTAGAAGTATGATAAAGTAAACTAGAAACATGATATAACGAAACCAGAGACAAGATAAACAACATGAATATAAAAGTATGAGAAAAAGGAACATCAACAAAGCAAAACACATACATATAAAATATAATGTACGAGTTGGCAAGGTATACTTTTCTGATAGTAGCACGTAGAACCAATAATATCCAATTACTAAGTGAGCCACAAAAGTCAAACTCCGACAAACGTCTTAGGATGCTGAAATAAACATTACCAATGTGTTTGGTATAAGAAAAATGTCTAAATTTGACTACCCATAAATCCAATTTTGGACACAAAAGTAAAATGGTAATTTTGGGTCAAAATAATGTCCACCATTGGATCTGCTTTGTACCGAAAACGTGTCAGAATCTATGGTCTCTAAAGTCGACAAATTATATACCTATAAGTCCAGTTTTTCGATACGAACATAAAGTTAGGTCCAGATATGGATTCCAATGAGCCATTGTAAGCCCCCTGAATTTTCAGGGTTTATTTTTATTTTTCTGAATGAATTAATTTCGATAAATATTTTATTATTTAATTGTGTTGATCATTAATGTTCCTTTCCGTGACTTTGACTTCTGGAGCGTCAGGGATGCCAATATCTGTAAACTCTCTTCATGGATTTTGAAGTAGACAAGACTATCTTCGTTTTGATATATCCTGTCCCACTTGAACTCGTTTCCTTGTGCTATTTTTGTATCGCGTAACTTCGGGTCAACTTAGACCAATTAATCGTTGAATAATTATTTCTACTTTTATTTTTGATCTTCGTTTGCACATTACCGTGACTTTTAATTTAGGAGCACCAGACCAGTCGTTTTCTCAGAACCAACTTTTCATGAATGATCTACTCGAGACGCTCTTCACCCATGACCTTCGTGTCCCACTCAGACACGATCCATTTTGTGCTTCATTTCCTTCGTACAACTTTCAGGTCAATTTAGGCCAATTTATTTTCTACCTAAAATCTGATTTAATTTCCAATTTAATTTCGGGACCCGACATCAATCCAACCTAGTCGACCCAAAGTATGGACGTGGCCTATATAAAGCCTACTACCCACATGAAACTTGTGTTCCATTTATTGGAGTCCATGCATATTATTTATTTACCCGTAATTTTAAATACATATTTAATTCAATTATTGTACCCTGTCCGATTTTGACCCGACTCGGCTCGACCGAACCCGAACCCAAGCTCCATATTGTTCTTTCATGACTGCCCAAATACCCTACATAATTTTTCTATTTCTCCTATTTTGAAAATATCTCTTTCTCTCTCTACTTTATAAATATCTCATGTACATACATACATACATACATATATATATATATATATATATATATATATATATATATATATATATATATATATATATATATGTATACAACTCTCTCTCCCTCACTTTAGACCTACACCTACACCCCCCTCCACCTCACAGCCGAACCCCCCTTGGACCGACCTCCCTTTTCCTCCCTCTCATTCAAATAATATCCCACTCTCTCTCTCTCTCTCTTTATATTATGTATATACACACACATATATTTCTCTCCCACTCTCTCAACACAACACACACAACACCACCACCACAGCCCCCACTCCTCCTCAGCCGACCACCACCCTGGCCGAACATCACCCGCGCCACCACCACCACCATGAGAAACACCACCACCTCCTCCTTCTCCTCCTCCTCCATTCTTCACCATCATCATCTCCATCAATACCACTTCCACCATCACCACCATGCACCTCCACCACCTTCACCCGAGCCGCCACCACTCCGCCGTCGTGCCTCACCGAGCAGCCGTCGTGCCAGGCCGGCGAGCCCTCCCACGCGACCAGCATGCAGCGGTAGCTGCAACAGCAAGCGACAACAGCAGCAGCAGCAGTGCGCGTGCGCGCACGTGCGGGCCGCCGTTGTGCACCGTCGTGCCGCCGCACGGCCGCTGTGGCCGGCCCCCCTCGGGCGTGAGCCTCCGGCGAACACCCCCTGGCCACCACCACCTTCCCCGACGAGCCAAATAGGCTTTTTATGCATTTACGTCGAAATCCCGCCGTGACGCACGATTTCAAACTTCAGAATTCGCGTCTCGGGACAGCAACTTAGCGCACATTTTTCGAGAGATCCGACCGTTGGATCGACAAACTCCTTACTCCATCTCAATCTCGGTATATTCATCTTCAGTCCTGTCAATTTTTGTCCGTTAATTATGTCGTTTGATAACTCAAAACTGGCCACAAGTTGACGTTTTAAATTGAACTATTTTTTGACCGTTTCGTGACGCCAACTTCGCGGGTTCGTATCTTCGCCGTCGCAGCTCCGGTTGGTGCGTTACCAATTCCTGTGCGCAGCTGGTATAACCCTCTTCCTGTCTCCTTTAGGTTTCGTTTCATTTTAAGCACGTTCGGTTGGTCGAATTCGACGCCAAAGTTGGCCGTCCAAATTCTTTAATTTGCACTTGTAAAATTCTATTTTTTAACCCGGGACTCCGGATTCAATTTATGACACCACCAGTAGACTCGTGGCGTTATTTTGGCATCTTTTCATATAAAATTTGCTTGATTTGGAGAACATGGGCCCTGGCACGCATTTCGGTACAAAGCGGGTCCCACTTTTCGAGTCAACGGGTCACTTTGAGATCGGCTCATCGGAATCCAATTCCGGATATACCGTTGAGTTCGTATCGTCATTCTGGACTCGTTGACATATAATTTGATGAGTTTTGAAGATATTTGCTCCGACACGCATTTCGGTGCAAACTGGATCCAAGTGTCTGCGTCAACGTATCATTTTGAGATTGGCACATCGAAATCCTATTTCGGACATACCGTTGGGTTCGTATCATTATTCTGGATTCGTGGACATATAATTTGCTAGGTTTTGTAGACTTCTTTCCTAACACGTTTTTCGGTGCAAAGTGTGTCCAACGGCAGACATTATTTTGACCCAAAATTACCGTTTTGCCCCTGTGTCCAAATTGGACTTATTGATAGGCTATCCAAGCTAATTAGACCGTTTTGGACACGCTGGTGATATTTATTTTATCATCCGACAACATCTGTAGATTTTGTTTATGTATTATCCTTAATTTGTAATTAATTATTTTTCTAGAAATTGTTACTTTCTGTTTTTGAATTTTTATATATATTTTAATTTCCATAAAATTTGGGAAAGATTGTATTTAAATACTATGTCAATTTAGATAATTTATTATAATTTTTTCAGCATTTAATAAGTACTTTTGGTATTTTATAAAAATGGGAAAACAGAACTCATTTTCAGTATATTTATGTTTGCTGATTTTTAATAATTATTTATGAGGGTTTATAAATTCCAAAAAAATTAGTATAAATTTCTATAATTAACAAGTATTATTTTGGTACTTTATTTTATATATATTTGACCTTTTTATCTATCTCAAAAATTATTGGAACATAGTGTACAGTTTGATTTATTTATTTAATAGTTACGACTTGCAAGTTTTGTGTTGTTTTGAGTTATAGACATATTGGACCTCACCCCGCACTAGTGTAAAGACCCTAGGAAGTTAGTTTGGATATAGTGGCACTCCACATTAGACTTTTATGCTAGGTCCCCACTTGGCTAGTATCCAGTTAGGAGTCGTGTCACACCACTAGTGTAATCTTAATCATAGCTTAGAACTGAGTTGTATATCATTATTGACAGGACACTGGACATCTATATCTTTGTACCAGTATTCTTGCTTTGCTTGAGGCAAGTACATCTACAAACTCATTTACTGTCTTTTAATGCTAGAACATGTATTAATCCTGTTGAAATACTGATCCTTGAGGTAGCAAGCTATGTCTTCACATGTTGTATTACTTACAGTACCTGACATACTTAGGACAGTTCTTATATCTTCACATGTTTCTTACTGGTTCTCGGTACATGTTTTACTTTGCTTTATACTACTCGGAGTATTCACATGTTTCATACTGTTCCCAGTACCGGCCATGCTTATATTACTCCCAGTATCTCTCACATGTTTTTACTGTTCTCGTATCTCTCACATGTTAGAATATGGGTTATGGAGAAACTGATAGTTGAGTACGTGATCATGCCCCCTACTCGTACGTACGTACCAAACAAGGTTGAAATTTTATGTATACCTTGTCGTAGGCGCACCAGCTGTATTTGTACGTATGTACAACTATCGCTTATTTTACTTGTACGAAAGTACATTTTAGATACTTGTACCACAGTACATTTTACACCTATTGACGATCACGTACCTGCTCCAGTTTTAAACATTACATATACATATGTCTATATGATATATGTGTCCATGCCATGATAGACTATGAGATGTCATGTTCCATATGTTACTATGATACTGTGATCCCAGTTGTACCATGAGGCCATGTTCCCAAGTATTTCATGTTTTATAGACTTATCACACCATGTTTCTTATTGTACATCTCTTTCATTATATATTCAGTGCTTTAGTTGTAGAGGTTGTACTTGCTCCCGTCCTGACAGGATAACGTTGTAGGTTCACTTTTCGAGAAGGAAATGCTATGTGATTGATATTATGGTACTGATTTTGAGGACCTGGCCTTAGCTCCAGAAGAGGTCCCAGCGGAGAACCTTGCTTAGTTATCTTTCTTGTGTTTTGAGACTTAGACTTTGTTTGTACTTATATTTGGATACTGGACTTTGTCTCCAGTTAGATACTTTTAAAGTGTATTATTAAGTCTGTACTTGTTTACCTTCGCTTATAGATGTTGTGCTGTGATGAACCCTTAAATGTGATTTTAGAACTGTTAGCTGCTTAGATCCTTTATTGTCTATTCTTAGAACAGCTTACTACGCTTTAACCAAGCGTAGGCTGGACATGGCTCGGCCCGGCCCAACAATTTGGGTATCGGGTCATGACAGCCATGAACATAATCGTCCGTTGAGTCAGATCATGGCCCCATCAAAATAGCGTTTCGGTTGAACTTCTCAGAATCGAACCAAAGTTGGTTCACATGACTAAAAAATGATACGAGTCCAGTGGCACAAGTTTTTTTCATGATGTGATGAGTGTGCACAAATTAATCCAAGTTTTTGTAAAACGTACTGGCACCCCGATTCTCAGTCGATCAACATCCCCAAGGCTATCCCATACACTACTCAGGAATGAAGTTACTGGAAAAATCCTTGAAATAATTATTCTAATAATGACCGATCGCTTTGAATCTTCATTTGAACTATTCTTCAAATTTTAAGAACGTCCATCTATATCGCATTGACAATAACATCGCCTGATGGCACCCCTATAGATAGTTATTTTTTATTCTATGAATCAAGTCAAACTCATTTCCATTTCAAAAAGATTCGAATCCCGCACAGAACTTGCTATTATCAACGTAAATTTTGGTATATATGTCCAGCCTGACTTAGCTAATTGTGCCTTACGAACCATCTTTTGTTCAAGCAAATTTTTTTATGAGAATTTTTACAAAATATATAAACTTATTGTATGGAATATCCCGTGGAACATTGAGAGAGAGCGCACCAACGATATCGATTTATGAAAACGACATTTAGCACGAAGAAAGTGTAATGCCCTGCACCATGCGAGGCATTTGGATGGCTTTTTGGATGCGATCAGAATGTTGGACCGTGACTTGGGTTGAAAATTAAGAGAATTGAGACTGATGCAGTCTCTTTTAGCTGGCTACACGAAAATGTTATTGGAAAATGGCTCGCTGGTAGAGCTACGCTTAGCGAAAATGTGTGCGACCGGAACAAGAAGACCCTTTATGCAAGTGAGTGGAACTGTCCTTCCTCTCTACTCCTTCATGCCTAATAAGATGGAGTAATGTGTCCCTATGTTATTATCCTTAAACTATGATGCTTAGTTGCTAAATTGATATAGATGCTTATGCTAAAATTTGCTGGAATAAACAAGACATGAACATTGAACTGCTAAATAAAATAAATGCTAATGCCTTTTTGAAATGAATTGATAACATCCCTTATGTTTAATGTTGCCGAAACAATGAAACACTTGAGTAATATGATGCTTTGTGAATGATAGAATAAGAAATGAACTGGCTATGATATCGACCCAATGGACCGAATGAAACACTTGAATCATGTACACTCTGTATAATTATTGCAAAGAAATGAGATGCTGCATGTTTTCTTATAAGCAATGACATGAATGATAATTGTCCCAAGGAAATGAATAAAATTCTACAGGTCCCTTGAGAAATGATGAGTCTTGGGATCGTTGAGATCACCAAGTGAAATGATGGTAATGTTGAAAGTGAATAAGTCATCGAACATGACTTAATGATGCACTGTTGCCTTTACTTCCTTTTATTATTTTACCATGCCTTTATGTTCACAATCGGGTCGGACACGCATTCGCATGGTCATGGACAACTTGTGCACAAGATTTGAGAAAAAATTTCTCAAAACAGTACCCAGAACGTTAGGGGACCGATTCGGTCTGGGAGGAAATATTGGAGTGCTTTGGGAGCACGGATAATGCGTGTAATCCCCCAAAATTTTGGAGGATTTTTTTATTTTATTTGCATAAATAAGTTAATTTTAAATTATTTGTTATTTATTTATTTATAGATATAGTCTTAGTCATGCCTAAATTTTGTTATGCACGCTAACTAGCCAATATGGCACGACCATTGTAGTCGAGTGCCTTGACTAGTACATTTACTGTGGGTGCCATTACCTTTAATTTAGTTGAAAATTTTAGTTGTTTACCTTTACTAAATCAAATTATGGCTATCCCTTTCTTTTTATAATTGAATTATTTATTATTTTTGGAAATTTGGAATTTTATATTGGTTTGTAAAAAAATTAATAAATAAATACTAATAGTAATATGAACACACACCAATTCACGACACCTACTAATTTGTTGTTAAAATTATTAATTTTGATTACTAATATTATTATTGTTATTATGGTTATTATTGTTATTTAATAAGGCCATCTATACTTCTATTTTTAAATAATAATAATAATAATAATATTGCAAGTATTCTTGTTGTTATTCCCTATTAAAATATCTTTGAGTGTAGAATGATTTTATAGAATTATTACACTTAATATAAGTGTTATACATATAAGACTAATTATTTGAATTATATTAATGAAAATATAATATATACTTATTAAATTCTTTCATGAATAAATAGTTTGTAAGGAATATAATATTCCATCTATAAAATCATTATATTTTGTGAATATAGAAATTTTTATAAAATTACTTGGATTTTTAGTTTATTAGAATATAATTATAAATGGTTGTTTAAAAAGAAAAAAAAAAGAAAAAATATAGACTTGGAACAGTGCTACGCACTGTTCCTTCAGCCCCTCCCTAGAGGCTCGAACCCGACCCCTGTAACTCCACGCAAAAACTTCTTCCTTCACAATTTTTGTTTGAGTCCAATTTCCATCCAAATTGGATGAAACCAAATCCAAACTAGTCCCTATCTGATTCTTCATCGATCAAGATCAAACCAATTCGAATTTGAATTCAAATTCGATCATAAACCGAGATTTAAAACACTCAATATAAAGGGAATTTTGGTTTCGAGATTTCCCTATACTAGGTATAATTGATAGAACAAAACTTCATCCATCTGCGCAACCATCTCTCGAAAGTTGTTCCAGAGAACTTCTCGAGGCAGGGCGAGCCTTCCCGTACGCCTGCGAGCCATCGTCGGCCACTGCATCGCCGCCGCACTGTCCTAAACCGACAGCTAACAGAGCTTGCTCTGTTTCAAAGCAACTTCAGGTACCTTCTTTCCAAACGAAATTCTCCTGCGATACTCGACTATTCTCGATTTCATAAAGACCTCTAGAAACCCCACTGTTTGCCATTAAAATCTTTTGATGTAATTTCAATACAAACAGAACAGTGTTACAATGTAGGACTTAGACGTAGTCCTAGGAGAATACTTTTGTTTATCTGGGTCCCTTGTGCCGATGGAGCGAGTGGTAATGCGTTGACTCCGTTGACGATCTGACGACGGTTCTCGATTCTCTGAAGGTCTGAGTTGCTCTGGGTGCTGGATCTTACGGAGAGGAAGAAGACGTTGAGTGTCTGTATCTGCCTCTCTGTGTGTGTGTTCGTAGGTCCGTCCCCCCTTGTCAGAAGGAAATGATCCCTCTATTTATAGTCTGCAGGCTGGCTGCTCATGCGCGCATATGTTGGATGTGCCGGTTTGTGGGGATTCCACGTGGTGATTGCTGATGGAAGCGCATGGACGATGCACTCTGATTGAGGAGTTGAACCCTTCCTGTTGCCTTTGTGGGCTGCGGCCAAGCTGACACGTAGCAATGGGAAGGATCTTTCAGTTGCTGAGATCTTGGGTGATTAGCACCCTTTCTTAGGCTGAATCGAGTCAAAGAACACGTGTCGTTGGTCCAAGGCTCGACGATCTTGAATTTGGTAGGGAGTGATGTGATATGATGCACCTGGGATTGGACGCATGAAGAGACTTTGGCTTGTAACCTTTAGGAGTCACAAACCAGTCTGGGCGCACGACTTTTGAGGCACATATGAGGCTTCAGTAGTGACTTTGACTTCTATCTTTAGGGATCAGAGAAAATTCTGAGGTGCATGGCTTTTGAGGCGCATGCAGAGATTTGGGCGCATGACTGCGGAGGTGCATACGAAATAGTTGGGCGGCCACGTGGCTTGTAACCGCCGGAGGGAAGTAATGATGATGCCGACGTCAGTGACACTTCATCTTCTGAAAAAGTTGTCAACTGTTAAGTCCTCCGGGACTGGCTACTGTTGTGTCAGACTTCAGCATTTAATGTTATTTGATGGGTGTTGGGCTGTTGAGTGGGCACGTTGATCTACGTTCCACTAGGCGCATGGGGACCCATGGGCGCATCCATATAAAGTGCTTGGTGCTGGTGGACACGTCAGTATGATGTGCGGTATCTTCATTGGTCCATCTGTTTAGTTCAAGTTCATTGCACTGACTTCGGGAAGGTTGCCACTTGGCTCATGGGTTTGATTTGCCCTGGCCTATGAATAGCAACAGTTTGAGAGAGTTTTGTTGTCTCTCCCTTGACTTTGCGACGAAGATGGATTCGACTGATCCTCCTCCTTGGCAAGACGTTGTACTGTGGATGATGGTTCTCCTTATTCGAAGAAGCTTTGACGGTGAACTCCTTCAGAAAACTGAGATTCGCCGAGTTGGAATGGACATAGCAGTTTATGTTCGAGCTGCTTGCTGGTACGACATCGAGTGCCAAGTTGAATGCATGATTTGGGTTTGATGATGAAAGAGTCCCAGGATGGCAGATGCGCCTGTGCGTTGACAAGAAAGTGATTCACTCTGACGGGGCGGAGTGATGCGCTAGGAGACAGGCACATCATGTTGCAACTGCTGGAACACAGACTGCCTTGGTGGTGGAGCCACTGCGACAGCAGCAGTTGATGGCGACAGTAGCACAAGTTTGCCCTGTGAAGGGCGTATTATGCTTGTCGGTCGGCTCTCCTGATCGGCGTTTATGAATGATCATATTATGCAAATCGTTAGAGGAGAGTTCCACATTCACACCCCCATCAGGCGCATGGCAAGGCCAAGCGCCGGGGTGGTCAAGTGAGAGTGCCACCTTTACACCCCCATCAGGCGCAGGGCAAGGCCAAGCGCCTGGGTGGTCAAGTGAATGCTGCGCCCCCTGATCCAACGCCAAACAAGCGCTCAGATCAGTAATGGGGGTACAACATTTAAAGTGACTTGAACGAGCCTAAGACGCACAACCAATGGAGGCGCGGGAGTTCAAGACCACAGAGTTTGCCCTGCTCGACTTGGTTACGAACGCAGCAGATACGCCCAAGTGAGACAAGGACTTTGAAGGTCGGCTCGTTTCTGGCGCAGAAGCACCCGAGTCAACCTTGTACAGCTTACCATCAGCAGTGCGCATGATTGTGAGTGCATGCTTCTGGTTTGCCGTTGGCATAGCACGTTTGGGGCGCATGGCCCGTGCCGCCTTGGACTTCTTCGTACCAGTCCGCTGGGACGCATAGTACTCATAGTCCAAATTATCCTTGCTATGACAGCGAGTGAAGAACTTGCAGCCAACCCAGAAGAAGAAAAAAAAAACTACTGCAACTTTTTGTGGCTCGAACGGGCTCCCTGGATAACGGGCTCCCTTTTCTTTTTTTATTTTGGTACCCTTTTCAAAGGAGACAAGAGGGCTCTATATATAGAGTGGAATGAGACCTCTCTTCTTCTCCTTTCCGATGTGGGATGAAAAGTAATATCCCTTATTTTTCATGCTTCTATACCCACATAATGTAATGACCCGCTCCGCCCTAGCGAAATGTCGATTCAAACGGCAAGTGCGACGACTCAAACGAGCCGTCGACCCAAAGAGTTGGCATCGACCTGATGAAGAATCGATGCAAAGTTTACATTGGCCATCAAGATGAATCCAGACTTAGACTTTCAAAGGCGCGCTCGGAGTATCGCTCGGCCGATGCGAACATCGCTAAGGTGGGTGGCTCCGATGAACCCGTCTTTGCTTAGCCTAAACACATAACAATGCGGACACTATCACGAGAATCGCTCGGTGATAACCCCGTGCATGCTAATAAATGACTCAACGCACCTAGCTAAGGGAATAATCCCATCTTCCATGCTTGTATAGAATATGGAAAGAAACATGAAAAATATGAGAACTCTCGCACCGCGCTCCATGCTCGTGCTACGGCACAAGCTTACGTTCGAGTCCCTTATGCGTTTAAACAATGAAACAATGAATGGTTTAAAACAATGAAACGGGAAGACTATCGACATAGTCGTTCCGAGTAGAGTATAGCAACATTGAAAGGCCACGGGACCGATAGGTCGCCAAGGCGACTCCCGTACAGGGAGTTGCAAAATATATAAACGAATGAATGAATGAATAAGTGAATGAATGAATCAATGAACAACGGACAAGTGAAAGAAAGAAAAGAATGAATGAATAAAAGATAAGGAAGAAAAGGGATGGTTAGCGACAGGTATGACGGGCACGTGCAACGGGGCTCGCTACCCGCGCTGCACGGACGCCAACCTGGTCGATAACGCATTGTGGCTAAGGGTTAGCCTACGGCTCGGAGACAGCCATTAAGTTAAAATGACAATAAAATACAAAATGGTCATGGACGGCTCGTGCACGAATGAAAAGGGATTCCAAGGGCAACGAACGACGTTTTCGTGGCCGGCCTAGGCGAAATCATAGCCTACGGGCGGACAGGTGTGCGGGCTTGGGCACATAACCAAATATAGGACCGGTTATTCAATAGTCTATCAAGGTGTACCAGCCATCACGCTTGATAGATGAGAATGCCACAGGGGAAAATGTCCAAAATGGCTGACATGCCAGCGACCAGTGCATATAGATTTAAGTAGGCTTTGCTGGTGGCAATCCACGTGCAAGTCCTTGTATTAAAATCAAAGTAATCTAAGTTAACTGAATGAAGCGCCCTCTGAACAGACGTTTACTGTAACATACAATTGATCAAAAAGTACTTCGTGCAAGTGAGTTAGAAAACACGCCTACAAAGCGTTAAAATCTAAGGCAGAAACACGCCCTTGGCACTAAATGTTTATGTGAATCATGTTAAGTTGAAATATATGAATTGTTGACTAACTTGGTTTACATTGGACAGGGAAGGCCGGACGGTAAGTATGGGTAAGTCATGTATGTATTTCCATGCGACACTTGAAATTGGCAACACGAGATAGGCTATAAAATATGCCATGAAATTGATCCTAAGGCAAGATTAGAAAGACAATAAATGATAGAGATGCACAAAAGTAAATAGAACGTGTTTGGTAATGATAGTATTGTGGGCGAGCTAGCCTCCCCACCAGTGCATAACAATGTACTGATAACCCCACAGTCTGCTTGCAGGAAGCAGGAAACGTCGGCGGATGCAGAGCTTTCCTCGAACGTGCTAAGGCGCGAAGCTATCTATGGAGCCTTGGAGCGTTGCAAGGAGCTAGAGCACCATATACAGGACATAATGTATCGGAACATCGCCATGAATCATTCCATCTTGTAAGCCACTTGGCACGATTTTTATGTTTCAGAGAGAGAGAGAGAGAGAGAGCTTGAGAGACTTGTAAACTCGGCCTAGCGCCGCTGGTAAATTTCTTGAATATCAATAAAGAGTTGAATTGGACTTCAATTTGTGTTCATTTACTTTCCGCTGCAAATGGGGACACTCTGTGCGACTCTGTGGCCTAGCTCAAATCGACCGTTTCTGGACTTAGCCTTGCACGGGCGCAACCTAGGCCCATGCGGCATCACGCCTTAGCGAGGACGATCGCTCCTACGGGAGCGGGGCGTGACATAGTGGTATCAGAGTACGGCTCTACGTCCTTGGACTTTATTTCAATTTTCTCAGTTTTGAAAGCTCGTTTGGAAATAGAAGAAGTGTACGCTCTCTCTCGTTATGCCTTGGGATGTTCCATACAATAAGTCTAATATTTTCAAAAGCTCGTAAAAATGCTCGGTTGAAGGGATCGATAGGCGAAGGCCTTTGTGCCAAACCACGACATACTTGAGTTGGAAGGAACCGATGCTAAGAGTTAGCAAACGCAGTACGTGCTTGAATGACCTTACGTTGACAGTAAACGAGTACACGAGACCAAAGTATAGTTCGAACGGGATGGTTATGCACGCAGCCTTTTGGCTAAGTTGTGCCGAGTATCGCGTACCTAGATTCTATGGTACAAAAAATTTGCAAGCGAGACCGACTATCGCTCGGACGAGAATAAGTGAGACTTAGAACGTATGTTGATAGAGACGCTATTTGAACCACGCTAAAGCGAGCACGAGAGATGGTTCTTAGACTTTGAGGAATGGGCGAACGCGCGATTGAACACATCGATTGGGAATCGAATGATCTTTTGAGGATTTGTAGAATGACTTGACTCCGAGTGGTATATGTGGTAGCTTCGAAGAAGGAAAATAGCGAGTGTCGATGACTAGTCGAATGGCTCGAACCCTGAGTGGTGTATGGACGTTATAGAAATTTGTTCGAGCGAGACTAAAGGATTTACGGATAGAACGAGTATGTTGGCAAGCGATGATATCGCGCAAGCCATAGAACGAGTGACGCTTAGTTGGTTTTGACTTCGATAGTCTCAAATGAGATATCGTTCGGACGAATTAAGAATGCGTAGTACGAATTACAAAACGATTGAATAGAGAGTCGGAACGATGAAACGAATGGAGGTCTTGGTCGAGGAAACATAGAAGATCGTGCATGCAATTTTGAATTTAGTCGAAGGGATTGAAACTTGAGTTGAGGTGAAATACCCATGGACGAGATCGAACATAGCACGATCAGAAGATAGCGTGCATAGGAAACGTTGATTTGAAGATACGAGGATGACTAAGGATTTGGAATAGATGTTGCTCAATGAAGAGTTAGCACGAAACAACGTGAATTGAGGAAATTAAGTTGCACGACTTGAAATTCGTTGCAAAAGGAAGATCGTCGGGTTATGTACATCATCGATGGTATTGAGGAGTATCAAAGATCGATGTACAATAACTCGGGGGTACTCTAATTCGATGAATGACGATCGTGTTAGAAGTTATTGTTTTGAAGAATTCTATGTTGGAGATTTTGATAGGAATGAACGTTTGGATGAAGAAGGGAAGTGACTTGATTGTTCGGTGATAACCACAACGACAACGATCTTGTCTTGCGCGAGCGTAACTCCAGCCTTGCACATGCGTCATGTCGAATTTGGGACGATCGTTTCGCGTGAGCGTTGGCATGGTGATTCATGTCCAGCGGGAATGATCGAACTCGAAATGCCTTGACATGGCAATTTTTATTGCTTCGACTTGTGGTTTGAAGCGAAGGTGAATTCGAGGATTGTTAGGACTTACGATTGAAGAATGAAAAAACTTGAGGATTGAGTAGACCCAATCTGCGTATCGAAAATGAGCAAGTCTAGACGCAACGCAAGAGTTACGTCCCGACGAGAACGATTATTCCGCGGGAACGTTGACGTGGTGATTCATGTCCGTCATGGATAATCAGACTTGCGTGAGATCGGGACACGACATATTGCAAGGCTAGACGACCTTGTGATCGACTACGTGAATTGGATAGGTGAACTGTATCAAAATATACTTGAAGAGATAGATTATGATAATTGCTAGTAAGGACGCACGATATTAACATGTCGAGGATTTGATTGAGGATAAACTATCGTAGGATGACTTTCCTAAGCGCGCTCGGACTTGGAGCGAAGAGTGTATTGATGCGAATAGGAGGAATACTGCTTGATGTTTAGGAATTTGAGTAAAACGAACTTGGGTAGAAACTCCCGTACAAGCGAACAAATGGTTTGACCATAGGATTTGGGGCGAGCGTCGTGCAACGACCTTGCACGATGAGCAATGGACTTGACGTGTAACTATGACCTTGTGAGCTGACCTAGCGGATAGGCGGACGACCCTATGCCGAATGATTGAACCTGTGCGATGGAATTTACAGTATCGTCTGGACGGACGATAGACTTGGACAATAAGACTTAGAGTAGGACGGGGAACTGGGAGTGTGCGTGAATGGCGGCGAGATTGGCCCCAAACGAAGGAAAAAATAGGAATGGATGATGCGTAAGTAAAGTTGGGATAAAGAATTGAATCATTGATTGAAAGACATACTCGATGATGTTGCAATACTTGGTCTCGAATCAGACGAAAATTACTTAAACTTGGTCGACCCCGCTAAGAAGAAATCGTATTGATTTTATTGACAAGAGTGCTTGAGAAGCGAATCGAATCATCTCGATGACCGAGATAAACGATAGTGAGATGCATACAAGTTCGGTTTTAAATCGAAGTTAGCAAAACGATCGGCAAATCAAAACTATCACGAGTAGCTTGTCCGACTTCGCAAATCGCTAAGCTTGGTTGAAATGTACGTATTCGGGGGACGTCTTAAATATGTGCATGATCCAAACTCAGCGATATGATGAACTCGAATGCAGCTGCAAGTGGGTGTTACGATGCGCATGAACGAATAAGTGAGTTAACCTCAACCTACGACTCTCGTATTTGACGAATTACAACGCACCTCGTACGACCGTTTCAATCCCATGATACGTCAAAATAACAACCAGTCGAAGAAACACGACAATTGAATTAGCACTATCAACTCTGAAATAAATGAAAAGCCATTCAATAAAATCGACCAAACGTATACGACACGGAACTTGGAAAGGTATCGAGTATAAGTTCGATGCCATCGAACGGTAAAGCCATTCGATAGGAATTGTCTAAGGTATGCACACGGCGATGAGTAAAGGAACAGTAGGATGACCCGCACTCAGAAAGTCTCGAGGATGAGACTTGTTTTGAGTGGTGTATTATGTAATGACCCGCTCCGCCCTAGCGGAACGCCGATTCAAACGGCAAGTGCAACGACTCAAACGAGCCGTCGACCCAAAGAGTTGGCATCGACCTGATGAAGAATCGATGCAAGGCTTACATTGGCCATCAAGTTGAATCCAGACTTAGACTTTCAAAGGCGCGCTCGGAGTATCGCTCGGCCGATGCGAACATCGCTAAGGTGGGTGGCTCCGATGAACCCGTTTTTGCTTAGCCTAGACACATAATAATGCGGACACTATCACGAGAATCGCTAGGCGATAATCCCGCGCATGCTAATAAATGACTCAACGCACCTAGCTAAGGGAATAATACCATCTTGCATGCTCGTATAGAATATGGAAAGAAACATGGAAAATATGAGAACTCTCGCACCGCCCTCCATGCTCGTGCTACGGCACAAGCTTACGTTCGAGTCCCTTATGCGTTCAAACAATAAAACAATGAATGGTTTACAACAATAAAACGGGAAGACTATCGACATAGTCGTTCCGAGTAGAGTATAGCAACATTGAAAGGCCACAGGACCGATAGGTCGCCAAGGCGACTCCCGTATAGGGAGTTGCAAAATATATAAATGAATGAATGAATGAATAAGTGAATGAATGAATCAATGAACAAACGGACAAGTGAAAGAAAGAAAAGAATGAATGAATAAAAGATAAGGAAGAAAAGGGATGGTTAGCGACAGGTATGACGGGCACGTGCAACGGGGCTCGCTACCCGCGCTGCACGGACGCCAACCTGGTCGATAACGTATTGTGGCTAAGGGTTAGCCTACGGCTCGGAGACAACCATTAAGTTAAAATGACAATAAAATACGAAATGGTCGTGGACGGCTCGTGCACGAGTGAAAAGGGATTCCAAGGGCAACGAACGACGTTTTCGTGGCCGGCCTAGGCGGAATCATGGCCTACGGGCGGACATGTGTGCGGGCTTGGACACATAACCAAACGTAGGGCCGGTTATTCAATAGTCTATCAAGGTGTACCAGCTATCACGCTTGATAGATGAGAATGCCACAGGGGAAAATATCCAAAATGGCTGACATGCCAGCGACCGGTGCATATAGATTTAAGTGGACTTTGCTGGTGGCAATCCACGTGCAAGTCCTTGCATTAAAATCAAAGTAATCTAAGTTAACTGAATGAAGCGCCCTCTGAACAGACGTTTACTGTAACATACAATTGATCAAAAAGTACTTCGTGCAAGTGAGTTAGAAAACACGCCTACAAAGCGTTAAAATCTAAGGCAGAAACACGCCCTTGGCACTAAATGTTTATGTGAATCATGTTAAGTTGAAATATATGAATTGTTGACTAACTTGGTTTACATTGGACAGGGAAGGCCGGACGGTAAGTATGGATAAGTCATGTATGTATTTCCATGCGACACTTGAAATTGGCAACACGAGATAGGCTATGAAATATGCCATAAAATTGATCCTAAGGCAAGATTAGAAAGACAATGAATGATAGAGATGCACAAAAGTAAATAGAACGTGTTTGGTAATGATAGCATTGTGGGCGAGCTAGCCTCCCCACCAATGCATAACAATGTACCGATAACCCCACAGTCTGCTTGCAGGAAGCAGAAAACGTCGGCGGGTGTGGAGCTTTCCTCGAACGTGCTAAGGCGCGGAGCTATCTCTGGAGCCTTGGAGCATTGTAAGGAGCTGGAGCAGCATATACAGGACATAATGTATCGGAACATCGCCATGAATTATTCTATCTTGTAAGCCACTTGGCACGATTTTTATGTTTCTAAGAGAGAGAGAGAGAGAGAGAGAGAGAGAGAGAGAGAGCTTGAGAGACTTGTAAACTCGGCCTAGCACCACTTATAAATTTCTTGAATATCAATAAAGAGTTGAATTGGACTTCAATTTGTGTTCATTTACTTTCCGCTGCAAATGGGAACACTCTGTGCGACTCTGTGGCCTAGCTCAAATCGGCCGTTTCTGGACTTAGCCTTTCACGGGCGCAACCTAGGCCCGTGCGGCATCACGCCTTAGCGAGGACGATCGCTCCTACGGGAGCGGGGCATGACACATAACCCCCTGCAAGTTCCTGTGAATAGGATTCGACGGGGACGAGTCATCGAACCCGAATCTCGATGCGAACTTTGAGGCAAAACTGCTTCGAAAGAAGTTTATAAATATTCCAATTACCTATGTTTGAGGTTAAATTGTGGACAACCTAGTAACTGTCTAAGAGTACTAATTGAACAATATTTTAGAAAACACATAGCACTTCAAATCCCTTCTTTTATTTTAATTTTCCCTTCCTTATATTTAAAGATTTTCGAACCCAAAGTTAAAGAAAAACAGTTTTTCAAAATAGAAATTTTTGAAAAAATTAACCGATACTCCGTGCGTCCCGTCAAATTGGGCGACATGGTCGCGAATCGAAAGCATCGAAAGGTCCTTATCGACTTCGCGGACGTGTGGGCTTTGACGAAATTTGAATTGGTTGCGTGTGTGCGACGAATTTGATGCGTATCCGTCGAAATTGTCCGTATCGGCCCCTTTACAAATTTTTTAATTACTTTGTGCACGTTCGTCTTATCGAGACAAAACTTGTTCCAACAGGACGTATCGTTTTTCTGGTCTTGTGTGCCAAGTTTATTCCGATTCTGAGAGGGTTGACTGTAACGCCTATTTGGCGCGCTTGCGACCCGATCCAACGGGCAAAATTTTATACGGCCCGCCGGAATCCAACTTTGGACATACGGTTGGGTTCGTCTTCTCAAATCAAATTTGTAGACATATAGTTTGATGACTTTAGAGACCGTAGATACTAGCACGCTTTTCGGTGCAAAACGGATCTAACGTCGGATATCGTTGTGACCCGAAATTATAATTTTGCCCCTGTTTTAGAATTGGACTTTTGGACAGGCATTTTCTAGACATATCTTTTATACCAAACACGTTCTTGATGTTTGTTTCAGCATCCAGAGCTCTTTGTGGATTTTGACTTTCGTGTTGACGATTCTGACTGTTGGATTTTGCTACATCTAGCACCACCCTCAGGCAAAATATCTTGCCATTATATTATGCTTATTTACTGTCATTTAGCATGCTGATTTAGTTTTATTTTCTTACTTATTGTCATTTTTCTGTCGATATATTTTATGCAATTAACTGTTTAGTTTTATTCCTATTACTTTAATATTATGTATCGACTTAAAGTTAAGAAGACTACCCTATGTTGTGATTTATTCATTGGCCTTGACACATGTACTACACGAGTCTGATATAGGTCTCGGACTTGCATAGTTGGCTGGCCACTGATACATGAGGACGTGCGTTAGAAAATAACTGCTAATAGAGTGGCATGCTAGAAGACTTAGCAGTTATGAGTTGGCATTGGACGGAGAGAACATGTTTGAAAGTTGACTACCACCCTACCTATCGTAGACTCGTTCGCTACTGAGGAACGATAGGTAGACTATATGCTATAGACTCGCTCGATACTGAGGAATAGTATATGGTGTTGTGACACGCTACTGAGGTGATGTACTACATTGGTATTTTTCTGACTTGACCCAGTAGTCATGCGACCATGAACTGTTCTTAAAATGCATTCCACTTAGAATGGTTAGGCGACCTTCATCCGTAGGTGTATGTACTTTTCCATATGGTTGTGTACTATACTGCTCATGGCTTTGAACAGTATTTTGTCACGAACTAGTGTGCCACACCTTGTCCTTGTTTGGTTGTAGGTGTGGTTTACTGCTTCGATGATAAAGTGTTGAACCATGTTATGATCCGGATTATTGTGAGCAGTTTATATTTAGTTTATACGACATGTTTTTTCCGTATCTTGTTATGTCCCACTGAGGACCTGGTGATCTTACCATGTGTAGATGGTCAGGATTGCCCAAGGAGTACGGACTCAGTTTAGCTCTTTCATTTCGTACCGAGGATATCTTACCCTCTGATGATGCCTGATCCTTTTCTTACTTGTATCTTTCATTTATTTTGGTGGTTGGACTAGTAGCTTAGATTATATTCATAGCTGTTTGGTAGTGAATTTGTTTCCACCCGGTTATCTATCTTTTGACTCTTTTATTTGATACTATCAGGACTATTATTTTCTCTTGTGATTTTGTGGATGAGATATAGTTATCTGTGATTGGCCTGTGATTTAGTATTTACAGCTTATGTATGCGTACGAGGACTCCACATATTGGAGTATTCTTCGTATGCATGCAGCTGACATGTTTCATATGCCTAGTCCTACGTATTTTGGGACTGGGACATTACAATGCGGGGCAGCACAGAGGCTCGCTACCTACTATGGTGTCATCGCATTATCTTGAAGTCCTATATGAAAATGAAAAGAGTCTGTACGGTTTAACAACACCAGTGGCCATGTAGTCATGATACACGCTAATGAATGTTTTATGCATGCAGAGTAAGTATATCTGCTAACATATATTTGATGCAGATACGAGGAGTCGGCTATCGGTAAGAAATCAATTAAATGTAGTATATTCAATATATATGTTGGTTCAACTTGCCTGCTTAACATGTTAAACAAAATAAAATTGTGATGTTGCCTTTCAAATGAGAATCTGCCTAACATGTTAAATATAGTATGCTAAAGTGTTACCTTGCTAAGAGAATCAATATAACATGTTCAATACATGTTAACTCAAATGATGCTTAAAAGATGCCTCTACATGAACACTGTTAGAACTTGATAACACCAAATGTACTAGAGAGATGCCTTGCTATGAACGTCGCTTAATCATGACATACATGTTAATATTGATAGAAAAGAGGAATGTGAGAACACATGTTGTCCCTCAATCACTGTTGCTCAAGAACAATACTACTGCAAGTTTACATGTCTTTTCAATGAATACTGCTTGTACTGTAAACTGATGCTAGGCCCCAACTAAAAAGATCACTCTAATAAATGCTTCCTAAAATTGACCACTTAATGTCGGTTTAGGCGAGTGGACTAGTTCTGCTCGCCAGTACATAGATGATGTACTGACCCACGTTATGGGCACTCTTTTTTGGTGCTCGTGCTTGGGAAGTATTGTACACGAAGATTGGCTTGATCGATCCTGCAGCATCGAAGATTTGTTGGGCATGCAGAAGCTCTCATTACAAAAAATAATATCTTCTGTTTATAAAGGACATAATGTATGGAGTATTGTAATCAGTTGTACCAATGAGTTATAAGCCAAGTCGGTATATCGAATTATAATCCAATGTATCTAAGTATTAAATATAAGCTTGATAGCATTTGCTCAGTTGGCTATCAATATAAAGTGAGAAGTGTTGTAAACTTTGTATTCTATTACAAATCATGTACTCTACTTCAATTATCAATAAAGAGAATATATTTTTTATAAATCTCTGTGCGACTTCACGTTATCTGCTTATCTCCGCTGCTATAAATCAGTGATGTGTTTCTATTCGATAAGAAAGTATGTCCTCATTAACTTCAATTTGTCTGCTTCTGCCGCTGGGATGTGTTCATATTTGAAGATTATCAATTATGTACCATCTTTACCTTATACAAGTGCAATACCAGACTCGGCATCACGCCCAAGCGAGAACGAATAATTCGGCGTGAATCAAAGTGAGGACGAACGATTCTCCGAATCGGGGTTCGACAGAAAGTATCTGAGTTAAAGAATTATCGAGAGTCCAAGGACATAAAATCGTCTTCGCTAGGGCGTGATGCCGTACGAGCCTAAGTTGCGTCCGCACAAGACAAATCCATAATGGCGGATTATAGGCTAAGCGACGTGGTTGTCGTACAAAAGTCCCGAAGCAGAAATATTGAATAATCAGCATGTCACAAGAGAAAAGTTAAAACAAACACAAGTCATGCAAATAGCTCTTTATTGATTTTGAAACAAAGATTACATATGTGGCACGATGCCAAGATACAAATATGGCATGAGGCCATGATTACAACACTCTGTCTCACTTTTCCTCACAATACAAGTCACTTAGTATCACGCCCCATAACGAAAATACTGGCAAGTAGGGACGGACCAGGCCAGCTACGTATTCCAAAGTACTCCAGTACCCCGAAATAACATATAAGTTGTAGAGACATGAGAGTTACTACTACAAACTAATAATCGATCCTAAGTCAAGCAATCCTAGGTATCTCAATCATAGGAAAATATACAAAGTACAAGAAGTATGATCATCATACATAAAATAGTAAAACGTCCCAATTATATACATGGATGATCATGAGGCTAGTAATACAAAAAATAGAACTAGCAAGAGTAATAGTCATACATGATAAGCTCTAGCTATAGTCTAGAACACGCAAATCCTGTTTAGGCCCGTAGGCTAAATATCAAGATCCAAAAAATGAGCTAAACACGTGCTCGGAGGCTAAACACCACAAAAGAATAATGTTCATAACTGGTGGAAGAATGATATAGAAAAACCCACCAAGGTACTCTGGTGCTCCGGGTAGTCACCGTCGAGTAGATGGTACGAAAGATCTTTCAGGCTCCCCTATCAGATCTGGCCAAACAAAACCAGTAGGGTAAGATTCCCAATAGCAAGTTCCACAAAGGAAACCAAACTATGAACTAAAACCAGCAATAACTAACACAGAAATGGATACAGACAAAAATAAGTAAATATGGATCGAGACTTGTGCACTACTAATACACTTATCCCGAAAATAGAAAAGACAATAAGCAAACAACATGGAGCATACAGTAAATAATGTGACCTAAAGTAAACTATGGAGATGTGAATTAAATGGAAGCATGTGAAATGAACTGAACAATGTAAGAGAAACGGTACATGTGAGCTTGTAAGATAACTGGAACATGTGAGCATGTTAGATAACTGAGACATGTGAGCGTGTTAGATAACTGGGACATATGAGTATGTAAGATAACTGGGTTATGTGTTTAAGATAACTGGAACATGTGAGCATGTTAGATAACTGGAACGTGTGAGTATATAAGATAACTGGGATATGTAAGTATGTAAGAACCATATAGAACGATAAATGATAAGATAACTTAGGAACTATTTCGAAACCCAAGTTATAACCCGTAAACCAAATAAGGACCGGGTTGTAACCCTTCTCCTGAAGAGAACTTAGTCTCTAATTATTTATCAGCAAAAGCAAAGCATAAATAATGATGTACTGAAATAAATAAATTCGGACACTGTCTAGACAGAACTAGACTAGATTGGACTCAATACAACAATCACGGCTAAGCAATGAATACGGCTTTATATATTAGCTAACTAGGGTTATCACAATATTAATTACTAACAAAATGCACTTTTGAGAAATCTAATCCAGTAACCTGCCATGCAGACTACCCGACTCATCCAGACCAAAAGAAAAATAAGTATAGCAGACACATCGCAGTAAGATACGTGTGTTCTAAAGAGATGTTCCACTCGACGGTGTGCTGGAAGTGTGCTCATCATGACAGATAGCTCCAAATCCCATATACATATATATATATATATATATATATATATATATATATATATATATACCAGAACACGAAGGGCTATAGGTAACTGGGAAATTCTCCCATCCCAATTGTCACGACCCGCACCCACCGTGAGGGTACGAGTACGTAACAGCGCCCAGCCTACGCCGCAATGTCGACAGTAGAACGCTGTTCTAGGACATGAACTATAACTACATAACATGAAATATACTCTCTAAAACGAGGCCAACACAGAGGTACAACTCAATCACAATCTAAGGAAGAATATAACACGTTGGAAATAGATAAGAAATCCTCAACTGAGGTACAGCAGAATGAAATAATAAAGTCTCATCAACTCTAAAATATACAACTCTGAAAATAAAGACAACAGCTAAGCATGAAAAGAAGGAACAGTCTAAGCTATCTATACTATACAAGGTGTCACTCCCCGTTCCCAGAATGCGTATTTTTATACATGTACAACTCATGTATATTTATTTAGTATTTATCATGTATCATCCTGTATTTAAATTCCTTTAATTTCATGTTAATTAATTGTCTGTATTTTATTTCCTGCAATTTTATTCCTGCATTTTATTTTCTGCTTTTAACCTCTCTGCTTTGCTTTCGGGTTGGCCTTGGATGGACCCGAACAAACCCGACCTAATAACCCCACCTACCACCACCCTTCCTATTTAAAGCCTCCATCTCATTCTCTCTCCTCATAACTCTCCTTCACCATTACTTCTTCTTCTTCCTCATCACTCTCTCTACCAACCAACAGCAGACAAGTGCAATCTTGCTTCTTGCTTGGAGAACCATTTTTATGGTTCATTTATCTTTCTCTTGTGATTTTAAGAGAGTTTAGTACTTAGCATTTTTGATTTCTTTGGCTGGTTTCTCCTAGATCTAAGTTGTAATATTCTCGGTTGTTCATGGGTTTGATCTCCCAACCTGGCGTGCTTTTTGGAGTAGATGGTTCATGTTGTAGAGCTTCTCCTTCCACACCATTCTGAACCATGGGAACTTCATTTCTGGATTGGAACGAAGGTTCAGTCATGCTCACGTTCTTACGTGCGTGCGTAAATTTTCAGTCACGCTCACGTTCTTACGTGCGTGCGTGAATTTTCAGTCACGCTCACGTTCTTACGTGCGTACGTGAATTTTCAGTCACGCTCACGTTCTTACGTGCGTGCGTGAATTTTCAGTCACGCTCACGTTCTTACGTGCTTGCGTGAATTTTTAGTCACGCACACGTCTTTACGTGTTAGCGTGAATTTTTAGTCACGCTCATGTCTCTACGTGCCAGCGTGAATTTTAAGTTACGCTCACGCTGTGCGTGCGTGAGTCACTTTTCACGCTCACGTCTTTGCGTGCGTGCGTGGATTTTTAGTCACGCTCACGCTGTGAGTGCATGAATTTCTTATCACGCTTTTCACGCTCACTTTTCACGCTCGCTTTTCACGCTTACTTTTCACGCTCACTTTTCACGCTCACGCTGTGTGTGCGTGAATTTTCCTTCACGCTCACGCTGTGCGTGCCAACGTGAACCACTTTTCACGCTCACTCCTACTAGACTTGTTGGCGTGACTTGTTGGCCTTAGCATAGACTTGTTGGCGTGACTTCCTGACCTGGGGGTTTTTATTTGTTCTATAATTTATTCATTTAAATGGTGACATGATAGTTCTCCTATTATATCCTTGTGCTTTTTGCATGAACTCAATAATCTTAGCATGTTAATATTTTGATACATATGGTTGTGTAGGACATGCCTTGTGTCTTGACTGGTTTATGGATACCCAGTAAGGCTGGAACTTAACCGTGAGAGTTATAGACTCGACCCTATTTAATGCTCATTGACTTTCATGCCTTGTTACCATTGATAATAATGGTTATCTTGACTAAAATTGATCATGCGTTCCTAGTTGGAACTAAGAGACTGGCTAGTCGTCTTATTGAATTGATTGAATGAGACACGTTCATGTAATGAACTATTGTAATCGATTAGCCGATCCCGAATATTGGCATACAGGCACATGCAGGCTTCAAATTATTTATTTATTATTTAGTTATTTATTTATCTTACAAAAATAGTATGTATACTTTATGGTCAAGGCATGATTATTCCGTGGTCAGATTTGATTGTTGCATTATGCTATGTAAGACCTACAACCTAGCCACACGGGTATCGTTGTAGAGTTGCGCATATCGTACCCCGTACGAAAGTACTTATTTGAATGACCATGATCCACGGCATGGGATTTCGCTTAACATAGAGGCTCTAAGTTAAATAAAATAATGATGGCATGGAGAGAATGGATTTCCGAGTTCTTACATGGCAGCCCTCTTGGGACTAGTAGTGTCCGACAGGCCGACTGGTTTCCACAGATACTGTAAATCTGTCACACGGGCAGGGAACGGTATCTGCTTATATTATTAAATTGTACATGGTATATTAACGGCGGGCGTCCCACTGGGACTCGTCTAATTACATGATTGGCGCAATTGATTGACTGGATAGACTAGCCTTGCTTGCACATAGTAAGAACTGAGGAATCCCTATTCGCATAATTCCAGGATAACTTGGGACTCACAATAGCAAGCCATAGGAGTTGATTGGTCGTTCAAGATAATTTGTTTGTGTACTGTACCTACTCTGTTGCCTAACTGAGATGATCAGAATGTCAGGACATGACAGGCCAACTTCTGTCCTTATTTGGTTGGGAGGTTGGTTCGAAGTGTCGTGATGTGATATGAATCCTAGTGGAAGCAGAGATCTATTATTATATCCTCTTACTTACTGGTTTAATCCTTCATATCGTGCTCCCTTGGGGTACTTGCTATTAGAGGTCTAACCTCTCTGGTTTTGTATGGCCAGATTTAGAGCCGGTCCTCGAGGATCCAGCTTACTTCTACCTCCAAGATGGTCAATACTAGAGAAATGATCGCAGGAGGACTCGAGTGGGTTCCTTACTCTACCGCTCGTTTTGTTATTTACTTTATACTTAGCCGTTTGGCACCGACATATTAGTCGGATTGTCTTGCACTCACTTTTACATAATTGTAACTAAGTCAGACCGCAGCTGCTAACAATTGTGTATACTTGCTACATTATCTGGCTATGTTTTGTAAAGCCAGATCTCAAGAACATTTTGATTTAAGCGTTTGGGACACCTTACTGCTTTATCTTACATGTTCTGTATTACTGTTTCTTGTTTGAACGATTGAGACAATAGATGTGAAGTGACCATAGTAACACTTTCATGTAGTATGCACCCCCTCGTCTGGTTAGACAGTATTGATCGTATTATACGGTATTCATCTACCCGTAATACGTAGCTGGCTGAGTCATTCCCCCGCTCTCCAGTATTCTGGTTCTGGGGCGTGACAAGGTTTTAGTAGTGGCCCATGCAGGTCTGATTTTAGACTTGTGGGGTGTTTTTGATTTATAGGATGTCTCAATCACAAGTGTTTCCCCCTTGATCTCATGATTCGTTATTCTCAACCCTTGCTTGACATTCCGGTATCCTTTGACTTCATTGATCCTTCATATCCGGTTGTTTGATTGTTCTCTTGTCCCTTTTCTTAGGGGCACTTCGTCCGCATCGGTCAGAGCTGGACAACAACAAGAGCAACATGGGCAACATGACCAGGCTGGTCAGCAACAAGGGCCAGTCTCACCTCAGGAGACTATCCAAGAAGAAGTGATAGTAGAACCAGCAGCTGGACCGCAGTATCCGGATGTTCCACCACCACCAACAGTTCTACCTAACCAAGTGGACACAACGACTCTTCTGGAGATCATGAGAGGAATGATGGCTACTCAGCAACACCAGATGTTGGCCCAGCAGCGCATGCACACTCAACTACAAGAGCAGAATGTGTTGCTCAACCAAGTATTGCAGACGGCTTTGGAAAGAGGAGTGATGACTGATTCAGGAGCATCAGCCAGGTTTTGTAAGTACAACCCCCGCCGTTTCGAGGGCACGGAGGATGCCATATCAGCAGATGCATGGCTTAAGAATATTGAGGCTATTCTGACAACAGCTAAGGTGCCGGCAGAAGAACGTGTGGATCTAGTGAAGTTGTTACTTCAGGATCTCGTACGTGATTGGTGGGAATCAGAAGAAGTGGGCATCAGACGTCCTGTGGCTTGGGACAATTTTACTACAAGATTCAAGACCAAGTACTATGGAGTTGTGGCACGGTTTGAGCTACAACAGAAGTTTATCAGCCTCAGGCAGGCCGACAAGACTGTAGATGCTTATGCAGCGGAGTTTTACAGATTGAGTAGATTCGCCCCAGAGATGGTAGCAACAGAGAGCCAGAGGGCCATGAGGTTTCAGCAAGGGTTTCATCTTGAACTCTTGCAATTGATAGAGGGGCACAATTACCAAACTTTTGACGAAGTATTGACGGCAACTCGAAGGCATGAGATCACCATTCAGAGGCTTACGACGAGGACTGGGGGTTAGAAGAGATCCCACAGTCAGATTAAAGGAGGAGGGGGAGCAGCGCCCCGAACAACAGCACCATCCACTGGCATTCGTATCTACGATGTGGCGATACGAGGGCCAGCACCACCCAGGCAGCAGCAACAGCAATAGAAGAAGAACCAGCAACCCCCGGCGGGCTGTACTTATTGTGGAAAGATGGGGCAAACTAGAGATGTGTGTCAGACATTGAATGGAATGTGTCTGATATGTGGAAATCCAGACCATCGGGTTACCACATGTCCCATGAATTCGAGGTCAGGAGGACTAGGGCAGCAGTTTCCTACTCTGCCAGCACCAGGGGCAGGCCAGTATCGAGGACCAGCGGTGGCAGTAAGGCCGTTGGCACAGCGTCCGTTTATACTGCAGGCTCAGATATTTCGGCAGCAGGGGCCGCCGATGCAGCAACACCAGCATAGACCACCCCAGCATCATCAAGGAAGGGGCCAGCAACAACACCAGGCTAGGCCGCAGCATGGAAACCAGCAAGGAGGTCGAGGGCAAGCATTCACTCTGTCCTTGGAGGAGGCATTGGCATCGGGAGATGTTGTGGCAGGTAACATTCTCGTCGCATCATATCCCGCAGTAGCATTATTTGATTCGGGAGCATCCCATTCATTTATAACTGTACAATTTGCGACACGACTAGGAATAGAGTTCGAGGCATTGCCAGGGAGGTTGAATATACTCACTGGTAATGGGCTCGTAGGAGTTAGTAGAGTTATTTTAGCATGTAGCGTTGTAGTTTGCGGGCATTCCTTACCCGTCCGGTTGATAGAATTTTCTGTTGGAAATTTCGACGTTATCTTAGGCATGGACTGGCTGAAAGACAGTCATGCGACAATAGATTGTCGTAGAGGGAGTGTATCTTTTGATATTCCAGGCATGAAGAGATTCACCTTAGTCAGATCAGGAGCAACTCAACAAGAGCAGGGAGTAATAACGGCAATGGAAGAAGTTCAGATTCTGAAGGTAGTTGAAGAGTTTCTAGACGTATTTTTCGAAGAACTTCCAGGTCTACCACCGGTTAGAGATATTGAGTTCAGTATAGAATTGGCACCAGGAACTAAACCGATATCAGATCGGGTTTACAGAATGGCGGATTCTGAGCAGGCCAAGGTATATCAGCATATAGAGGAACTGAAGGAGAAGAAGTTCATCCAAGCTAGCGTATCACCGTGGGCAGCACCAGTGGTACTTGTAGGGAAGAAGGATGGGTCATCCAGATTGTGCATCGATTATAGGAAACTTAACGCGACAACAGTGAAGAACAAGTACCCATTACCTAAGATCGACGACTTATTTGATCAGTTGAGCAAAGCTAGAGTTTTCTCTAAGATAGATCTTCGTTCAGGGTACCATCAGGTGAGGGTTCGGAAGGAAGATATTCCCAAGACAGCATTCAGGTCGAAGTATGGGCATTATGAATTCTTAGTAATGTCGTTTAGTTTGACCAATGGTCCAGCAATATTCATGGATTTGATGAATCGCATTTTTATGCGATACTTAGACCAGTTTGTCGTTGTGTTTCTTGACGACATTCTCGTATACTCTGCTAGTGAAGAGGAGCATGAGGACCACCTCAGGAAAGTGTTACAGGTTCTGAGAGTGAACCAGTTGTATGTCAAGCTCAGCAAGTGTGAGTTTTGGTCAGATCACATTTTATTTTTGGGTCACATCATATCAGGAGCTGGAGTCACAGTAGATCCCAAGAAGGTAGAAGCAGTAGAAAGTTGGCCAGTACCCAAGACCGTAGCAGATGTACGGAGCTTCTTGGGATTGGCAGGATATTACAGAAGGTTTGTGTCAGACTTTGCAAGGCTTTCAGCACCCATGACCCGCTTGACCCGGAAGGATGTACCATTCGTTTGGACGGCAAAATGTCAGGCATCATTCGAGACTTTGAAGCAGAAATTGATATCAGCACCTATTCTTACTTTGCCAGTTGGACCCGGAGGTTTTACAGTATATTGTGATGCGTCAGGTAAAGGACTTGGATGTGTCCTTATGCAACATAGGAAGGTGATAGCATATGCATCTAGGCAGCTTCGGGACCACGAGAAGAATTACCCAACTCATGATTTGGAGTTAGCGGCCGTAGTGTTTGCTCTGAAGCTATGGAGGCATTACTTATATGGTGACCGAGTGGAGATGTACACAGATCATAAAAGTCTGAAGTATATCTTTACTCAGAAGGAACTAAATATGAGGCAGAGAAGATGGTTGGAGTTGATTAAGGATTATGACGTGGAGCTTCAGTATCATCCAGGCAAGGCTAATGTAGTAGCAGACGCTCTTAGCAGGAGAGACGGCGCATTTATGTTGACAACACAGAGGCATATCTTAGAAGACCTTCAGGAGATGGACATCGAAGTTATACTTCCTAGTGATGTAGGAGTTCTAACAAGTCTGCAAGTTCAATCCGAATTGGTAGGCAGGATCAAGGCAGCTCAGGCACAAGACCCAAGGATTCAGAAACTTAGGGCAGAATGTGAGTCAGGACTCAGGAAGGAGATGAGAATTCATGAAGATGGTACACTTAGGTTTGGATCACGTCTATGTGTGCCTAGTGGAGATATCAGACAGGAGGTTATGGAAGAAGCTCACAGTTCTCAGTATTCTATTCACCCTGGAGGGACCAAGATGTACCAAGATATCAAGCAGCATTTCTGGTGGAACGGGATGAAGAGGGAGATATCTAGATTTGTTTCCCGTTGCTTGGTATGTCAGCAAGTGAAGACAGAACAACAGAGGTCAGCTGGGTTATTGCAACCACTTCCTATCCCGGAATGGAAATGGGAGCATATTACAATGGACTTTGTGACCGGTTTACCGAGATCACCAAGTGGTAAGGACGCCATTTGGGTGATAGTGGACCGACTTACAAAGGTAGCACACTTTCTTCCTTTCAGAGTAGGATAATCTACAGAAAAGTTGGCAGAGTTGTATATGCAACAGATAGTCAGGCAGCATGGAGTCCCTGTCAGTATTCTATCGAATCGAGATACCCGCTTTACATCACATTTCTGGAAGAGCTTACATCATAGTCTGGGTACCAAGTTAAGATTTAGCACGGTCTACCATCCGCAGACGGATGGGCAATCAGAAAGAACGATTCAGACTTTGGAAGATATGTTGCGAGCTTGCACTCTAGATTTTGGAGGGTCTTGAAAGAGTCACCTGCACTTAGTCGAGTTCTCATACAACAATAGTTATCAAGCCAGTATCCAGATGGCGCCATTCGAAGCACTATATGGTAAGAAGTGCAGGTCACCGCTTGTATGGGATGATATCGGGGAGAGGAAGATGTTAGGCCCAGAAATGATTGTTCAGACGGTTGAAGTGGTTAAGGGAATTAGAGAACGACTTCGAGTTGCACAGAACCGGCATCGTCATTGGGCGGACCAGTATCGTAGGCCGTTAGAGTTCTCTGTTGGGGACCACGTATTCTTGCGGATCTTACCTACTCGTGGGGTCATTAGATTTGGCGTTCGCGGGAAATTGAGTCCGCAGTACGTGGGCCCATTTGTTATCCTTGATCGGATAGGCGATGTTGCTTATCGTTTATCCCTTCCACCTTCGTTAAGAGAGGTGCATGACCTGTTTCATGTATCTCAATTACGTAGGTATGTATCGGACCCAAGCCATATCCTCGATCATTCTGAGCTGGTTGTTGGTACCAACCTGTCTTACGAGGAACAGCCTGTGTCCATTTTGAACCGAAGAGAGAAGATACTCAAGAATCGAACAATTAGTCTGGTCCGTGTTGCTTGGGGTCATCACTCCTTGGGAGAGTCAACGTGGGAACGTGAGGATGATATCCGATCACGGTATCCACACCTGTTCGACTCACAAGGTATATCTCTTTCTGTATACCTTGATTGTCCTGATTCTTCATGCTTATCACCTTATGGGTAGAGCTACTTGATATCATGGAATGATGGATTTACATATATAGTACTTGCTTTTGATATGGTAAAATGATTGCTTGCTCACTAGAATTGCTTGTATTAGTTTAGCTCCGATATTTCTACCTGCTTGGATTTGAAATTTCGAGGACGAAATTTTTCTAAGGTGGGTAGAGATGTCACTCCCCGTTCCCAGAATTCCTATTTTTATACATGTACAAATCATGTATATTTATTTAGTATTTATCATGTATCATCCTGTATTTAAATTTCTTTAATTTCATGTTAATTAATTGTCTGTATTTTATTTCCTGCAATTTTATTCCTGTATTTTATTTTCTGCTTTTAACCTCTCTGCTTTGCTTTCGGGTTGGCCTTGGATGGACCCGAACAAATCCGACCCAATAATCCCACCTACCACCATCCTTCCTATTTAAAGCCTCCATCTCCTTCTCTCTCCTCATAACTCTCCTTCATCATTACTTCTTCTTCTTCCTCATCACTCTCTCCACCAACCAACAGCAGGCAAGTGCAATCTTGCTTCTTGCTTGGAGAACCATTTTTATGGTTCATTTGTCTTCCTCTTGTGATTTTAAGAGAGTTTAGTACTTAGCATTTTTGATTTCTTTGGCTGGTTTCTCCTAGATCTAAGTTGCGATATTCTCGGTTGTTTATGGGTTTGATCTTCCAACCTGGCGTGCTTTTTGGAGTAGATGGTTCATGTTGTAGAGCTTCTCCTTCTACACCATTCTGAACCATGGGAACTTCATTTCTGGATTGGAACGAAGGTTCAGTCACGCTCACGTTCTTACGTGCGTGCGTGAATTTTCAGTCACGCTCACGTTCTTACGTGCGTGCGTGAATTTTCAGTCACGCTCACGTTCTTACATGCGTGCGTGAATTTTCAGTCACGCTCACGTTCTTACGTGCGTACGTGAATTTTCAGTCACGCTCACGTTCTTACGTGCGTGCATGAATTTTTAGTCACGCACACGTCTTTACGTGTTAGCGTGAATTTTTAGTCACGCTCATGTCTCTACGTGCCAGCGTGAATTTTGAGTTACGCTCACGCTGTGCGTACGTGAGTCACTTTTCACGCTCACGTCTTTGCGTGCGTGCGTGAATTTCTTATCACGCTCACTTTTCACGCTCGCTTTTCATGCTCACTTTTCATGCTCACTTTTCACGCTCACTTTTTATGCCCACGCTGTGCGTGCCAACGTGAACCACTTTTCACGCTCACTCCTACTAGACTTGTTGGCGTGACTTGTTGGCCTTAGCATAGACTTGTTGTCGTGACTTCCTGACCTGGGGGTTTTTATTTGTTCTATAATTTATTCATTTAAATGGTGACATGATAGTTCTCCTATTATATCCTTGTGCTTTTTGCATGAACTCGATAATCTTAGCATGTTAATATTTTGATACATATGGTTGTGTAGGACATGCCTTGTGTCTTTACTGGTTTATGGATACCCAGTAAGGCTGGAACTTAACCGTGAGAGTTATAGACTCAACCCCATTTAATGCTCAATGACTTTCATGCCTTGTTACCATTGATAATAATGGTTATCTTGACTAAAATTGATCATGCGTTCCTAGTTGGAACTAAGAGACTGGCTAGTCGTCTTATTGAATTGATTGAATGAGACACGTTCATGTAATGAACTATTGTAATCGATTAGCCGATCCCGAATATTGGCATACAGGCACATACAGGCTTCAAATTATTTATTTATTATTTAGTTATTTATTTATCTTACAAAAATAGCATGTGTACTTTATGGTCAAGACATGATTATTCCGTGGTCAGATTTGATTGTTGCATTATGCTATGTAAGACCTACAACCTAGCCGCACGGGTATCGTTGTAGAGTTGTGCATATCGTACCCCGTACGAAAGTACTCATTTGAATGACCATGATCCAGGGCATGGGATTTCGCTTAACATAGAGGCTCTAAGTTAAATAAAATAATGATGGCATAGAGAGAATGGATTCCCGAGTTCTTACATGGCAGCCCTCTTGGGACTAGTAGTGCCCGACAGGCCGACTGGTTTCCACAGATACTATAAATCTGTCACACAGGCAGGGAACGGTATCTGCTTATATTATTAAATTGTACATGGTATATTAATGGTGGGCGTCCCGCTGGGACTCGTCTAATTACATGATTGGCGCAATTGATTGACTGGATAGACAAGCCTTGCTTGCACATAGTAAGAACTGAGGAATCCCTATTCGCATAATTCCAGGATAACTTGGGACTCACAATAGCAAGCCGTAGGAGTTGATTGGCCGTTCAAGATGATTTGTTTGTGTACTGTACCTACTCTGTTGCCTAACTGAGATGATCAGAATGTCAGGACATGACGGGCCAACTTTTGTCATTGTTTAGTTGGGAGGTTGGTTCGAAGTGTCGTGATGTGATGTGAATCCTAGTGGAAGTAGAGATTTATTATTATATCCTCTTACTTACTGGTTTAATCCTTCATATCGTGCTCCCTTGTGGTACTTGCTATTAGAGGTCTAACCTCTCTGGTTTTGCATGGCCAGATTTAGAGCCGGTCCCCGAGGATCCAGCTTACTTCTACCTCCAAGATGGTCAATACTAGAGGAATGATTGCAGGAGGACTCGAGTGGGTTCCTTACTCCACCGCTCGTTTTGTTATTTATTTATACTTAGCCGTTTGGCACCGACATGTTAGTCGGATTGTCTTGCACTCACTTTTACATAATTGTAACTAAGTCAGACTGCAGCTGCTAACAATTGTGTATACTTGCTACATCATCTGGCTATGTTTTGTAAAGCCAGATCTCAAGAACATTTTGATTTAAGCATTTGGGACGCCTTACTGCTTTATCTTACATGTTCTCTATTACTGTTTCTTGTTTGAACGATTGAGACAATAGATGTGAAGTGGCCATAGTAAGACTTTCATGTAGTATGCACCCCCTCGTCTGGTTAGACAGCATTAATCGTATTATACGGTATTCATCTACCCGTAATACGTAGCTGGCTGAGTCAATCCCCCGCTCTCCAGTATTCCGGTTCTGGGGCGTGACACAAGGTATCATCCTGAGCAACTGCCTGAACCTCTCCAGGGGTCTAGGTCGCGAGTGTAAACTAGGCAAGCTCCAAGTAAGGGTGCAGGGTTCCTCATCATCCTCTGTAAAATTTTCAACAGGTCCAGTCAGGACGGAAGAGAGCACAAAATATCTCACGCAGTTCATATCATGTTAGGAAATATAAAGCATGCAATAGAGTAAGGTAGATGAAACGCTGAAAGAAGAATGTATATGAAAACAGCAGAGATTTGATAATGGAAAATATCTATATATGATAAGTAAGAACTGTAAGCAACATGTGATTTAGAGCACAATATGGTTATATAAACGGGTTAGGTTATACAATAAAATGGGACTCCTTTGTACGTGGGTGTACAATGGACATATACAATTTCTTATACAATAGGATTGATCACATAACCAATTCTACTCTCCCTTCCCAATCAATACACAATGATCCAATTCAGTTACGTTACCTTATACAATGGCTTGTACAATGGCTTATACAATGGCTTGTACAATGGCTTGTACAATGGCTCAATGTGATAATGAGAGTACAATATGCACAATGAGTGTACAATGATAAGGGTATTCAATAAATACAATATGTAAGTGAAACGCACATCACAATATGTATTTAGTGAATACAAGGAGATAATATCTCAGAAGAAGATCCACATAGTACCAATCCGTGATAATGATCGTGTCAGCATCAAGTACAGTAATCTAGAGCAAGAATGTAAATCCAGACAAGTATGAAACGGTCAGAGAATGTACTCGCCTCGTATCTGAATGTCTGAAGTAAATGTACTGTCCGAGATGAGGTACCTGACTCCTAGTTAGAGCAACACAAGTCAAGATGTATACAAAGGATGATAAATATAATCTACAATGCATCTGCATGCTGTCTAGGTCAAACTAGACAAAAGTCAACACTTGGTCTACTCTAGTCAACTATACTAGTCAAATTAGGTCAACTAGGCCACTCCTAACCCCAGCAAGTCTCATTAGGCCTAACCAAGCCTAGTCTAGCAATCACACACCAATCACAAGGCTATACAAGCCAACACAAGCACACATCAGGGCACATTCATATTTAGCTATTTATCATAGTATTAATATATAGCTATATGTATATAGGATTTCATATATTTACAACATTATACAATAAGAGAAAGTTAGAGAGGGAACTAGCATGTAAGGCTATGTGTGTGTGTGAACATGGAGGTGTACATGAAAAGAGAAACCAACACAAGGCCATATATCTTGAACCCACATATATACATATCTATATACACCTATATGTATATAACATAGGTAATCTCTATTCATCACATTAACATATTTACATATATACATTCATACATATTTCATATATATACACATAGAGATATAGAGAGGGGGTTAAGGGCTAATACATGTGTGTGTATGTGAGAGTGAGGGAGGAACTTGTGTGTTCAGAAACTGCAAACAGGGAAGTGTGTGCTTGTGAGGGAAAATAGTGAACTCAAAGGCAGTTCTCAGAGAATGCAAGAAAGGAAACCACATCAATTCTCAAGTTTCTAACAGTGGAGTGTCAATGTGTCATTTGTGTGTGCATAGGGGGTCATGTATGCAGCAGGAACATGCTGTTCAGGATATAAAATATGAGGATACAACATCCTGAATTCAGGACAGCAATATAGATAAGTGAGTGAACATAATGTGTCAATGTGTGTGTGTGTGTCAACATACAAGGCAAAAAGGAATGGGAATTCAGTCCAATAAAATCTACATTTCCTCTAAGTCCCTACCCAAATCTCAGTTTAACTACACATAGGAAGCAAGTCAATGTGAATGTAAACCAATCTCAGGCATTCAGTAAATTGAAGAGGGAAAATCAGTATTCAGTCCCATGTTCACAACACCCAGATTTCAGGAAAACAGAACCTATTGCTAACAGTGAAACAACTCGAGATACTAACACAGTTAATAGAGAATGGGAATTCAATTCATAAACTCAGGGTTAAGAAGTATCATGGACTGAATCAAACAAATCATTCATTTACAGTATATACAGTGAATCTCAGGTTATTTGCCAATTCGAAAAGGAAAGGAATCAATTCAATTTGATTTAAGAATCAATCTCAGGTTTTGTTTGAAAATGAAAGGGAATTAATATCCCAGTCTTAGATTTTAACACATGTAAAGCAAAAAGGGAAACAATCCAGTTTAGACAACCATGGTAAATTCAATCAGAACACTCAGGTATTTGATCATGAACTCAGTTAGAAAATTAGTCCCAGTTGGTTTACAGTTCAGGAATTTAAGAGTTAACTAAACCTTCATTCACAGGTTAATGAAAAAGGGAACTAATCCCAGTTTAATACATATTAATCAACACTCAAGACTCAGTAGATTAGAGCGTAAAACAGGAATCAATTCTCAGTTCAACATATATGCATTCAATTTAGTTTACAGGGAAAAAGAAGGAACACATTATCAGTGATTTCCTATCATTAACACAATCCAAGTGAACTAATACCATGCCCATGAATAAAACATGAAATTTCAAGGATCAAAATTCAGTTGAAAACAGTGATTAAATTCAGGATGAATTCCTGAAACATGCATTCATTTAAAACACTCAGTCTATACCAGTTAACAGCTCATTTCCAAATGTTCGAATTCCATTTGAAATTCAAAAAAAAACCAAATCTAAATCTGTAAACAGTCTTTTAGTAGACTAATACACAAGTAGGGATTAAACATATTAATTTAAACATCATTTAATCGGTTAAAATTGGGAAGAGCAATGGAATTAACAGAAATAAACACTGCGTATCAGTGAACCCCAATTTCAAACCCAAAATACATTGAAAATCAAATATATTGCAAAACAAAAGGTTGGTAAATCATGTCACATAGTAGTAGGTATCAAAGGTGTCATCGTGTCCAGGAAAATGGACACGAATCGTGTCCAAAACACTACACGAACACAGACTCGAAACTGTGTACAAACAGTGTCGTGTACGCGTGCACGTGTCTGTAGAACACGACACACGACACGACACAACACGTGGGTGTGCACACGTGTACGCCTAGACTAGGGGGACGTGTACATGTGTCTGTATCATGTCCATGTGAGTCATGTTAGGAGTACGAGACCCATGTCAGTGCGAGAATTTAGACTGGAAAAATCTCGTGCACGACCGTGCGTGTGCAGTGCGGGCTCGATTGCTCCCAAACCATTCCACGAGGTCCTACGAAACTTTGTAGGCCTCGTGTCAGTCATGTAGGGAGTCATCATGTCGAATTTCGTGTGGTGAAGTGGCGTGTACACTGCACACCAAACCCCGAACAGCAGGGGATCGAACCACAGTGCGCGCGCGTGTGCACCCGTGTGTGCTCGCGTCGATTCTGACACGACACGACACAGAGATCCACTCAGATGAACAGAAATGCATAAGCAATAGCAAAACCTAAATTTCTATTTAAAAATATCCTGGAATTTAGGTCGAAAAGCTCACTGAGGTATTTCGACAAAAAGTTTGGGGACAGGTCTGATACGTGTCCAAACGAACACGAAACTATTGAAACCCGACACGAAACTAATGCAGACACTTAGGTGACTCCTAGGGCTTCCTAAATATGAAAAAAAATCAAAATTTCATAGAGAAATGGAGAAGTTACCTATACTTGAACTTTTAAGAAAAACCCCCTTTCTATAGCTCTTCTCCTTGATGTCCCAATCCACTCAAATCACAACAAACTGAAATGAAACTTCAATGACAGCAAGAATAGGTGTATTAAAACATAATGGAGGAGATTTGAATGAAAAAGGAAAATGAATGGAATTCTAGGGATTAAATGAAATAGGAAACAAACCTTTCTTAAACTTTGAGCTTTCCTAAGAAAGAGGCAACCCTAAAATTAGGAGAGTATTTATAGGGTGATGTTCCCAATGATGATATGGTGGCTGGCCACTATGTCTAGGGATTAGGGTTTGGTAATTTCTTTGGGCTTTGGGCCAACCTACAAGGCTATGAGCTAAATGATTTAATAAAGGTTCTAAATCATAAGCCATGACTTATGACTTTCTAATTCTTATTGCTAACTAGAGTCTAATGACCAAACTAAGGATTAGCTTAGGTTAGACTAGAGTCATATATCCTAACCAAGCCCATACTAACTAGGGTTAGCTTCTAGGTTGGTCTACAAGGGTCAAAACTAGTCAAAGTCAACCTAGTCTAAACAATTCCAAAATAATCCCTAAAAATTCCCATAATTTCAAATAAATTCTAATAAATCCAAATGATCCTAAAAATGTCAAAAAACCCTAATCACATGGCTAGGCTCTAGGGTAGGCAGTCTCTACTGTTCACTAGCAAAACACCAAAAATTACAAGTCATGAATTTAAATAGTTTAAAAATAATTAAAAATAACTAAAAATCATAACATGAAATAAATACCATTAAATAATAATTATAATTACAAAATTTAAAAATTACCCTCTTCTGGAAAACTGGGTGTTACAATCCTACCCACCTTATAAAAATTTCGTCCTCGAAATTAAGATGATCGCACCCCTTCTAGGTCACACATAGACAAGGGTCAATCACTAGTCAATTTTCTCAACACCCTAGTACTTGGTCATCAGCTGGTCAACTTCTTAGGATTTACTTATGCTAGCTACCTAGTGTTGGCAACTAGGGATTAGCAAAGAAAACTCTATAATAGACTAGCTCTTAACTTTCAAATCCTATCAAGTCACCCATAACTAATTACCCACAAGCTAAGCACACCAATCCCAAATACCACATATATATAAGCTCAAGAACAAAAACCCATCACATATATCCTAAGTATATCATCTATATATATAGGCCTCTTAGTCCTAGGTGAAACTACAACTATGCTCAAAGGCAGGCTCTGGTCACTGGGTGCCTTACTGGAAGGGTAAAGGAAAACTATAATAAATCATCAAGCTTGTATGGCATACTAACATCCTATACGTAACTGGTTGGTATCATAATAACAGGGAATTATCTGCAATGGGTTACTATTCTAGTACCAATGCTAACTATCACCTCTGGGGTACAGACACTCTACAAGTCACCATATCTATATACTATGAATGAACTACCTATGAACAAGCTCTACAAACTAAACATCCCTACTCCTAAGTCATTTATAACAATAAAAGGGTATGATGTTTTAAACATTCTCAAGATACAATCTGCTAATCATATGCGTCTGCCCAAAATTATGTTGTCTAGAGTCTTCATCATGCTAGTGAGCAAGGCTGCGATAATCACAGAGTCCTTGACTAAGGTACGTACCTCTAGGTTCATGGTATTTAAAATTTTTGTATTGTCGTACGCGACGGCAAAAATCTTAAATTCCTATACCCAAGAAATACATCCGAAATCTGACTACATGTCCTCGCTATGCCAACTAACACGACTATCGAAGATTCTAGATCCCATGATTTAGGTGACCTAGCCCATATGATTTATCTCAGAAGAAAATTAACATAACACCAAAAACAACAGGACAAAATTGATAAATCAACAAGGAACAGGGATAATCGAATTTCAAGACAGCTATAATAGGCAATTGCGGAAATGAAATCAAAAGAACGGAACCTGCAACTAGATCTCCAACGGCCTGTGCATCCTTGACTGTCCTGATGATAGCTCGCCCTGCTAGTTTCCCCTGGTCTGCTGCTGATGCTGCATGAATCACCGTTGCTGAGAGAAATCAGAAATAACGGAAGAAAATCTTTGTACAGATAGAGGTGCACCTCCAATGTAGCAGAAACGCCAACCTGAGTCGGCACAATAAGAGCTACGGTCTCGAGGCCCTGATGAACAAGACGAGAGGTGGCCAGCCTCTCGATAGTATCCTACAACCGAAACGATAAGATAGTGTCTTCATAACCATCATAAAGACAGATCAAAACAAGAAGCAATTTCTGAGAATGAAGCGAAAATCAAATGAGGACAGTTTATATTCAAGGGAAGTCAATAAGCAGCAAATTTAGATAAGAGGAATCTGATTAAGAGTTTTTCCTAATGTGATTGAGTACCTCCAAAAATAATCCTAATCCTGCTGCAGGCTGTAGTGATACTCTACTTCGAATACCACTACATAAACTCAACCTGCATGGGCCACCACTAAAAACGTGTCATGACCCGCACCCACCGTGAGGGTACGAGTACGTAACAGCGTCCAGCCTACGCCGCAGTGTCGGCGGTAGAACGATGTTCTAGGTCATGAACTATAACTACATGACATGAAATATACTCTCCAAAAGGAGGCCAACACAGAGGTACAACTCAATCACAATCTAAGGTAGAATATAACACGATGGAAATAGATAAGAAATCCTCAACTAGGGTACAGCAGAATAAAATAATAAAGTCTCATCAACTCTAAAATATATAACTCTGAAAATAAAGACAACAGCTAAGCATGAAAAGAAGGAACAGTCTAAGCTATCTACACTATACAAGGTATCATTCTGAGCAGCTGCCTGAACCTCCCTAGGGGTCCAGGTCGCGAGTGTCAACTAGGCAAGCTCCAAGTAAGGGTGCAGAGTTCCTCATCATCCTCTGTAAAATTTTCAACAGGTCTAGTCGGGACGGAAGCGAGCACAAAATATCTCACGCAGTTCATATCATGTTAGAAAATATAAAGCATACAATAGAGTAATGTACATAAAACGCTGAAAGAAGAATGTATATGAAAACAGCATAGATTTGATAATGGGAAATATCTATATATGATAAGTAAGAACTGTAAGCAACATATGATTTAGAGCACAATATGGTTATGTAAACGGGTTAGGTTATACAATAAAATGGGACTCCTTCGTACGTGGGTGTACAATGGACATATACAATTTCTTATACAATAGGATTGATCACATAACCAATTCTACTCTCCCTCCCCAATCAATACACAAGGATCCAATTCAGTTACGTTACCTTATACAATGGCTTGTACAATGGCTTATACAATGGCTTGTACAATGGCTTATACAATGGCTTGTACAATGGCTTGTACAATGGCTCAATGTGATAATGAGAGTACAATATGCACAATGAGTGTACAATGATAAGGGTATTCAATAAATATAATATGTAAGTGAAACGCACATTACAATATGTATTTAGTGAATACAAGGAGACAACATCTCAGAAGAAGATCCACATAGTACCAATCCGTGATAATGATTGTGTCAGCATCAAGTACAGTAATCTAGAGCAAGAATATAAATCCAGACAAGTATAAAACGGTCAGAGAATGTACTCGCCTCGTATCTGAATGTCTGAATTAAATGTACTATCCGAGATGAGGTACCTGACTCCTAGTTAGAGCAACACAAGTCAAGATGTATACAGGGGATGATAAATGTAATCTATAATACATCTGCATGCTGTCTAGGTCAAACTAGACTAAAGTCAACACTTGGTCAACTCAAGTCAATTACACTAGTCAAACTAGGTCAACCAGGCCACTCCTAACCCCAGCAAGTCTCATTAGGCCTAACCAAGCCTAGTCTAGCAATCACACACCAATCATAAGGCTATACAAGCCAACACAAGCACATATCAAGGCACATTCACATTTAGCTATTTATCATGGTATTTATATATAGCTATATGTATATAGGATTTCATATATTTACAACATTATACAATAAGAGAAAGTTAGAGAGGGAACTAGCATGTAAGGCTATGTGTGTGTGTGAACATGGAGGTGTACATGAAAAGAGAAACCAACACAAGGCCATATATCTTGAACCCACATATATACATATCTATATACACCTATATGTATATAACATAGGAAATCTCTATTCATCACATTAACATATTTACATATATACATTCATACATATTTCATATATATACACATAGAGATATAGAGAGGGGGTTAAGGGCTAATACATGTGTGTGTATGTGAGAGTGAGGGAGGAACTTGTGTGTTCAAAAACTGCAAACAAGGAAGTGTGTGCTTGTGAGGGAAAATAGTGAACTCAAAGGCAGTTCTCAGAGAATGCAAGAAAGGAAACCACATCAATTCTCAAGTTTCTAACAGTGGAGTGTTAATGTGTCATTTGTGTGTTCACAGGGGGTCATGTATGCAGCAGGAACATGCTGTTCAGGATGTGAAATTTGAGGATACAACATCCTGAATTCAGGACAGCAATGTAGATAAGTGAGTGAACATAATGTGTCAATGTGTGTGTGTGTTTCAACATACAAGGCAAAAAGGAATGGGAATTCAGTCCAATAAAATCTACATTTCCTCTAAGTCCCTACCCAAATCTCAGTTTAACTACACATAGGAAGCAACTCAATGTGAATGTAAACCAATCTCAGGCATTCAGTAAATTGAAGAGGAAAACTCAGTATCAGTCCCATGTTCACAACACCCAGATTTCAGGAAAATAGAACCTATTGCTAACAGTGAAATAACTTGTGATACTAACACAGTTAATAGAGAATGGGAATTCAATTCATAAACTCAGGGTTAAGAAGTATCATGGACTGAATCAAACAAATCATTTATTTACAGTATATACAGTGAATCTCATGTTATTTGCCAATTCGAAAAGAAAAGGAATCAATTCAATTTGATTTAAGAATCAATCTCAGGTTTTGTTTGAAAATGAAAGGGAATTAATATCCCAGTCTCATATTTTAACACATGTAAAGCAAAAAGGGAAACAATCTAGTTCAGACAACCATGGTAAATTCAATCAGAACACTCAGGTATTTGATCATGAACTCAGTTAGAAGAATTAGTCCCAGTTGGTTTACATTTCAGGAATTTAAGAGTTAACTAAACCTTCATTCACAGGTTAATGAAAAAGGGAACTAATCCCAGTTTAATACATATTAATCAACACTCAAGACTCAGTAGATTAGAGAGTAAAATAGGAATCAATTCTCAGTTCAACATATATGCATTCAATTTAGTTTACAGGGAAAAAGAAGGAATCCATTATCAGTGATTTCCTATCACTAACACAATCCAAGTGAACTAATACCATGCCCAGGAATAAAACATAAAATTTCAAGGATCAAAATTCAGTTGAAAATAGTGACTAAATTCAGGATGAATTCCTGAAACATGCATTCATTTAAAACACTCAGTCTATACCAGTTAACAGCTCATTTCCAAATGTTCGAATTTCATTTGAAATTCAAAAAAAAAACAAATCTAAATCTGTAAACAGTCTTGTAGTAGACTAATACACAAGTAGGGATTAAACATATCAATTTAAACATCATTTAATCGGTTAAAATTGGGAAGAGCTATGGAATTAACAGAAATAAACACTGCATATCAGTGAACCCCAATTTCAAACCCAAAATACATTAAAAATCAAATATATTGCAAAACAAAAGGTTGGTAAATTATGTCACATAGTAGTAGGTGTCAGAGGTGTCTTCGTGTCCAAGAAAATGGACACGAATCGTGTCCAAAACACTACACGAACACAGACTCCAAACTGTGTACAAACTGTGTCGTGCACGCGTACACGTGTCTGTAGAACACGACACACGACACGACACAACACGTGGGTGTGCACACGTGTACTCCTAGACTAGGAGGACGTGTACATGTGTCTGTATCGTGTCCACATGAGTCGTGTTAGGAGTACGAGACCCGTGTCAGTGCGAGAATTTAGACTAGAAAAATCCTGTGCACGACCGTGCGTGTGCAGTGCGGGATCGATTGCTCCCAAACCATTCCACGAGGTCCTACAAAACTTTATAGGCCTCGTGTCAGTCATGTAGGGAGTCCTCATGTCGAATTTCGTTTGGTGAAGTGGCGTGTACACTGCACACCAAGCCCCGAACAGCAGGGGATCGAACCACAGTGCGTGCGCGTGTGCACCCGTGTGTGCACGCGTCAATTCCGACACGACACGACACAGAGATCCACTCAGATGAACAGAAATTCATAAGCAATAGCAAAACCTAAATTTCTATTTAAAAACATCCTAGAATTTAGGTCGAAAAGCTCACTGAGGCATTTCGACAAACAGTTTGGGGACAGGTCTAATACGTGTCCAAATAGACACGAAACTATTGAAACCCGACACGAAACTAATACAGACACTTAGGGGACTCCTAGGGCTTTCTAAATATGAAAAGAAATCAAAATTTCATGGAGAAATGGAGAAGTTGCCTATACTTGAACTTTCAAGAAGAAACCCCTTTCTATAGCTCTTCTCCTTGATGTCCCAATCCACTCAAATCACAACAAACTGAAATAAAACTTCAATAACAGCAGAATAGGTGTATTAAAACCTAATGGAGGAGATTTGAATGAAAAAGGAAAAGGAATGGAATTCTAGGGATTAAATGAAATAGGAAACAAACCTTTCTTAAACTTTGAGCTTTCCTAAGAAAGAGGCAACCCTAAAATTAGGAGAGTATTTATAGGGTGATGTTCCCAATGATGATATGGTGGCTGGCCACTATGTCTAGGGATTAGGGTTTGGTAATTGCTTTGGGCTTTGGGCCAACCTACAAGGCTATGAGCTAAATGATTTAATAAAGGTTCTAAATCATAAGCCATGACTTATGACTTTCTAATTCTTATTGCTAACTAGAGTCTAATGACCAAACCAAGGATTAGCTTAGGTTAGACTAGAGTCATATATCCTAACCAATCCCATACTAACTAGGGTTAGCTTCTAGGTTGGTCTACAAGGGTCAAAACTAGTCAAAGTCAACCTAGTCTAAACAATTCCAAAATAATCCCTAAAAATTCCCATAATTTCAAATAAATTCTAATAAATCCAAATGATCCTAAAAATGTCAAAAATACCCTAATCACATGGCTAGGCTCTAGGATAGGCAGTCTCTACAGTTCACTAGCAAAATACCAAAAATCACAAGTCATGAATTTAAATAGTTTAAAAATAATTAAAAATCACTAAAAATCATAACATGAAATAAATACCAATAAATAATAATTATAATTACAAAATTTCAAAATTACACTCTTATGGAAAACTGGGTGTTACACCAATGATCTAGATAATCAAGCTAGTTATTAGTCCTTAACATTTTCTTGTTAGATTCTGGGTGTGGCATTTCACAAAATCCATCCTAGACATGATATGCAAGACTGAACAATACAAGAAAGTGCACTATAATAAGCCACAACAAGAAAATATAATAAGCTAGAAGCTAGAAGTGCGCTACGACGAGCCACTATAGAGAAAATAGGGAGTGCGCCATGACAGGCCACTATCATATAAACAAAGAAATACATGTACAAGAGTGCATCACGACGGGTCACTACCTAGTAAGCAAAGAAGACATGTAACATTAGTGCGCCACGAAGGGCCACTATCTCGTAAGCAAGGAAAGACATGTACAAGAGTGTACCACGACGGATCACTATCTAGTAAGCAAAGAAAAGACATGTAACACGGGTGCGCCACGATGGGTCATAACAAAAAAATTCTAGACATGACTAGACTGTAAAGTACAATAAATTTCGGAAGGTGTGGCAATACATATCATAGCATATAAGAAAGAATCGAAAGGAAAGAAATATCATGATATGTGATAAGGAATAAATAAAAGTAAGTACATAACATAGAATAATAATTGAACATGTGCTAGTGTCAAGTGTATATATAGGGTGTACAATCATTCTCTAACTATACGGGATCATCTAATCATGTTAAAAATTTATTACAGTCGAAGAAAAATATAAAAAAAAGGGCCAAGTACAGAAAATATGTCAAAAAGATCAAAACTATAATTGAAATTATCAGTCGCATATGAACTCTAATTGAGGTGAAAAAAAAGATTCTTGAAGCCAAGACGGAGATCTACAACTTGTATGTTTCGAGTTTTACAAGGTTCTAACTACAAAACAGCTTAGACAGGCAAAAATGACAAAGTACAGGAAGGTGCGTAGGAAGCGCGCAGGAAGTGCACAGGAAGCGCACAGGAAGTGCACAGGAAGCGCACAAGAAGTGCAAAATGCGTAGCTTGCACGCCTGAAGTGTGCAGGAAGCACAGGTAGGTGCAGGAAGCACAGATTGCGCTTTTGAAGTACACAGAAGCGCAGGTTGGTGCAGGAAGCACAGCTTGCGCTTTTGAAGTGCACAAAAGCGCAGGTAGGTGCAAGAAGCACAACTAGCAATTTTGAAGTACACACAATCGCAGGTTGGTGTAGGAAGTTTGCTCATCTTTCCCAAAATCAGCACCAAAGTGCATAAGGAACCCATGAACTCAAAATGACATAATTTTTTCAAATAAGTCAAAATGAAACGGTTCAAAAGCCAAAATTGGATAGAACAAAATTTTCCACAATATAGGACCATAAGATTTCTGAAATACCAAACTTTTAGAGATTAAAACCAAGAAAACAAGAAAAAATCTTAAAACTTAGATCTATAAAAATATAACAATTAAAACCAAAAGCTTCAAGTTCTAAAGAGGCTTAGAATCATGCAAGGAAGAGAATAGAATAAACAAAAATGATAACAAAATAATATTATTCAAGATTTGGCAAGATGTACTTGCCTAGGTTAAGCACCAAGCCTAATCTTCTACTCCACCTCCAAGAGGGGTGCAAAACCGCACTCTAGGTCTCAAGGCCAAGCTCTTGGCAAGCTCCAAGGGGAGAGAAGAGAAAAAAAATAAAGAGAGAGTGAAGAGAATGAAAAGAGAGAGGTGAGAGAAAGTAAAAGGGTATATATAGAAGGAGATTTAATCATAACCATTGGATGGTGATCCATGTGAAGGTCTAAGTCAATCCTAGCCATCCAAAGAAAATCAAGTATCCATTGGATAATAGAATGCATCTACACTATTCACGAAAATATCTAAACACTATTTATCAAAATATCCAAAACACTACTTACGAAAATATCAAAAATACTATTCATGAAAATATCTAAAATCGAAAATATCTAAAATATAGAAAATCTTTCTGGACAGTATGCCGTCGGTATACACTGGTATACTAGCGATATGTCGATCAAGAAAAAAAATCTATAAGTTGAAAAAAAATTTAAAGCGTTCTAAAAACCAAGAAAATACGAAATACAGTCCAAAAATATGTATCGGTATATAAATACCGATACTGTGAGACGAGTCTCACACTCAACTCACCTCTCTTCTCAATTATAATGAAACATAGATGCCCCTTCGGCTTGCAACTTGACGGTGCTTTGGAAGGTGATGTTCATACATTATGTCCCGCATACATGAAGACTTCAACGCAGATGTACGCCTCGAAATGCCAAGGACTTCATGCCTCAGTACGTCCAAGCGAGCTCCGCCTCGAGCGAGCAGTTATCTGTCACTGCAGATATAAGTGAGAATTATTCGGTTTTGGACAAAAAATTGAACCGAATAAGAGATTCGGATCGATTTTAAAAAAATTCTTTTCGATTTTGAAAATACTAAATGTTCTTATTTGGTTTCGGTTTTGCGTTTCGATTTCGGTCCCAAAACAAAAACAGAAAAATTAGTTTATATATATATATATATATATATATATATATATATATATATATATATATATATATATATATACAATATGTGTGTTTGTGTGTGAGAGAGAGTATACTATAGGTATATACTAAATAAATTTAGGTATATTTAATTACTATATATATTAAAAAAAGTGCAAATAAACTTAAAAATTGAATAAACCAAAATAGTCCGAATAAACTGAAAACCAAACCAATTTAATTCGGTTTGGTTTGATTCGGTTATGGGCTAATTCAGTTCGGTTTTACTTATTCGGTTTTCGATCCAATTTATTTTTTTGCTTATTTGGCTTCGATTGAACCGAATTAACCGAATGCGCACTGTAAGCCCCCTGAATTTCTGGGATTTATTTTCGAATTTTCTAAATAATTTATTCTTAATAATTAATTTTGATCATTAAATGCTCTTTACCATGACTTGGAATTCTAGAGCATCAGGGATGCCAGTCTCTGGAAACTTTCTTCTTGAAGTTTGTAGTAGACGAGATTATCTTCATATTGATATTTCGTATCCCACTCGAACTTGTTCCCTTGTGCTCCATTTGCTTCGCGCAACTGTCAGGTCAATTTAGACCAATTTATCGTCAGTCGTAATTTGTGATTTAATTTCCAACTTAATTTTTGGGCCCGACATCGATCCAATCCAGTCGACCCAATATATGGCCCTGTCCTGTTTTGAGTCTACTATGCACGTGCCACTTGCGTGCCACCGAATTGATCTCCCTTGTGCTCCCATTTCATCCGTAATTTTAATTGGTTTAAATTATTATTTTAATTAAATCTTGGTCCCGAGCCTGTCCAAACTTGACCCAACACCCAACCCAAATTGGTGTGACCCCTGTCGTGACTACCCATATACCCCACTATTGTATTTGCCTTCTATCCTACTCAAAATATCTATTTCTCTTTCCTTGTATATATATATATATATATATATATATATATATATATATATATATATATATATATATATATATATATATATATATATATATATATATATATATATATATAAAATAAATACATATATATTAAATCTCTCTCTCTCCTCTCACCCATCACCTCACTCTCTCTCCTTCCCTCTCATATCAGCAACACCCCCCATCATGTGGCCGAACCCCTCACCCCTCACCCTCTACTTTTCTCCTTCTCTCTCTCTAAATATCTCTCTCTCTCTAAATATCCCACTCTCTTATATATATTAATATACACACACATACACAATTCTTTCCAACTCTCTCTCTCCAACTCTCACCAGTCGACCCCCTCCATTGGCCGACCCATGGCCGGCCGAGCCACCTCCACCACCTTCTTTCTCTTCATCTCCTTCTCCTCACTCTCCCTGGCCGACCACTCGGACCACCATCACAGCCTCTCCTTCACCACCGAACCACCACTCCTTTCTACCAAGCCACACGCCACCACCACCATCATCACACCGCCACCACCTTCACCAGTTCACCTTGGCCACCGCCCTCGCCGCACCTAGCTGCATCATTCGTCGCCGCTGTGCCCCTGCACAGCCAACAGCAGCAGTAGCAGAGCTAGGCGCAGCAGCACCAGAGCTAGGTGAAGCAGCAGCGCGCACGTGTGCGCGTGCACGGGCCGTCGTTGTACGCCGTCGCACCGTCGCATGGCCGCCGTAGCCGGTCCCCCTAGGCCTAGCGCACACCCCAGGCAGGCCCCATGGCCACCATCGTCCTCTCCGATGCGTTAAATAGCCGATTCGTGCGTTTGGCACGGGTTTCCGTCGGCGCGAGCTCGGAATGGGTCTGGAAATGGCGTTCCGTCGCAGCAACTTCGTGCACATTTTTCAGAAAATCCGACCGTTGGATCGGCAATTTCTTCACTCTGTCACAATATCGGTATATACCCCTTAATCTCTCTCAAATTTCATCCGTTAATTTCGTCGTTTGATAGATCAAAATCGGCCACCAAGTTGACGTTTTAATTTGAACTGTTTTTGGACAGTTTCGTGGAGCCGACTTCGTCAGCTCGTAACTCCGCAGTCGCAGCTCCATCTGGGGTACCACCAGTTCCTGTGTGTAGCTGGTATAACCCTCTTTCTGCTATTTCAATTTTGTTTCATTATGAGCACGTTTGATTGGTTGAATTCGACGCCAAAGTTGGCCGTCCGAATTCGTAATTTTCAAGTTGTTAAATTCTATTTTTGAAATTGGGACTCCGAATTCAATTTCTGACACCCCCAGTAGACCCGTGGCATCGTTCTGGCATATTTTTATATAAAGTTTGCTTAGTTTGGAGGGCATGGGCCCTGGCACGCATTTCGGTGAAAAACGAGCCCCATAGACCGGGTCAACAGGACTTTTTGATGCCGGCTCATCGGAATCCAATTCCGGATATACCGTTGAGTTGGTATCATCATTCTGGACTCGTTGGCATATAATTTGCTAGGTTTTAGTGGACATTGGTTCCGGCACGCATTTAGGTACAAGTCGGATACCAATATCCGGGTCAACGGGTTATTTTGAGATCGGCTCATCGGAATCCAATTTCGGATATACCGTTAAGTTCGTATCGTCATTCTGGACTCGTTGACATATAATTTGCTGAGTTTTGAGGACATTGGCTCCGACACACTTTTCTATGTAAATTGGAATTTTAATGTCCTGATCAACGGACCAATTTGAGATCGGGTCAACGAAATACAATTCTGGACATACCGTTGAGTTCGTATCGTCATTCTGACACGGACACCATTTTGACCCAAAATTACCTTTTTGCTTCTGTGTCCAAATTGGACTTATGGATTGGCTATCCTAGCTAATTTGACCATTCTGGACACGTTGGTGATGTTTATTTTATTATCCGACAATGTTTGTAGATATTTCTCTGTGTATTACCTTTTATTATAATTAATTCTTATTAAGTTTATATTTCGAAAGTAGTACAACGGAACTTAGATCAGTCAATTTCGGTGATCTCACATCGCTGAAATTGGCAAGATGATCATGTGGATCATTGTGATAAGATGATTAACCTTAACGTTGATTATCTTATCTCGATTTACGTGTCGTAGGTTTCGATGTATGAATAACGAGGTACAACTTGATATTTTAATTCTTAATTTAGAGTGACCATGTTTGACCAAGATATATGGTATATTGGTTGGTAATATTAGGAATAGTATGCTTAGGCTAGTTTTGACCTTGGTTGACCAAGTTTGACTGCTTTGACCAAAAGTCAACTATCAGTCAACACTTGGCCTAGAAATGTCTAGAAGTTGACCAGTTGACCAAAAGACAATTGTAAGTCAACCTTTGACCTGGTTCGACCTAGTTGACTTGGTTTGATTTTCTGTGACCTAGTTTGACCTAGTGTGACTCAATGTGACCTAGTTTGACTTAGTTGACTGAGACTGGCCTAGATTACGTAGCTTATACTATATAATCAAGCCTAACACTGTTGAACCCTAATTAGCTTATATGTATCTTATCTTTAGGTCTGTGGCATCACTCTGAGCATCGACCCCATTTGACAGCTCAGGACTGCAGGCGAGTACATTCACTGATAATTTTTATTGTCTTGATATCTGCTATATCTGATTCAGTTGTAGTGTCTTACTCGATTTCCAGTCACGATAGTTTACGGACTAGTATACGTTGGATCATGACATGAGATATTGTTCCTGGATTTTTTTGGTATATATGTACCTTTTATGTCTTGTTCCATGTACTTGTATAGACACCGATTTCTGAAAGGGAGTAGCTATCCTCTTAGGGAATTCCGTGTCATGACGTGTCATGTCCAGGTCCATTATACTATTCGGAGATGGAGAATTATTAGGGGTTATGTGATCAAAGCCACCCTGTCACTATATTCTTGTGCTCGCGCTACTCTCACCTCACGTAGGGTGTAGCGAGATCCTATTTACCTTGTGCTCGTTATCCAGGTTGGCCGGCATGACTTTCCGTTCCGGTCACCGCGGATTGCCGGGCCAAGTGGATAGCCTGTCCTGTCACTTATCCCAAGCCGATCACATAACGCTCTAATAATTCAAGGCACATTTTATATTTACTTTATCTTATCTTATATCCTGTTCTGTTCTACATTCAGTACTTTCTCACCATGCTATGATATATAGTTACTCACATGTTTTACATGCCCTTACATTGTACCTTGATGGGAGACTAAGTTTTGCTCGGAAGAAGGGTTACAACCCCGGTCCTTGTTTGGTTTAAGGGTTGTAACTCTGCTTTCGAACGGTTCCCAAGTCTTCCTATATCTTTGTCTTGTATTTCATTATACTGTCTCTTATAAAATTTGTCAATTCACATGGAACTGCTGTTAGTGCTTGTACTTGCTCATTTTCCTGGCAGGATACCGTTGATAATATTTTAGGAGTTGTTATACCATTATTGGACTTCATGATGTTGCAAGCTGAGATGGATCTCACTATTCTTCTATGTGAGTCGCCTGGTAGTTATCCTTAGTTTGTCTTATTTTTTTTCCTTATTTTTCTGTCTTATGATTCCTTCTAGTAGTTTCTAGTTGTTCTTGTGCCTTAGTTATCTTTTCTGTCTTATCTTCTTTAGATGTTAGGTTGTGATTGAGTATATTTGTAGTTCATGTACCTTCTAGATGTAGTGTATATTTATTGGGTACTAGACAGCGTTCTACCGCCGATACTGCGGCATAGGCTGGGCGTGGCCCACGTATTCGTATCCATATATCCGGTTGCGGGTCGTGACATATTTTTAGTGGTGGCCCATGCAGGCCAGTCTTTGCAAATAATGTGAAGTCGTGGTAGTACTTGAGCTTTTCTGTACTACAGCGAGCCTGTCCTAGGATTTAGGTTGAGCCATGAAATATTTTAGGAAATTAGTACTCAGTCACATTTTAGGAACTCTTGGTAGATTCCAGGGATGACCCCTGGGAATCTTATTTTGAACTTTTTGAAACTTTTCCCATTTGTTCTTGTCCATCCTGATTTCTGAAACATCTGTCCGTTATCAACTGTATTCTTCTTTGGTTTGAGTTTATGGACCCCAGAGGAAAGGTATAAGTTGGACTTATATATCTTCTAGGTTGAGACGAGAATATGATTTGCCAATCTCATATCAGGTTGAGATTGTTTTAGATTATATTCTAATGATTTCCTTTTTTCTTGACCTAGATAGTACCTTTGGACATCTCCTGAGAATTTTCTTCTAAACTCTACCTCGGGATCTGTTTCTGCTAGTTTCCATCTACTTATCCTTGATTCGTTGCTGAAAATTTTGAATCTTGATGTTCGTTGTTGACTTCGATTTTGATTTTGTTGAAGATAAGTTTTTCTGGATTGAGTAAATATATTCTGATAAACATATTTGATGAGGACGATGAGAACGATAAATGTCTACTTTATTTATGGAGTTTGGAATTTACCGCAGTCATATTAGCTAGCCTGACAGGGACATGGAGCATGATTTTGGATATACTATCCTAGTTGTGGCATTTAGATTCTCTTGCAGCCATACCGGTTGGCGTGGTAAGGAATCTAGATGACACGATTATAGGGTGTATACCTTAGTTATGGACTCTATCGTTTATTGCAGCTATGTTTACTGGCGTGGCGTAAATTCTGGCAACCTGATTTTGGATAGACGTGTATGGTTATCAGGTCGTATCTTAAGTTAATTCACTTCTTTTACCGATTGAGCAAGATAATTTCTACCATCATTTCTTGTTTATCGTTATTTTCTCTCCCATCGCATGATGATTTTCTCATCTTACCGTCATTTTCTTTGCCTTGTTTAGCTATATCTTGATTACACCAATCAACTATCTCGTATCTACTTCTGTCATCTATACTTTGAAATCTTTTTGAGCTATTGTATCTTTTTATCTTGAGAAAAGTCGAGGAAGTATCGTAATCATCTGTTTCGGAGTAGACGTTGGATCTTGGTAGTAGTCGAAGCAGAGCGAGATGATTACCCCGACATCCTTCTACAATCCTACATTTAGGTTTTCTTCCATAACAGAAGAAATTCAATTTCTTATCCTTGAACTGTTTCTTAAAATTCAATATCGTAAGATTTGATCTTCTCTATTTTGACCAGTCGATTTGGTCGTCTTGTTATTCGTGCCAAAGAGTCTTGGTTGCTGACTAGACTCTAGATGACTTCAAATTCCTTTGTGACTTGGATTTTTTATCCTTGGATGCTCGTACCCAGCCTTCGTTGATCTTATTCTCAATCTTGCCCAAATTCTGATTTACTCAAAAGTTGATCAACTTAGATCGTGTTGCGACAAATTTCTTTATCGTGGTTGGATTTCAATGCTATTAACCCTCGTGCATTGCCTTCTGATTTTGATCATGTTTAGATTTTGGACACTCGTGTCTAAACTCTTTTCGACCTTGATTTCATTTCCTGATTACATCCAAATTCCTTGTGATTAGTCGTGCCTAGATGACTTGGCATGACTAAGACTACTTGGGATTTCCTTGATCATGATTTTAATGATCATAACTATACATTTCATCTTGCCTCAAACTCGTGCCTAAATTTTTTTGACTTTCAATCACGACTAACTAGTGTGACTACGAAATTATTCGTGTTAGAATTGAACATGTTTGACTTTCTACCGTGCCTAATTGACTTAGGTTCCTTCCTAAATTGTGCTTTTAAGACCTTAATTTTGAATTCATGATTTATCGTCTTGCACAACAGAACTTGGATCTTGATCGTGCTTGTGTGACCTATAATCTGATTTCTATCAAATCTATCTCTCAATCGTGTTATACTCAATTTTTCTCTCCATTTGCTTCTCTTAGCCCTGTTTTAGATCATGACTATCTGACTTTGATTTTCATGATCTTGATAATCTTAACCCTCAAATCGTGCTAAAAATCTTGAACCCTAATCGACTGTGTCAAAATAGATCTCCTTCGTACTTGAATTTTGATTCTCTAGTCGCTCGCGCTCAGGTTTTATTCCTGATCAAGACTAGATTTTCGATTTTCCTCGTTCTATTCCAAATCGTGCCTAAGTGGTTAATCATCACAAATTTTTAACGCGTCTGAGTCTCGATTTCACTCATGGCCAGATGGTTAATCCTTATCAATATTGTGCTAAACATCTGATTATTCCTAACAATGCCCAATCACGTCATTTTCATCTTGATCGTGCCTATGTATAACCCTAAATCTAATTTCATTGGGCTGAAATCCTGTTAATCAAATTTTTGACTTGATTGTAATCAGTCGAAGCTCAAGTTTTGATATCGTTATCATACCTTTATCGTGCCAAGTGAACTTAGACTATTTCCAATTTTAATCACGTTCGAACTTGGATCATATTTCATGATTTTATTAATCATACTCCTTAATCTTTGATCGGGCCTATAAGACCTTGACTTCGGTTTTGTTGTGTCTGAGATTTCACCTCAACCATGACAAATCTTGTTTTGGTCATGGTTAGCTTTTCATCTTGATCGGGCCTGTGCGACTTTCGGGTTAATTTCCATCAACCTAAGTCCTACAGATCATCCGTACTTGAACTTCATTTATATCTTCGATTCTCCTAATCATCTCTAAAATCGTGCCCCAATGACTTGACTTATTTTGAAATCATGCACATATGATTTTGTTCGTATCATGATTCTATCGTGCCAAATCCCTCATCGTGTCTGAACAATTTTGAATTGATTTTCTTGATTGTGCAAAACTCGTCATTCTTGGATCGTGCCTAAAATATTGCTTAAATCTTCTATCATGTTTTAACCCCACTACCAACCTTTAATTTCGAGGACGAAATTTTTATAAGGTGGGTAGGATGTAAGCCCCCTGAATTTCTGGGATTTATTTTCAAATTTCATAAATAATTTATTCTTGATAATTAATTTTGATTTAATTAATTTTGATTATTAAATGCTCTTTACCATGACTTGGAATTCTAGTGCATCAGGAATGCCAGTCTCTGGAAACTTCCTTCCTAAAGTTTGCAGTAGACGAGATTATCTTTATATTGATATTTCGTGTCCCACTCGAACTTGTTCCCTTGTGCTACATTTGCTTTGCGCAACTTTCAGGTCAATTTAGACCAATTTATCGTCTGTCGTAATTTGTGATTTAATTTCCAACTTAATTTTCGGGCCCGACATCGGTTCAATCCAGTCGACCCAATATATGGCCCTGTCCTGTTTTGAGTCTACTATGCACGTGCCACTTGCGTGCCACCGAATTGATCTCCCTTGTGCTCCTATTTCATCCGTAATTTTAATTGGTTTAAATTATTATTTTAATTAATTCTTGGTCCCGAGCATGTCCAAACTTGACCCAACACCCAACCCAAATTGGTGTGACCCCTGTCGTGACTATCCATATACCCCACTATTATATTTGCCTTCTTCCCTACTCAAAATATATATTTCTCTTTCCTTGTATATATATATATACACATATATATATACATATAAAATAAATACATATATATTAAATCTCTCTCTCTCCTCTCACCCATCACCTCACTCTCTCTCCTTCCCTCTCACATCAGCAACACCTCCCCCCACCATGTGGTCGAACCCTTCACCCCTCACTCTCTACTTTTCTCCTTCTCTCTCTCTAAATATCCCACTCTCTTATATATATTAATATACACACACATACACAATTCTTTCTAACTCTCTCTCTCCAACTCTCACCAGCCGACCCCCTCCATTGGCCGACCCATGGCCGGCCGAGCCACCTCCACCACCTTCCTTCTGTCACGACCCGCACCCTAGAGTAAGGGCACGAGAAGCGGGTACGTCCAGCCTACGCCGCAGTGTCGGCGATAGAACGTTGTCCTAGGTCACAACATCTAACAATATAATACTAAGTAGTTTATACTTTCCGAATGGGGGTGACATAGCAGAATGTAAACTCAATCACAACTAAGGAAGAAGAAGTACGATATGATAAGATATAAAACTCAAAATGAAATACAGAAGATCAGAAGAGTCTAAGTGTCTAAGATTACAACTCAACAAACATCCAGAAATACAAAATCTCAACTACAGAGTATGAAAGAATATATACAATCCAGATCCCAAATGATAGAAATAGTAAAACCTAGACTAGGGAGCCTCAGTCTCTAAAGCTAAGGGATCCGGCTGGAAATTCGGATCACAGGTGTCATCTAGAGCTGTCCCGTAGAAGGTATCCACACATGCCTCCTCCTCGTCCTCTGTAATATTTTTAACAGGTCCAGTCAGGACAGGAACGAGCACAAAACATCTCAACAGATCATATCAGGTTAGAAATATAAGCATACAGTAGAGTAAGATACAGAAAACTGAAAGAAAGTACAGAATGTAAACAGAGAAAGAACTGTAATAGAAATATCTACTATAAATAGAGAACTAACAGTGGCTAGTGAGTCAGAGTACAATATAGACATATGAATGGCATAGGAGATTCTGGGAACTATACTATAGAGTGATTCTGGGAACTACACTACTTGGATATTATTCACATGCCTACTTCTACTCCCCGTACCACCAATCAATACACAAGGATCCAGCCAGATTATGTTATGATCCATGCAATGGCCCACAAGGGGTAATACATGGTAGGCCTAAAAATGGATGATTCTAGGAATGCCCATAAATGGGTGATTCAAGAAAGACTATGTGATCATGAGAGTACATGTCACAAGTGATCAATGAACCATGAAGCATAGTGATACACAATGTAAGTGAAACGCACAGAACATGTAGTATCCGATGCTCCCTGAGGGGATAACATCTCAAGAAAGGATCCATATAGAACTAATCCGTGTTACCAACGTGACAGCATCAAGTAAAGTAATCTAAAGCAGAAAAATAATTCTAATAGGATATGAAATGATCAGAGAATGTACTCGCATGCTATCTGAGTGTCCGAAAGAAATGTACTGTCCGAGGAGAGGTGTCTGGCTCCTAATCAGAACAGCACAAGTCAACTCTTGGTCAACCCTAGAAGTCAAACTAGGTCAAGCTATGGTCTAACCAAACCATTCTAGGTTAAACAAGGCTATACTAGTCTAACTAGGCTATACTAGGTCCAAACTAGCCCATACTAGTCTAACAAGTCTATACTAGCCTATTACAACATAAAGTCAAATCCAACATCACACAACCTATACTGCATCTAGACCTACACATGGAAATCACACTTGGCTATATGCCAAACACATATAATACATATATACATCTACATAAGGCATTCAACATCTCACATATAGATATATCCATGATAATCACATATAGGTATACCTGCATATATACATAACACATTATATATATTATACACATTATACATTATTATACATATAGGCATCATCACATATATATGTATATAGGCTACCTACATTATATATATTAACTATATATATACATTACATATATGCATAGAGAGAGAGGTAGGAAGACTAACAAGTGTGTGCATGAGGTGCACAGAACAATGAGTGTGTGTGATAGGTGAACTAAGGTCAGTCCAATTCTGGACAGTAGAGGGGTCATGTGTACTGTGGCAGTGAAAGGAAGGAAAGGAAACCAATTCATATACCAGTTTTCAGTCCCAAACAAACTCTCAGATTTAGAGCCCAAAACAATACCAAAACATCCCAAAATCAATATACCATTTGTAAACATGTAGGTGCACTATAATAGGGTTTTAAACCATGCTAATAACAGTACTAAATAGGTTAATTTTGATGTCAAAGTTTACATTAAAAATTTGAAAATATACAGTGAATAGGGACTGATACTTGAGTATCAGAACAAAAGGGTAAATGAGAATTAGAGCATCAAATTGAATTAATACAACAATTTATTGGTTGGTAAATATTTGTGTACAAGTGTTTGTGTCAGAGAGAGAGAGATTCATGTCCACAAAAGTGGACACGAAGTGTCCAAGCAGCAAGTGATACTCACAATTATTAACTAAATAGAGCAGTCTCGTGCGGGCAGGACACGGAGTCGTGCAGGCAGGACACGACTCAATAAGCCTCGTACTCGTGTCCCAGCATTCGCCACCTGTAGGGCTACAAACCTAGGGCCCTGAATCGAGTCCACCTCGTGTCCACGGTGGACACGAAAGTCGTGTCAGTGAGCTCTGAACGTGCGGTACGTGCCAGTACAATTCCAGTGAACGAGCTCGTGCTCGCTCGACACGACACGGGGACACGTGAGACTTGGGAAGGGCCTTGTCAGACACTGCCCCCACCCACGTGTCAAGTGGATCGTGTCAAGTCGCCGTGTCCAAGAAGAATTTTACCCCGAGTAGCAGGACAGTGCGTACGGTATCAGAACAACGTGTTCGTGTCCAGATCCTGACACGATACGGCACTAAATCAAGCTCAGTCAACCAGATTTCGATAAGCAACCACAAAACCTAATTTCCTATTCAAAAGTTTTCCTAAAATCAGATCGAAATTCCCTTTGGGGCATTTCATCGAACACCTAGGTATCCAGTCGGATACGTGTCCGATACGGACACGAAATGAATCCACCTTGACACGAAACTAAGTCCTACAGTTAGGGGACTCCTAGGGCTTTCCAAATATGTAAAGAAATCAGGGAAACTATAGGTTTAGGGATCATTTACCTATTAATGAGCTTTTCAAGAAAAACCCCTTTCTAGAACTTTTTCCTTTGATAGCAAACTCCTCCAAATTGCTCTCCCACTGAAATTTTCTTCCACGAACAGAAAGTATAGATGAATTAGAACCTAATGCAACTTGTTTGGATTAAAAAGAAATTAAAATAGATTTTCGAGGAATTATTGAAGTTGGGGATTTACCTATTTTTTTCAAATGTGAACTTTCTAAAGAAGGCTAACCTAATGGAAGAGACTACTTATAGGGGGGAATCCCTAGGTGGGTTGGTCGGCCATAGGTAGTTATGGTTAGGGTTTCATAGTGTTGGGCTTTGGGCTCCTATGGGCCAAGTTAGTTAATCATGACTTGTAAAGTCACAAGCCATGGATTAATTCCTAAGTCACAACCATGCACCTATTCTAACTTGAATCTAAAAGACCAAACATGGGTTAAATTAAGTTAGGCTAGGGTCAGATGATCTACCCAAGTCACTATAACTAGGGTTAGCTTCTAGGGTAGGCTCCAAAGTCAACACTAGTCAAAGTCTAGAATATCACTCAAATAAATTATACTAAAAATCACATAAATTCTAATAAATCTCAATAATTTACAATATATCCAAATAAATCCCAAAATTTCAAAAATGACCAAAATACTGTCATACTAGAAATGTGGTAGTGATAAATCTATCCTCCTTAAAAGAATTTCGTTCTTAAAATTGAAAGGCGAAATACAACTGATGAGAAGGATAGAAAGTATACCTCACGGTCCAAAAAGATATGGGTATCGCTCGCGCATCTCATCCTCCCGCTCCCAGGTAGACTCTCCTAGAGAAGGATGCCTCCATGCGACGCGAACCAAAGGTATCACCTGGTTCCTCAGTACCTTCTTCCGTCAATCCAGAATCTCCACTGGCTACTCTGGATAGCTGAGAGAAGGCCCAACCTCAATCTCCAAATGATCGAGCACATGGCTAGGGTCAGCCACGTACCGTCTTAACTGTGATACATGGAAAACGTTGTGGACCCCCACTAGTACAGGTGGCAAGTCTAGCCTGTAAGCTACGTCGTCGACTCTCCCGCTGATAACGAAAGGGTCGATGAAGCACGGTCTAAGCTTTCCACCTCCACCAAAACGTATCATACCACGAGTTAGAGATATCCACAGAAAAACCATGTCTCCAACCTAATCACAAGCAAGGTCTCAAATTAACTATGATAAACAAACATGATCAATCAAAGCACAAACAATCAAACCTAAATCTAATCCTACCATAATCTGTACCGCAAACTCCCAGGCCTCCGGTGGCCATCGGCCCAGTGCCGATGTCTGTCATGCGCCACGCAAAGTCTGTCCCTGATAAGCTTCACCTTCTCGGCTGCTTCAACAACCATCTCTGGTCCCAGTAAAGCTCGCTCACAAATATCATCCCAAGATAAGGGTGTACGACACCTACGCCCGTACAGAGCCTCGAAAGGTGATATCTCAATGCTGGCCTGAAAACTGTTATTGTAAGCAAACTCCACCAAATGTAGATGTTCCTCCCAGGAACCTTCAAATTCCAAGACGCACGTTCGCAGCATATTCTCAAGTGTCTGAATAGTCCTCTCTGACGGTCCGTCCGTCTGGGGGTGGTATGTAGTACTAAACTTGAGCTGAGTGCCCAAACTAGTCTGCAGACTCCTCCAGAAATAGAAAGTAAAGCGACTATCCTGATCCGAGATGATGCTGATCGAAACCCCATGAATTCTGACTATCTGCCGCATGTACATCTCCGCAAGCCTCTCTGTAGACGTACCCACCTTGAATGGCAAGAAGTGGACCAATTTGGTCAACCTGTCAACGATGACCCAAATTGCGTCTCTTCCTCCTGGTGTACGCGGTAACCCAGATACGAAATCCATGGTGATATGCTCCCACTTCTACTCGGGAATGGGCAGCTGCTGTAATAATCCACCGGGCCTCTGCCTCTCAGCCTTGACCTGCTGACAGACCAAGCACCTAGCTACGAAGTGGGCTGCCTTTTGCTTTATTCCGTACCACCAAACATGTTCCTTCAGATCTCGGTACATCTTGTTGGCACCCGGGTGTACAGAGTACTGAGATCTGTGGGCCTCCTGCAAAACCTGCTCCCTGAGATCTCCGCTGGGCACACATAACCTGGAACCGTACCGCAAGGCACCATCCTCTGCAAGAGAAAACTCGCCATCCAGCAATCCTACTCGAACCTGTTCTCGGAGACACCGCAGAGCAACGTCCTCAAACTGCGTCGACTTGATCCACTCCACCAAGTCTGACTGAATCTGCATGCCCCACATCTGCATCTGTACTCCGGACACAATCACCTCAATCCCTAAGCTCTCCAAATCAGCAAGCAAATGACGGTCCATAGTCAAACACATGGCTGTCACCTACTCAAGGCATCGGCAACCATATTGGCCTTCCCTGGATGATACTGAAGTAGGATGTCAAAGTCCTTCATCAACTCTAGCCATCTGCGCTGCCTCATGTTCAGCTCCTTCTGAGTGAACACATACTTTAAGCTCTTATGATCTGTAAAAATCTCTACTCGCTCTCCATACAGATAGTGCTTTCATAACTTCAGAGCAAAAATCACTGCTGCCAGCACCAGGTCATGGATAGGGTAGTTATTCTCATGGGGACGTAACTGCCTGGAAGCATAGGCAATCACCTTCCCGTGCTGCTGTAATACACAACCCAGCTCCTTCCCTGAAGCATCACTATAGATAGTGAATCCCCCTAATCCTGAAGGCAATGTCAGAATCGGAGCTGTCGTAAGCCGCTTCTTTAACTCATCAAAAGCTGTCTGACACTCCTCTGACCAAACATACTCATCATCCTTCTGGGTCAACCGATTCAACGGCTCTGCAACCCGGGAGAAATCCTGTACAAATCTCCTGTTATATCCTGCCAGCCCCAAGAAACTCCTGATCTCTGCCACTGAAGTCGGCGCTGCCCAAGCCTCAACTGCTACGATCTTCTTGGGGTCAACTGATATCCCATATCTAGTCACCACATGCCCTAAAAAGTCAACCTGGTCCAAGAAGAACTCACACTTGGAGAGCTTCCCATAAACTGCTCCTTCCTGAGAGTCTCCAGCACTATCCTCAGATGCTCCTCGTGATCCTCCTCAATCTTGGAATACACTAAGATGTCATCAATGAACACCACCACAAACTAATCCAGGTACTGGTGGAACAACTTGTTCATTAGGTTCATGAACACTGCCGGTGCATTGGTCAGCCCAAACGGTATAACCAAAAACTCAAACTGTCAGTACCGTGTCCTGAAAGCGTTCTTGGAAATATCCTCCCCTTCACCTTCACTTGGTGATATCCTGACCTCAGATCAATCTTAGAAAATACCCGAGCTCCGCTCAACTGGTCAAAAAGATCATCGATCCACGGCAATGGGTATCTGTTCTTGATCGTGAGGTTATTGAGTGTCCTGTAGTCAATACACATCCGTACTGAACCATCCTTCTTCGGCACAAATAATACTGGTGTACCCCATGACGATGAACTCGAACAGATGAAGCCCTTGTCCTGCAGCTCATCCACCTGCTTCTTCAGCTCCACCAACTCACTGTTGTTCACTCGATAGACGTGCTGAGAGATGGGTTCTGCTCCTGGAACCAAGTCTATCGAGAACTCAATGTCCCTGTCTGGTGGCAATCCAGAAAACTCCTCTGAAAAACATCCATATACTCTGCTATCAAGGGGTGTGGAATCGTCTGCTCCTCAACCGAGACTCCACAGAAAACTCTGCTGCTCTGCTCCGCCAGACGTCTGGAGTACTCGAACTCTGGCTCCCCCGACACTCTGAACAAAACTGTACCCCTTCTGCAATCAATGCTGGCGTGGTGCCTGCTCAACCAATCCATACCGAGTACTATATCGTAGTTCGGCAATGGCATTACGAGCAGGCTCACCTCCAACTCATGGCCTCCCAAAACAACACTCCGACCCTTACAAACATCACTCACGAGGATAATGCCACCCCTGGTCGTGATCTTGTAAGTCCTAGGCAACGATTCAGCTATGATACCGTGTCTAATCGCAAATGATACTGATACGTGAGAAGCACCGGAATCGAATAATACAAAAGCTGGACTAGAGTCGAGAAGAACCGAACCTGCGATCAGCTCTCCTATCACCTCTGTATCCTCGGCCGCCATGGCGAAAGCTCGCCCCTGCTGGCCTCCCCTGGCCTGCTGCTGGTGCTGAACGAACCTCTGCTGCTGCGTCGACAGGGCTGGTCCCCTCAGCTGGCATGTTGGAGCCTTGGCTCCTCCTTCTTGAGCTGTTCGTCCCGTGGTCAAGGTACAATCCCTCATCTGATGGTCTGCTAAACTACATACTAGGCACTTGCCCAGTCTCTTCCTACACTCGTTCCACCCTTGCCCTGGCTTCTTGCAATAAGCACAGCTGGTGGCCTGTTGCCTCGGTGCCTGCTGTTGTACCCTCTGCTGCTGAAACTGCTGCTGGTGCCTCTGCTGGAACGGCTGTGGCTGGAACTGCCTCAGCTGCTGGTGCTGAAAGTGAGGCCTCTTAGCCTGGCCTTCGCTGCTGCTGCCTCCAACAGGGTCTCGTCCCATCTTGAGCCTCAGCTCAAGATCGTCCTCAGCCCATAAAGCTCCCGTCAAAATCTTCTCGAAATTGGCATCCCTGTTTTCTTTGGTCAAGGACTTGACTTCCTTGACCATACCCTTCCGGAACCTCTGGGCCTTCGCCGTCTCGCTCAAGCCCTCTATGAATCTGCTGAGGCAGCCGAACTCCCCAGCGTACTCCTCTACTGACAGGCTCCCCTGAACTAAGCTCTCAAACTGCGACTCCAAGGCTCGGAGCGCTGCATCTGGAAAAAACTTCTTCTTGAAGAAGCCCTTGAACTCCTCTCAGGTCTGTCCAGCTACCCCCATGCTAGGGTCTGACTGATACCAGGTGCGAGCAAGATCTCGCATCCGGCAAGCTGCTGTCTCAATCTGGAGATCTGTCGGTATCCAGGCCAGGCGAAAAATCTTCTTTATATGCTCGACCCACTCGTCAGCATATAAAATCCCCTCTGTCCCCAGGAAGTCTCTAGGGCTCTTCTTCTGGAACTGCTCTATCCCAGGTGTACTCGGCTGCTGGACTGCTGGTCGAGCTGCGACTGTCGTAATGGCCAACTCCATGCTCCTGTCCTGCCAGGTCTGCTGTACCTCCATAAACTGCTGAAAGTAGGCGAACATCTGTGCCGCATCCATATATCCTGTAGACGGCGGCTGCTGGAAAGGCATCTCTGGGATGACTAGGTCCTGCATTCGCGCTGGTGGAGGCATACCCCCTGCTGCTGCTGCTGAAGTCCCAATACGAGCAGAGGTGGCAGGAGCTGCAGCCTCCTGACCCTGTTGAACTGGCTGAGAGGTAGCAGTCCCCTCTGCAGTATCCCCATGAATGGTACACTGTAACCGCGTCTCCACCATCCTGAAGACAGATCAAACAAGAGTATCAATTGCTGAGAAAGAAGCGATATAACAAAGGCGGACAGTTAAAATTCAAAAGAATCAATTGACAGTATGGATTTAGATGGCAATAATAGAGTTTTTCCTAATGTGATTGAGTACCTTGAAAACTAATGTCCTATATCCTACTGCAGGATGTAGTGATACTCTGGTTCGAATACCACTACACTTCTAGTCTAGACCTGCATGGGCCACCACTAAAAATGTGTCACGACCCGCACCCTAGAGTAAGGGCACGAGAAGTGGGTACGTCCAGCCTACGCCGCAGTGTCGACGGTAGAACGCTGTCCTAGGTCACAACATCTAATAATATAATGCTAAGCAGTTTATACTCCCCGAATTGGGGTGACATAGCAGAATGTAAACTCAATCACAACTAAGGAAGAAGAAGTACGATATGATATAAAACTCAAAATAAAATACAGAAGATCAGAAGAGTCTAAGTGTCTAAGATAACAACTCAGCAAACATCCAGAAATACAAAGTCTCAACTACAGAGTATGAAAGAATATATACAATCCAGATCCCAAATGACAGAAATAGTAAAACCTTGACTAGGGAGCCTCAGTCTCTAAAGCTAAGGGATTCGGCTGGAAATCCGGATCACAGGTGTCATCTAGAGCTGTCCTGTAGAAGGTATCCACACAGGCCTCCTCCTCGTCCTCTGTAATATTTTCAATAGGTCCAGTCAGGACAGGAACGAGCACAATACATCTTAACAGATCATAGCAGGTTAGATATATAAGCATGCAGTAGAGTAAGATATAGGAAACTGAAAGAAAGTACAGAATATAAACAGAGAAAGAATTGTAATAGAAATATCTACTATAAATATAGAACTAATAGTGGCTTGAGTCAGAGTATAATATAGACATGTGAATGGCATAGGAGATTCTGTGAACTATACTATGGAGTGATTCTGGGAACTACACTACTTGGATATTATTCACATGCCTACTTCTACTCCTCCGTACCCCCATTCAATACACAAGGATCCACCGAGGTTATGTTATGATCCATGCAATGGCCAACAAGGGGTGATACATGGTAGGCCCAAAAATGGGTAATTCTAGGAATGCCCATAAATGGGTGATTCAAGGAAGACTCTGTGATCATGAGAGTACATGTCACAAGTGATCAATGAACCATGAAGCATAGTGATACACAATGTAAGTGAAACGCACAGAACATGTAGTATCCGATGCTCCCTGAGGGGATAACATCTCAAGAAAGGATCCATATAGTACTAATCCGTGTTACCAACGTGACAGCATCAAGTAAAGTAATCTAAAGCAGAAAAATAATTCTAATAGGATATAAAATGATCAGAGAATGTACTCGCCTGCTATCTGAGTGTTCGAGAGAAATGTACTGTCCGAGGAGAGGTGTCTGGCTCCTAATCAGAACAGCACAAGTCACAACAAGTCTAAAATGATAAAAAGATGCAATTTAATGCATTCTACATGAATCTAGGTCAATCTAGGCCAAGTCAACTCTTGGTCAACTCTGGTCAACCCTAGAAGTCAAACTAGGTCAAGCTATGGTCTAACCAAACCATTCTAGGTTAAACAATGCTATACTAGGTCCAAACTAGCCCATACTAGTCTAACAAGTCTATACTAGCCTATTACAACATAAAGTCAAATCCAACATCACACAACCTATACTGCATCTAGGCCTACACATGGAAATCACACTTGGCTATATGCCAAACACATATAATACATATATACATCTACATAAGGCATTCAACATCTCACATATAGATATATCCATGATAATCACATATAGGTATACCTACATATATACATAACACATTATATACATTATACACAATATACATTATTATACATATAGGCATCATCACATATATATGTATGTAGGCTATCTACATTATATATATATACATTACATATATGCATAGAGAGAGAGGTAGGAAGACTAACAAGTGTGTGCATGAGGTGCACAGAACAATGAGTGTGTGTGATAGGTGAACTAAGGTCAGTCCAATTCTGGACAGTCGAGGGGTCATGTGTACTGTGGCAGTGAAAGGAAGGAAAGGAAACCAATTCATATACCAGTTTTTAGTCCCAAACAAACTCTCAGATTTAGAGCCCAAAACAATACCAAAACATCCCAAAATCAATATACCATTTGTAAACATGTAGGTGCACTATAATAGGGTTTTAAACCATGCTAATAACAGTACTAAATAGGTTAATTTTGATGTCAAAGTTCACATTAAAAATCTGGAAATATACAGTAAATAGGGACTAATACTTGAGTATCAGAACAAAAGGGTAAATGAGAATTAGAGCATCAAATTGAATTAATACAACAATTTATTGGTTGGTAAATATTTGTGTACAAGTGTTTGTGTCAGAGAGAGAGAGATCCGTGTCCACAAAAGTGGACGCGAAGTGTCCAAGCAGCAAGTGACACTCATAATTATTAACTAAACAGAGCAGTCTCGTACGGGCAGGACACGGAGTCGTGCAGGTAGGACACGACTCAATGAGCCTCGTACTCGTGTCCCAGCATTCGCCACCTGTAGGGCTACAAACCTAGGGCCCTAAATCGAGTCCACCTCGTGTCCACAGTGGACAAGAAAGCCGTGTCAGTGAGCTCTGAACGTGCGGTGCGTTCCAGTGCAATTCCAGTGGACGAGCTCGTGCTCGTTCGACACGATACGGGGACACATGAGACTTGGGGAGGGCCTTGTCAGACATTGCCCCCACCCATGTGTCAAGTGGCGCATGTCAAGTCGCCGTGTCCAAGGAGAATTTTACCCCGAGTAGCAGGGCAGTACGTGCAGTGTCAGAACAACGTGTTCGTGTCCAGATCCCGACACGACACGACATTAAATCAAGCTCAGTCAACCAGATTTCGATAAGCAACCACAAAACCCGATTTTCTATTCAAAAATTTTCCTAAAATCAGATCGAAATCCCCTTTGGGGCATTTCATCGAACACCTAGGTATCCAGTCGGATACGTGTCTGATACGGACACGAAATGAATCCACCTTGACACGAAACTAAGTCCTACAGTTAGGGGACTCCTAGGGCTTTCCAAATATGCAAAGAAATCAGGGAAACTATAGGTTTAGGGATCATTTACCTATTGATGAGCTTTTCAAGAAAAACTCCTTTCTAGAACTTTTTCTTTTGATAGCAAACTCCTCCAAATTGCTCTTCCCTAAAATTTCCTTCCATGGACAGAAAGTATAGATGAATTAGAACCTAATGCAACTTGTTTGGATTAAAAAGGAATTAAAATGGATTTTCTAGGAATTATTGAAGTTGGGGATTTACCTCTTTTTTTCAAATGTGAACTTTCTAAAGGAGGCTAACCTAATAGAAGAGACTACTTATAGGGGGGAATCCCTAGGTGGATTGGCCGGCCATAGTTAGTTGTGGTTAGGGTTTCATAGTATTGGGCTTTTGGGCTCCTATGGGCCAAGTTAGTTAATCATGACTTGTAAACTCATAAGCCATGGATTAATTCCTAAGTCACAACCATGCGCCTATTCTAACTTGAATCTAAAAGACCAAACATGGGTTAAATTAAGTTAGGCTAGGGTCACATGATCTACCCAAGTCACTATAACTAGGATTAGCTTCTAAGGAAGGCTCCAAAGTCAACACTAGTCAAAATCTAGAATATCACTTAAAAAAATTATACTAAAAATCACATAAATTCTAATAAATCTCAATAATTCCAAATAAACCCCAAAATATCAAAAATGACCAAAATACCCTCATACTAGAAATGTGGTAGTGACACCTTCTCTTCATCTTCTCCTCCTCACTTTCCTGGACGACCACTCGAACCACCATCACAGCCCTCTCCTTCACCACCGAACCTCCACTCCTCTCCACTGAGCCACACACCACCACCACCATCATCACACCGCCACCACCTTCACCAGTTCACCTCGGCCGCCGTCCTCGCCGCACCTAGCTGCACCGCTCGCCGCCGACGTGCCCCCGCGCCCCCGTACGGCCAATAGCAACAGCAACAGAGCTAGGCGCAGCAGCAGCGCACACGTGCGTGCGCGCGCGGGCCGCTGTCGTGCGCCGTCGCACGGTCGCACGGCTGCCGTGGCCGATCCCCCTAGGCCGGGCGCACACCCCAGGCAGGCCCCATGGCCACCGTCGTCCTCCCCGACGCGTTAAATAGTCGATTCGTGCGTTTGGCACAGGTTCCCGTCGGCGCGAGCTCGGAATGGGTCCAGAAATGACGTTCCGTCGCAGCAACTTCGTACACGTTTTTTAGGAAATTCGACCGCTGGATCAATGATTTCTTCGTTCCGTCACAATCTCGGTATATACCCCTTCATCCCTCTCAAATTTCATCTGTTAATTTCGTCGTTTGATAGATTAAAACCGGTCACCAAGTTGACGTTTTAATTTTAACTATTTTTGGACAGTTTCGTGGAGCCGAATACGTCAGCTCGTAACTTCGCAGTCGCAGCTCTGTCTGGCGTGCCACCAGTTCCTGTGCGTAGCTGGTATAACCGTCTTCCTGCCATTTCAATTTCGTTTCATTATGAGCACGTTTGATTGGTTGAATTCGACGCCAAAGTTGGCCGTCCGAATTCGTAATTTTTAAGTTGTTAAATTATATTTTTGAACTTGGGACTCCGAATTCAATTTCTGACACCACCAGTAGACCCTTGGCTTCGTTCTAGCATGTTTTTATATAAAGTTTGCTTAGTTTGGAGGACTTTGGCCCTGGCACGTATTTCGGTGCAAAGCGGACCCCACAGTCCGGGTCAACGGGACTTTTTGATGCCGGCTCATCAGAATCCAATCTTGGATATACCGTTGAGTTTGTATCATCATTCTGGACTCGTTGACATATAATTTACTAGATTTTAGTGGACATTGATTCCGACACACATTTCGGTGCAAGTCGGATACCAACATCCGGGTCAACGGGTCATTTTGAGATCGGCTTATCGGAATCTAATTTCGGATATACCATTGAGTTCGTATCGTCATTCTGGACTCGTTGATATATAATTTGCTGAGTTTTGAGGACATTGGCTCTGACACGCTTTTCCGTACAAATCAAAATTTTAATGTCCTGGTCAACGGACCAATTTGAGATCGGGTCAACGGAATTCAATTCTGGACATACCGTTGAGTTCGTATCGTCATTCTGGATTCGTGGACATATAATTTGTTAGGTTTAGTGGACTAGTTTTCTTGCATATTTTTTGGTGCAAGCGGGTCCGACACGGACACCGTTTTGACCCAAAATTACCTTTTTGTTCCTGTGTCCAAATTGGACTTATGTATGGGCTATCCTAGCTAATTTGACCATTCTGGACACGTTGATGATGTTTGTTTTATCATCCGATAATTTCTAGATATTTCTCTGTGTATTACCTTTTGTTATAATTAATTCTTATTAAGTTTATATTTCGGAAGTAGTACGACGGAACTGAGATCAGTCGATTCCGATAATCTCACATCGCTGAAATTGGCAAGATGATCATGTAGATCATTGTGATAAGATGATTAACCTTAACGTTGATTATCTTATCGCGATTTACGTGTCGTAGGTTTCGATGTACGAATAACGAGGTACAACTTGATATTTTAATTCTTAATTTAGAGTGACCATGTTTGACCAATATATATGGTATCTTGGTTGGTAATATTAGGAATAGTATGCTTAGGCTAGTTTTGACCTTGGTTGACCAAGTTTGACTGCTTTGACCAAAAGTCAACTATCAGTCAACACTTGGCCTAGAAATGTCTAGAAGTTGACCAGTTGACCAAAAGACAATTGTAAGTCAACCTTTGACCTAGTTCGACCTAGTTGACTTGGTTTGACTTTCTGTGACCTAGTTTGACCTAGTGTGACTCAATGTGACCTAGTTTGACTTAGTTGAAAGAGACTAACCTAGATTACGTAGCTTATACTATAGAATCAAGCCTAACACTGTTGAACCCTACTTAGCTTATATGTATCTTATCTTTAGGTCTGTGGCATCACTCTGAGCATCGACCCTATTTGACATCTCAGGACCGCAGGTGAGTACATTCACTGATAGTTTTCATTGTCTTGATATCTGCTATATCTGATTCAGTTGTAGTATCTTACTCGATTTCCAGTCACGATAGTTTACGGACTAGTATACGTTGGATCATGACATAAGATATTGTTCCTGAATTTTCTTGGTATATATGTACATTTTCTGTCTTGTTTCCTGTACTTATATAGACACCGATTCTTGAGAGGGAGTAGCTATCCTCTTAGGGAATCCCGTGTCATGACGTATCATGTCCAGGTCCATTATACTATTCGAAGATGGGGAATTATTAGGGATTATGTGATCAAAGCCACCCTTTCACTATATTCTTGTGCTCGCGCCACTCTCACCTCACGTAGGGTGTAGCGAGATCCTATTTACCTTGTGCTCGTTATCCAGATTGGCCGGCATAACTTTCCGTTGAGGTCACCGCGGATTGTCGGGCCAAGTGGATAGCATGTCCTGTCACTTATCCCAAGCCGATCACATATATAACGCTCTAATAATTCAAGGCACATTTTATATTTACTTTATCTTATCTTATATCCTGCTCTGTTCTACGTTCAGTACTTTCTCACCATAGTATGATATACAGTTACATGTTTTACATGCCTTTACATGTACCTTGATGGAAGACTAAGTTCAGCTTGGGAGAAGGGTTACAACCCCTGTCCTTGTTTGGTTTAAGGGTTATAACTCAGCTTCCGAACGGTTTCCAAGTCTTCCTATATCTTTGTCTTGTATTTCATTATACTGTCTCTTATAGAATTTGTCAATTCACATAGAACTACTGTTAGTGTTTGTACTTGCTCATTTTCCTGACAGGATACCGTTGATAATATTTTAGGAGTTGTTATACCATTATTGGACTTCATGATGTTGCTAGCTGAGGTGGATCTCACTATTCTTCTATGTGAGTTGCCTGGTAATTATCCTTAGTTTGTCTTATTTTTCCTTCCTCATTTTTCTGTCTTATGATTCTTTCTAGTAGTTTTTAGTTGTTCTTGTGCCTTAGTTATCTTTTCTGTCTTATCTTCTTTAGATGTTGGGTTGTGATTGAGTATATTTGTAGTTCATGGACCTTCTAGATGTAGTGTATATTTATTGGGTACTAGACAGTCTTCTACCGTCGATACCGCAGCGTAGGCTGGGCATGGCCTACATATTCGTATCTGTATATCCGGGTGCGGGTCATGACACTCATCCCTACTTGCGCATGAAAACTGGTGGGTTGTCAGTACAGAACCGTACTGTTGGACTAGCATCTTGCAAACCTATACAAAAACCAATATGCTCATTTAGCTTGTGCAACATATTCCTTCGATTGTCTTTCTAATCTTACCTTAGGATCAGTTTTATGACATAGACATGACCTATTTTGTGTCTTTAGACTATCAGTGTGGCTTGTACCAATAAATTACTTATCTTTGTGTCTGTATACCATTCTCGTGCCAATAACATCGATGTATCGACTCGTGCTTACCTTTTTGGCTCATACTTTGAGACGCAACAACATGGTCGTATACCATAAACTCTGTTTATGCTTCATCATCGAGGTCGTGCCTCACAACTCAACCTGCCTTAGCCCAACTTTATCTTACGGTCCTTCCTGACTTAAACTCGAAATAACTATCTCAAACTTGTGGAACTTGTGTTGACGACTCAAATACGATGTAACATCTCGGGCCGAAGTATGTGTCTTTACTATAGCCAAATCTTAGGCTTCATAAAACTTATGGTGCAGACCATGCACATATTTTTTGCCTCATTCGTGCCTGGTTATACTCCTTGTGACTCAACTGACATCGTGCATGCGGATTGTCCCTCATCACACCACTTATCTATATGAAAGGTCACTGGCATGACAAGCCATCGTGGACATAGCTCAGCATAGACCGTGGGTCCTTCAATACAGGTAGTAACCCCCGATGAAAGCCTCTGACTATCGTGGTGCGGTACAATCCAGCACTGCTATAACGTCTTTTCCCTAGGTCGAACTGACAATCCTTGTGCACAAGTCGTCCATGACCATGCACCTACGAGGACATCTAGACTCACGTAAATGCATGGCCTAAATTGTGGTACGACTCGAAACATACTTAACAAAACGTACATCGGAACCATAATATGTAAAATGTGCATCGTTGGAGACTCCCAAACGAAGGACGGCCTCGGCGACAAACGGTCACATGAACTTTCTATGCTTTAAAATCCAGGGAACGACTACTGCATAGCCTTCCTACTTAACTTAAATAAAACGTGTTCCATTACGTGCCATGGACCACAGCATACTTATTATTGAAACAAACATGTTTTGTGTCTTAATCCAATTGTGTTCTGTGTGACACTGCCGCCTAAGTCATATTCCATAGACGGGCCTTCAAACCGTGGGAACGTGTGGCTATACCAAGTCGTGGAACCGTAGGACCGCACACGTGCTTAACTTGAACAATTGTGTTCTTTGAGTGCCATAACCGTACCATCTTCTATAAGACCGATAGTGAGACCATAGGACGTATTCGCTATGACAAGCAGTGAGATCATCGAACGTGCCTGCTATGACATTGAGTCGATAGTCTATGGCATAACCCAAAATAACCTATTCGTGTTTGGTCAAAAGACCCAGTGCCAACTTTGAAAACCACCGTGAAGTGATTTTTAAGTAACAACTTAACCATTTCAAGTTCTATGTCACCGACTCAAGGCTATGTGGGTTCATATATTTTATTAACAAGCCTACGATCAGTGCATAAAAATAATATTTTATTAGTATGAAGGCCAAGCAGAGGCAAGTTCACCGAAGTCGTCCACCTGAATGAGGAGTCGTCTCGACCGTGCGAGACTTCGAGCAAGCTGTTGCATGGCTAAGTCCAAATATTGTTGCATTTCGATTCCTCCGGATGAACTGAGCGGGACGGAACATTACACATGTGTCGCTAAATATTATAAAATTATGGACGTTACACTTTACGTCGTCGCTATATGTCACTATTTTGAAAATTTTAGCAACATTTTTGCGACTCCTAGCGACGTCTATTTGAATAATATTAATAGTAGTCACTATTCGTTGCTATTTATCGCAAACAGCGACGTGGTGCGACATTATATATTGACGTCGCTAATGTTATATAATTTAGCGACATTTTCGTCTCGCATCACTAAAAACGTCGCTAAATTGACTTATTTTGGTAGTGATGGTAGCAAAAGGGAGATGACCTACCTAGCGGTACTTGAGATGAGGAGGACTTCGAGGAGAAAGATCTTCCAAGCGAGACTCAGGATATTGCGAAGGAGTGTTCCTATGAGTCACTTTCACGAAGGGAGGTGGATCATGCTACCAAGCTAGGCACGAGTGAGGAGAAGCATGTCGCGGACTGCAAGGAGGTAGCTGATACGACAAAGTGGAGTGGCTCATGCAAGGAGTCGCTCAAATTTCATGGTCGACGTTCGAGTTGACATAGTTGCAATAGGACTTGCATGCGCAAAGGTGTAAAAAAACTATGTGCACCCACAAGGTGAGGTGGATAGACGACCTGATAGCCCGTTCGACCCTCTTTTTCTGTGACGAGGATGACACAGACCATAGTGAAAGTCGATGCAATGAACCAGTTTGCTTTCGATCTTTTTGAAAAGATGGACAATTAAGTCTGGAAAGGGCCGCATGATAAGCACAAAGAAGGAATGACGACGCGCAATGTGAAACCCAGTTTTAGGATTTGTAATGTTATTTATTATTATTATTATTATTATTATTATTATTATTATTATTATTATAATATTACTATTATTATTATTATATTGTGGGTTTAAAATTAATTTTAAATTAATAATCTGGATTTTTGGTTGCTGACCTGACCCGAGTCTGGACCAGTTCGAACCCAACTTCCCGAAACCCAATTGGAACCCATTCTTTTTGAAATCCTGATTTCTTTTATATATATATATATATATATATATATATATATATATATATATATATTTATATAAACCCCCACGAGCTGGTCCACCCGTTGGACCAGCACTTTCCCATGATCCCCTTATTTCTCCTTGTAATGATCTCCTCCACGTATTTGTTTCCCCAAACCTTCTTTTAAAGACACACGTTCACCACCACCAACTCCCCATACTTTCCTTCTTCTTTCTCCTTAACGAATTCACAAACCCACCAGCTCCAGCACACAACAAACCCTCTCTTCTTTCCATCCTCTCATCCTACCACCTACTCCCAAACCCTCTCGGCCCGAGCTTCCTCCAGGCCGCGCCCGACGACCCCGACCCCGCGCGTGTCGGCCCCGACCCCGTGTGGCTCCCTCCGGCCGACTCCCGGCCAACCCGTGCGCCTCCCCGGCGACTTCCGCGGCCAAATTCGCCCTGGCTTCCCGTTTCTCTCGCGGACAGCCCTTCCGCGGCGCCCCTCTCGGCCGCCACCAGCACACGCCGCTGGCCCCGCACTGTGTCCTAGGCGACCCTGCTCTGTTCCAGCACTTCGTATCTCCTGGCTACTTCCCTGGAGGTTCTGCACTTTCCCGCGGCTTCCCGTTCTTGGGCAGAAGCTGGTTTCCGATTTCGGACGTTGTCCCGGGTTTACGTTGCTGCTCGAATCTCTATTATTTCTTTAATTTGCAACTGAGAGCTCTAGCTGAGCAACCCAAGGTATAACTCCTCTGTCCCGTCCCATTTTCGTTTGTCTATGATGAGATTGATTCCCGAATCCCTTCCGGGAATTCGGTTTTTAGCGACGTCGCAACTTCGAATTTTTCGGAGATTGTCACGCCCCAGAACCAGAATACTGAAGAACGGGGACGTGCACAGCCAGCTACGTATAACGGAACGGCAACCATCTCGCTATACGGTCACGGTTGTCTAGCTATGTGAGGGTACGCTACAAACCATCAGTCTCTTAGGGTCAAATCAAGCTATTGTCTCAATCTCAACAAGTAATGATAGTAACAAGATATCAGACCACCAAATATACAATTATAAGGCGTCCCAAACATTACATATCCAGATGATCATGAAGCTAGTCGTACAAAATGTCAGGACTAGCAAGAGTTAAGTCATACATGATCAACCTCGAGTTGCCAATCATGATTACAGCCCGTAGGCAGACAGAAAGTAAAGTGCATCGAGCTAACAAGTGCTCGTCGGCTAAACGCCTCAAAAGAATATCAGTTAACAATACAGTAGGAGAAACAAAAAGAGAAAACCCACTCGTTGCCCGGGTTCCGTCTAGTGTTCACCATCGGGCTGGGAAGCAGGTAGATCCTTTGCTGCTGCTCCGGTATCTGGCCATACAAAACCAGCTGGGTCAGACTCCAGAAAGAGCAAGTGCCACAAAGGAGGCCACGAAATAAGAACAAAAGCCAGCAATCAACACAATACTATAATTACATAACAAGAGACAGTAATTTAAGAAAAGGCATGATAGTTAGATATAAAAGACAAATCTTGTACAGAATCGATAAAAGACAGAACATATGGAAAGGCATGACAGGATGATATACGATGAGATGACCATGGGACTATTCAGATAGCCAGGTTACAACCCGTAAACCAAACAAGGACCGGGGTTATAACCCTTCGTCTGAACGGAACTTGGTTTCTCCCACCATTTATCGGCAAGATAAAATACGCGGATTCAAGACTTGCAATTAAACATGATTAAGGTAAAGCACGAGTAATCATGTCATGACCTTGCACAGGATCAGGACAGGACAAGAGGGACTAGACTCCATCCAATCAATCACGGCCAAGCAAGTACTACGGCTTACTACTTTAACTAACTAGGGTTATCACAGACCTGATTACTAACAAGATGCAATGAGAATTCCAAGTCTGGTTACCTGTTTGTTACTACCTGAATGCTTCCAGCAAGAAAAGAAAAAGATAGCATGATATAGCAGACACACTGTAGTAAGATACATGTGTCCTAAGGTACCACGCTCGACGGCGGGCTGGAAGTGCGCTCATCTCGACGGATAGCAACAAATCCCATGTATATATATATAAGGCCGGGACCAAAGGGGCAACAGGTAACTGGGAAATTTTCCATGAACTAATTGATCAATCTAGTCATTAACCTAGCCAGATTCAGTATGAATCCCTGACCGTGGGAACCAGGGAGTCACGTCCTAGACATGATGCAAGACAATACGAGTGGATTGCACAAGCAAGCAGGAACACCCACGGTGTCAAGACAAGTCAAGCTAAGTTATCAAGTCATGTCAAGTCAGGAGTGCGCCGCCACGGGCCACTATCAAGTTATCAAGATAATTCATGTCAGGGTACTTGTCAGGAGTGCGCCACGACGGGCCACTTATCAAGTCAGGTTGGTCATGTCAGGAGTGCACCATTACGGGTCACTGTCATGTTATGCTAGTTCCTTGTCATACCGTGCCATGTACAACAGTCATTCCAACATATTAAGTAAAATCAAGTTCATGACAAAAGGCGTAAGGATATAAAATGGGCGTAAAATATCTAATAAAATATCAATATACAGGGCTATAGAAGAGCCAAGCTCAAGAAATAAACAAATTCATTATAGACAAGTGGGTTGTGCAAGAGGGTCAGGGGTTGGGCTGCACAGGGTATGCACTGCGTATGGAAGAGCTGCGCAAGAGTATGCACTGCGCATGGAAGAGCTGCACAAGGGTAGACTGCACATGGGGTCAAAGGGCACAGGGTTAAAGGGGCACAGGGGATGTACTGCACAATGGGTCATTGCGCATGGACCAAGGGTACAGGGGCTGCCTTGTGCATTGATTGGATTACGCAAGGGAGGATTGCGCAAGGGTAGACTGTGCAGAGTATAGACTGCGCAAGATCAGGTTGCACAGGAATGGATGGCGCAGGGTCAGATTGCGCATGAGATGGATTGCGCAGAAGTGGACTGCGCAGGAGCAGATTGCGCATGAGCAGACTGCGCATGGGCAGACTGTGTATGGGCAGACTGCGCATGAATCCATGCGCAGTCGGGTTGAGCGCAGTTCGCCAAGGGGCAAGCTGCGCGGTCGGCGCTGCGCTAAAGAGCGCTGGCCGATTGGGATGCGCAATCCAGCACTGCGCTAAAGAGCGCAGGCTGCAGGCTGCTACTCCAGGCCGAGAAGAACACCAAGAACACCAAAAATTCAAATTTTCATATCTTTGTCAAATCAAAGCCAAATCTAGATTTTCAAGGTTCTAACTTGAGTAAAATTGAATTCTCTTCCACATGGAAGCATCAAAACCCACAAAAATCTAACCAAAATAGATCAAAACTATGTAAATCCGAAAATAGTTAAAACCTAGATCTAGAACAATGGAAACTCCAAATCACAAAATGTCAAGTTCTAATGTTGATCTCCATGGCCTAATCTAGCTAATGGACAAATAAAAAGTGGTTCTCATATGGTGGCAAGGTGCACTTGCCTAATGGGTTGGAGGGTTGTGTGGAGGAAGAAGAAGAAGAATTAATGGAGGAAAATAATGAGGAAAGAGAGTGTTAGGTGGGGATTTTAATGGGGGAGGATAAGTTGTGTTGAGGGTGGAGGTTAGCTAAGATGGTCCAATGCATAATAAACCAAACCAATCCAATTCCTATCCAAATAAAACCAAGCTCCATTAATCAGAATTAATCCAGGAATGATAAATGACAATTAAACTACAATACTAAGTATGAAATATACCACAACATAACTGGTCAAGAAAAAAATAAAAAATACTGGTCAGAAATACGATCACGTATAAAATACGTATCACGAATTTCGGGGCACTACAGAGATGTTCTGTGATATTCTGTGTTTATTTCAGACCTTTTCGAAATATATTTTTGGGATTTTAGGCGCTGTGATTTCTGAATTCATTTCGGTAATTCCCGAAACTATATTGCGGATTTTCGATTGAGATTCGGGAATTATTTTATGAATTTAATTGTGGTGTAAAATGGTTTGGAATTGAATTCTGGGTGTTTCCTGGTTTGGGACTTTTTATAAATGGTATTTATGGCACATTTTCCAGTTTTTGGGTTGACCGAAAATAGAGAAAATGCTGCCGAATTTTTTCTATTAAATTTAATTATATAATTTTTAAAATAGTTTTAAAATAGTTTTTCGAAAAAAGAATATTACTTTTGATTTTTGGGCGATGACCGTATTTGTCAATGGGCCCTGGCTAAGTGCAAACGAAACCGGTTCGCCCGGACGTTGAGGCAATTAGCCTATATGACGATTGGACCAATATCTGAGACTCACTAAAAATCTATTTTAGTTATTATCTTTATTTATAATTAAATTGTAGGATAAATTTTATAACTAACAAATATTTTTTCTTATTTCAATTTATTTAAAATAATTTGTAAGGGCATATGCCCAGCTTTTCTATTTCTTTTCTCTGTGGCATGTAAATATTGTAGCGTAGTTTTCTTTTAGTTTCTGGTTTTGCTGGTTTTTAGCGTAGACGCGTAAAAACTGAAATAAATAATATTTTGATATAGAAAATTAATAAGGTTTTTCTCACATTAAAATTTACTAGTTTGTAATATTTAAACAACGATCATGTTTTCTCATTAAAACAAGAAATTTAGTTTTATATATGTATAATTATGAAAAATACAAAATTTTAACCAATTAAATTGGTAACTACGAGTTTTTCCAAAATACAAAGTTAAATTGATCTTTCCCTCGTAATCAATTACAACGCACCCGATAATCGAGATTTGTTTGTGATTGTGTAATCAAGATTAAAATTGATTAGGACACAACTTAGAGATTTCAACTAGCATAGTTAGCATGGTAACTCTGGAATCTGAGTCAAACTTTTCGAATGTAGGATTTCGAGGACGAGTCTAGTTTCCATCTCGAAGTCTTCAACCCTTCAAATCCAGTCAAACCAAGGCAAGTACATTTTGTGTTAGTTTACAATTATTTAATAATCGCTTTACTGCAAGTTTAAACCACGATGCAATACGAAACTCTCTCTGAGAGCACTGACTGATTGACTGTTGGGTACTGGAGGAATAGTGTAATGATTATGACCACATCTAAAATGATAACTTAGAACTGTATTAGCTTACCCCTCTTACACACGGAGATAAGCCATATCGTATCAATAGGATACAACTGTACAACCCAAGCCGGTCATATTCATTGCCTATTCAAATCACACTGTTTAACTGCTAGAAAACTGTTTACTTCAAATTGTTTAAAAGTGTATGATTCTATTATTATTTTAATTGTCGGATTAGCATGAATTGTACTTTGCTCCCTCCTGACTGGAGATACATTTTTAGGGGATGTTGAGGATGCTGAGCTGTTATACAATAGCTATTATGACCCGGTTCTGTACCTCGTGGTGTTGCCAGAGTCCTCTTTGGAGGACACATGACCTGAGGCCGATGAGCCGAATGCTTAGCTAGACTTTCCTGTTTTCAGTTTGGTTGTTGTTTTGGAAAAAAAAATTCTCTTATTTGAGTTCAGTATTTAATTCAGTTCATTTATTTTCAGTTGTATTTATTTTAATGTTTAATAAAGTTTTAAATTCCCGAATATTGAATTGTGAAAAATATAGATGTTGTTGTGGTTATCTGCTAATGGGACAGCTTACTGCCGTCGTCTCAACAACGGTGCAGGTTGGGCATGATCCGATTCGACCCAATTATTTGGGGTCGGGTCGTGACATGTTTTTAGTGGTGGCCCATGCAGGTCAGGTCTGTAAATTGGTCTAGTCAACTTAGTCAGGACCATCGTGCAGTTCTGTAACTTGACCTAGGGATAGTTGAGACTTTAGAAAAACAAACTTTAGAAACAACTAGAACACTTAGATGATATACGCCATGTTACATTATAGGGCCAAAAATTATTTACTTAAATATCTATTTTTGCATGCTTATAGATTCGTAGGATACCTTGTTTGTGTTTGTACCTAAACCTTATCTAGATTGGGCTGATTGTACCTTTGAGTGTCCCATGACTTTCCTACCATAATTTCCAGGTTCTAGTATACCTTAGGATTCATATTCTTTTTGGACTGAATTCTATGGTCTTCTTCTTCTTTATCAAACCAAAATTTTGAATTCTTCATTACTTCTCTACCTTTAGTTGAAATCTTGATTTGTTCGCTATGTAAAATTTTGAATTCTCTTAGCAACCCTGATGAATTCTTATCTACCCAATGTATATCTACAACCAGTATATCCAATCTTATTTCCAATTGATTGACTTTCTTGAAATCAATTCTGAACTAAATTATGGGACCATAAAGCCTAAAGGTTAATTATTACCAGATGAATTAGTTCAGTTCGTGATTCTCCTAAAGGAGTTATTTTCAATTTTAATATTTTTCTCTCATATGTTTTTTTTCAAAAATCGAGAATATTTTCATATGTTGATTTCCTCCACTCATCTTAAAACCCTACTCTCTCTATGCAATTTCTTGATCAAATCAAGGCCTAGAAAGCTTTTATGATCATGAAGCAGGAACGGTCAGAAAATTTATCACACTTTGAACCCATTCTATTATTGAATTTCCTTTAGTCATGGAAATTTTGAGCTGTCCCAAAGCTATTTAATTTCTTGGCATTACTAGACAATTTCCATTTGATTTCCTTGAATCAATGAGACTTATCTTCTCTCAAATTTTCAACTTTCCTTAGTTATGAAATTATTCTTCTCAAAATAATTTTTGTATTCCCTGAGTGATTTGTCGGAAATATTATCATTGGTCTTTTTCTTACTTAATCCGAAGTAGTGATGTTTCTATCTTATCTAGTGTTTGACTCAATTAGCCATAATCCAGTCATACCAATTTCATGACTTCAAACCAATCTCTCAAATCTCAAGGGATACGGGAACACATATTTATCCTGATAAAATTTTCTTGATTCCAGAAGAACATACATCAACATCTTTTTCTATCATGACTAGAACTTTAGAACTCGTTTAATTTTTAGGAAACTTCTTTGAAATTTTTATGGACAAAGTTGAGAAAATATTCAGTAGCCTAATATGTCTTCGCACATTTACGTTGTAGTCATTTGCCTGAATTATGAAAACTGCGAGTTTACTGCAGCCAGTTGCGCATTGGCGAGACATAGACTCTAAGTCGAAATGATTTCAGGTGTTCATAGGTTATTTATATTATTAAGACTACGTCCTAGATATATCATGGTTGTCTCCTATGTTTTTCAGCCAGGAAATGGATAAAGTTGATAGACTACTTGAAAACCTATTACTATTCAAGTTATGGAGCCAAAATTTTACTGCAGTCAGGTGCACTCTGTCGATGCATGAAATTGAGGCAAAGTGACTACGGATATATTTGGTTTTTTGAATATTATTAAGACTATATCCATAATATGGTTGTATTTTCTGCACCATCAAATCATTCTGAATTTTGCCGATTAGAGGATTTGCACTTCTAGCGGTTGTCTCCATTCTTTGAGATTTCTCAAACACAATCAGAAAGAAAGGATTCCCTATAAAATTCCACTTGATCTTCCTAAAAACTTATTAGGACCATATCAATCTCTATTATTTCAATCTTCTTTCTGTTTCAATTTTAGTAGGTTGTATATATATATATATATATATATATATATATATATATATATATATATATATATATATATATATATATATATATTTATTTATTGATTGTTGTTAGTTTTGGGAGCTATAGATAGTTGTGGATAGTCTTGTGTATTAGTAGTTGATATACAACTAGTGGATGACCTTATGTATATAATTGATAGCTAAATGCGGGGGAAACATAGGTTGTTACTTATCTCATTTCTTGTAGGGACCTTGGAGTTTATATTAGATAGCTAAAGGGTAGAAAGGTAGAAGAAATACCTTGAGTAATCTAGTTTGGAGAGAATGGTATACCTTAGCTTGTGACTTATTTGGGTTAGAACCATTGGTAGTGCTCACTAGTGCCTAAACCTCATTAAAAATGGCAGTATTAGACAATTTTGAATTTTATGCTTAAAGGAAGGGTTATCGAAGATTAAAGAAGACGTAGGTGGAGTTAGCGAGGAAAGTATAAGATTGGTAATGTTCTCCCATGGAGGAGGTAAAATTTGGATATATATATAAAACATGAGAACATAGTGATCAAGTAAAGGAACACTTGACTAGGATCAACTTCTAGGATTAGATGACCAATATACCTAGAAGGGACGGATATAGCCATGGAAGGAATAACACGAGTAATGGAATGATAGGTTCTAGAGAAGGAATAAGCAGAAAAGAATTGAGGTAAGACCATTGGCATGCAACTTTGAAAAGGAGCAATTGAATTTGCAATTTCTACCAAACATTGGAGGCTCATATTGGCTATGGTAAGAACGATTGGGATTCTGTGGTATTTTGCTAATGCGTTTGGATGAGAACGGTTGATAGATGCATAGTTAAAGATTAAAATTGATTAATGATTGTAATTCTGTCAATTGATTTCAGGAATTAAAATTTTTTTATTTTAAGGCATGGATCAACTTAAAAGAATTTTCTAAGGATTTACTATGGCAAGAAAAGATTGTAATTTTGATGTAGTTAGTTTTGGAAGACTGACTGACAATTGAAAGTTGATGTCTGTAAAATGTTTTGATCGAGAGACAATACTTGAAAATTAAAATACATGTAGCATATGCGTTACATACAACGACGGATGGAAGTTTGATTTAGATGATTTATGATTCCAAATAGGTTTAGTTTTAATACCTTGGCGGCTGCCTTAGTTTTCTGTAAATACCTAGAGTTCAACTAGTTAAGCAAGTTAGAAATTGAATTTTTTTTACATGGGGTATTAATAAGATTGTTATTTTGTAAGTTATATTTCCCGCATGTCCTATCTTTGATCCTTGAAATAGTGAAACGATATTTTCTATCCCCTTTGATTATCACTCAGTCCTCAATGGAACTATCTTATCCGATTACATTCCAATCATAGATATATTATCATCCTCGCTATCCTCCTATCATACAACTTGTTGGATTTCTCCTTAGTCATAAACCTTTATATCCCATTCTAATTTGATCTGGAATTTTTAGTCCCTTAACCCAGAAGATTTTATCATTTTGCATTCTCAATAAACTGTTGACGTTCGTTTCTTTCTTGCCTTTATCTGTTTCACGAGACCTCATTTTCTTCTATTTTTGATCATATTTGTACCTAGATTTTCTCGTGCCCAAACTGATTTTGATTGTTCCCCCAACCTTATCCTTGGAATTTCGAGGACGAAATTTTCTAAGGAGGGAAGATTATAAAACCCAGTTTTAGGATTTGTAATGTTATTTATTATTATTATTATTATTATTATTATTATTATTATATTACTATTATTATATTGTGGGTTTAAAATTAATTTCAAATTAATAATCTGGATTTTTGGTTGCTGACCTGACCCGAGTCTGGACCAGTTCGAACCCAACTTTCCGAAACCCAATTGGAACCCATTCTTTTTGAAATCCTGATTTCTTTTATATATATATATATATATATATATATAAACCCCCACGAACTGGTCCACCCGTTGGACCAGCACTTTCCCATGATCCCCTTATTTCTCCTTGTAATGATCTCCTCCACGTATTTGTTTCCCCAAACCTTCTTTTAAAGACACACGTTCACCACCACCAACTCCCCATACTTTCCTTCTTCTTTCTCCTTAACAAATTCACAAACCCACCAGCTCCAGCACACAACAAACCCTCTCTTCTTTCTATCCTCTCATCCTACCCCCTACTCCCAAACCCTCTCGGCCCGAGCTTCCTCCAGGTCACGCCCGACGACCCCGACCCCGCGCGTGGCTCCCTCCGGCCGACTCCCGGCCAACCCGCGCGCCTCCCCAGCGACTCCCGCGGCCAAATTCGCCCCGGCTCCCCATTTCCCTCGCGGCTAGCCCTTCCGCGCCGCCCCTCTCGGCCGCCACCAGCACACGCCGCTGGCCCCGCGCCGTGCCCTAGGCAACCCCGCTCTGTTCCAGCACTCCGTATCTCCTGGCTACTTCCCTGGAGGTTTTGCACTTTCCCGCGGCTTTCCGTTCTTGGACAGAAGCTGGTTTTCGATTTCGGACGCTGTCCCGGGTTTACGTTGCTGCTCGGATCTCTATTATTTCTTTAATTTGCATCTGAGAGCTCTAGCCGAGCAACCTAAGGTATAACTCCTCTGTCCCGTCCCATTTTTGTTTGTCTATGATGAGATTGGTCCCCGAATCCCTCCCGGGAATTCAGTTTTTAGCGACGTCGCAACTCCGAATTTTCTGGAGATGTTCTGTGATATTCTGTGTTTATTTCGGACCTTTCCGAAATATATTTTCGGGATTTTAGGCGCTGTGATTTCCGAATTCATTTCGGTAATTCCCGAAACTATATTGCGGGTTTTCGATTGAGATTCGGGAATTATTTTGTGAATTTAATTGTGGTGTAAAATGGTTTGGAATTGAATTCTGGGTGTTCCCTGGTTTGGGACTTTTTATAAATGGTGTTTATGGCACATTTCCCAATTTTTGGGTTGACCGAAAATAGAGGAAATGCTGCCAGATTTTTTCTATAAAATTTAATTATATAATTTTTAAAATGGTTTTAAAATGGTTTTTCGAAAAAGAATATTATTTTGGATTTTTGGGCGACGACCGTATTTGTCAATGGGCCCTGGCTAAGTGCAAACGAAACCGGTTGCCCGGACGTTGAGGCAATTAGCCTATATGACGATTGGACCAATATCTGAGACTCACTATAAAATCTATTTTAGTTATTATCTTTATTTATAATTAAATTGTAGGATAAATTTTATAACTAACAAATATTTCTTCTTATTTCAATTTATGTAAAATAATTTGTAAGGGCATAAGTCCAGCTTTTTTATTTCCTTTCTCTGTGGCCTGTAAATATTGTAGCGTAGTTTTCTTTTAATTTCTGGTTTTTAGCGTAGACGCGTAAAAACTGAAATAAATAATATTTTGATATAGAAAATTAATAAGGTTTTTCTCACATTAAAATTTACTAGTTTGTAATATTTAAACAACGATCATATTTTCTCATTAAAACAAGAAATTTAGTTTTATATATGTATAATTACGAAAAATACAAAGTTTTAACCAATTAAATTGGTAACTACGAGTTTTTCCAAAATACAAAGTTAAATTGATCTTTCCCTCATAATCAATTACAACGCACCCGATAATCGAGATTTGTTTGTGATTGTGTAATCAAGATTAAAATTGATTAGGACACAACCTAGAGATTTCAACTAACATAGTTAGCATGGTAACTCTGGAATCTGAGTCGAACTTCTCGAATGTAGGATTTCGAGGACGAGTCTAGTTTCCATCTCGAAGTCTTCAACCCTTCAAATTCAGTCAAACCAAGACAAGTACATTTTGTGTTAGTTTACAATTATTTAATAATCGCTTTACTGCAAGTTTAAACCACGATGCAACACGGAACTCTCTCTCTGAGAGCACTGACTGATTGACTGTTGGGTACTGGAGGAATAGTGTAATGATTATGACCACATCCAAAATGATAACTTAGAACCGTATCAATAGGATACAACTGTACAACCCAAGCCGGTCATATTCATTGCCTATTCAAATCACACTGTTTAACTGCTAGAAAACTGTTTACTTCAAATTGTTTAAAAGTGCATAATTCTATTATTATTTTAATTGTCGGATTAGCATGAATTGTACTTTGCTCCCTCCTGACTGGAGATACATTTTTAGGGGATGTTGAGGATGCTGAGCTGTTATACAACAGCTATTATGACCCGGTTCTGTACCCCGTGGTGTTGCTAGAGTCCCATTTGGAGGACGCAGGACCTGAGGCCGATGAGCCGAATGCTTAGCTAGACTTTTCTGATTTCAGTTTGGTTGTTGTTTTGGAAAAAAAAATTCTGTTATTTGAATTCAGTATTTAATTCAGTTCATTTATTTCCAGTTGTATTTATTTCAATGTTTAATAAAGTTTTAAATTCCCGAATATTGTGTTGTGACAAATATAGATGTTGTTGTGGTTATCTGCTAATGGGATAGCTTACTGCCGCCGTCTCAATAACGGTGAAGGCTGGACATGATCCGGTTCGACCCAATTATTTGGGGTCGGGTCGTGACACGCAACGACCATGCCTACGAGAGTGGAAGTCGTTTCTATACTCGGTGCAGCCGTCAACAAGGACGTTGACGAAACAGGTGGGGGAGAGTGTCACCTACAAGATTTTTGCTCCACCAAGACGGATCTGCATAACTTTTCACGAACTGAAATTTTGCTAAAATATTTTGGAATCATCCAGAATGTGGTTTAGTCTTCTTGAAGATTCATGAAGTCTCCATAGCTTTCTAGATGTTCTACAGCCTTCCTTAGAAATATTTGTTTCTAAAAGCTTCATGTAAGCCTTTTGAGGCACTATAAATAAGTGGGAGACTCATTTGTTCCTCACCATCCAATAAGTTATAAAATATTTTAGTATAGTAAAGTTTTGAATCTTCCAATCTCTCTACTTTGTTTCACATTGCTCTTATTTTCGTCTTAGCGATCTCGCTAAGTGTTTGGACAGACTGATACGAATCTTCGAATAGAAAACTTGCATACCGTACGAATCAAAGTGTAGGCAAAAATACTAAGTCCATAACATTGTGGACTACTTCACCATTCATCTCTCTCTCTCTCTCTCTCTGATATTCACGTCAAATCTTTCAAACTAATTAATCATGCATCGTCCAAGTAAACTGTACTTAGGGGGTTTGGTTCACTTAACTCCACCTCGGAAGTGTCGAAAATTTAGATGTGGACATGATATTCTCTAGTTTCGCTGTTTGGTTCACTTTGAAAGTAAATTTTAGAAGTTGCACGATGAAACATGAGGAGTTCTTGTCCTTTGCCATTCCTTAGCAAATGAGTTCCAATTTTTTTTTTGGATGAAGTGGACTATGGAACTCCAAAAAGAGGGATGGGTAGGTGGGATTAAAAATAATGTAGGTTGTAATAATTACAGTAAAATTATATAATAATAATAATAATAATAATAATAATAATTATTATTATTATTATTATTATTATTATTATTAGGCTAAATTACAACTTGATACCCTCAACTATTCAAAAATTTTAACTTGATATCTTCAACTTTGATAGGCACTAACTTAATACCATTAACTATTAAAAATATTAATCTTTATACCCTCCGTCAGTTCAACCGTTGAATTTTTTGTTATTTTTTTTGGGTGACAAAAATACCCCTTTCTCTTTCTTCCTCCTCTACAAACAACCCCCAAACCCCCCTCCACCGGTGAACCCCCCCCCCCAACCTGCTACCGTGCCCTCCGGCGAACCCCCTGCTCGCGCCCACCACCATTGCGCCCGCCCCCGCGAGCCGCCGTCGCCGCTGCTCGTCACCCCCGCCAGTCGTCGCCACTGTTCCTCGTCACCCCCGCCAGCCGCCGCCACTGCTGTTCGTCACCACCGTCTGGCCGTGCCAACCCGCGCCCACCACAGCCACCCGCCCCGCCACCAGTCCCCGCGCCTGCCTCAGCCGCCGCTGCTCGCCCACGCCCACCCGTCCGCCCGCGCCTGGTCGTGCTCACCCGTGCACGATCGCGCCCGCCAGCCCGCGTCCGCTGCAGCCGCCGCTGCTCGCCCACGCCCACCCCTGGTCGTGCCCACCCGCCCGACCGCGCTCGACAGCCCGCGCCCACCCGCGCCCGGCAGCGCTCGCCAGCTCGCGTCCGCCCACGCGTTGTTTTTGCTGCTCGTTGCTACTGCTGCCCCCCCCCCCCTTTTTTCGGTCGCCGACGCCGGAGAAAGAGGGGGGCTGCTGGAGAGAGGGGGAGGGGAGAGAGAAAGAGAGTGGGAGGAACATTTCTGTCATTTTATCTCTTTAATTAACACTGTTAGGGCCAAAATAGAGAGAGTGTATTAAGTTAGTACCTATCAAAGTTGAGGGTATCAAGTTGAAAAACTTGAATAGTTGAGAATATTAAGTTATAATTTAGCCTTATTATTATTATTATTATTATTATTACTATTATTATTATTATTTAATAATAATAATAATACGAGGTTAATGTTTAATTTTTATTATTTAATAATAATAGTACTTAAAATTTTAATTCATATAAAAATAGTAATTGGGTAAGCCTCGTCCTATTAAAAAAGTGAAAAATTGTATCAATTCTCAACTATCACTTCGTTATAAATCAAAAACCGGAACTACAAAAAGTTACACTTCTCAATTCACTTCGAAAATCATCCAAACAAAAAAATTCATAAAATATGCATATACATGCCCAATACGTACGCAAATTTTCTATTTCTAAATTTTTTTACTCCGTACCACTTCTGCGGACCAAACAGCCCCCTTGGTTCTTCCTTTTGTTCAAAATAAGCTAAACAAGACTTATTCAAGCCTACGAAGTAAGCTAGCTACTTCATCATTCATCTCAACTGGATCCTTGAAAGATCTCTTCCAAGTAGTCGAGTCCATTCCCGCCAGCGTACGTGTGTTCAGTGTTCTTCTGGCTAGCTAGGAAGGATCAATTCATGACACATTGACATGCATGCAAGACTGATCACAAGTAATTGGTGGATGCTCTACCGGTAATACATCACTACTGCAGCCAGAATTGTTGCATCAGAAAGAATGATCATGCATGCAACGCCATTGCCATTGCCATTGCCATTGCCATTGCCATTGCTAGCCAGCTAGCTAGCTATCCATAAGACTGACTGTTTCTTGAAGAAACTGATCGACCATTTCGGTTATTAACCAGCAGCTCTACTGCATATACAACAATGGCAGCAGTCTGAGGAATCTCTCTCCGTCTCCTCCCTACTCAACCGCTTGAGTGATAGGGATGGCATTGATCCTTGCAGTGCTCATAAGCTGCTATGTATATATATTCACAACCCCCACACGCTTCCTATACGTAAATGATACGCTATAGCAAACGTAAGAAAGCTCCTCCTCACTCGCTCCATCACCGTGATAGAGAGAGCTGTGTGTGTGTGTATGTATGTATGTGTTGCTCGTTACATCCCTGCTGTGCTGTTTGGGTTCCAGGGGTGAGAGACCGTTCCTTTCTCTTCAAACCGAATTACCGAAGTAATCGTAAATCGTATTTCTCAAAATAAAAAAATTAAATTATTTTATAAAAATTGAACAAAATCTAACCAAATTAATTTCGTTTAGTTTTCGGTCGATTCGATTTTATGAGCCAATGGATCGGTCGAATTTTTATATTTTATCAAATGAGTTAATTTAAATAATAAATCTTCTGACAGTATTGTATTTATGAATTATAATTACGTAAAGTGAAAAATATTAATATATATAAATAAATTAGCGCTCAAATAAGCAATGACAAATGCCAACGGATAATGGAAAGAGGGAATGTACTTAGATAGGATTATTAAAAATATTAAGTACATATAAATTGAGGATAGTTTGATAGATAAATTAAGAGGGTATGTGCTTAAGATAGGATTATTCGAACCGAAAAAATCGAAAATCAAACCCACATTTTAAAATTTTAAAATTTCCAAACTAACTATAAAAAATTGAACTGGTTATTATATTTTGGTTTCAGATTTCGATTTCCAACGGATATGACTTCCATTCCATATGTTTATATCACAATCAGGTCTCGTTGGTTCGCGGAATCATCGGGTTGGAAAAGAAAAGTGATTACTTTTTCTATTTTGGATGCCAAAAGAATTGATGAGAAAAGGAAAATAATTTCTAATGGAAGAAAAATTAGGGAAGAAAGTGATTACATCCATCCAAACAGGAAATCACTTTTTCACGTCGAAGTATTCACTAACTTTCCCAAATTCATTACCATTTTCAAAAAAAAAAAAATTGACTTACCCTCCAGTTGATTTACTATATTTAAGGGTGCACCACACAGTTTTGCAAAAAAGTAGAGTACTCTCCATTTTGGACGAAATCTGTCAAAAAAAAAAATTGTACCAAAATGTTCCTGCCTTCTTCCCCTATCATCCCCCCCCCCCCCCCCCCTTCCCCCCCCTCGCCTTCTTCCTCTATCATCTCCGCCCCCCCCCCCCCCCCCCCCCCCCCCCCCCCCCCCATCCCCAACCCATCCCCTCTCCATCACCCCCCCCCCCCCCCCTCCTGTCGACGCTCCCCCCTCCCCGCCTCCGCTCCCCCCCTCCCCGCCACTGGCCCCCTCCACCCCGCTACCACTTCCGCTCCCCCCACCCCGCTACCGGCCCCCTCCTCCCCGCTATCGCCTCCGCTCCCCCCTCCTCGCCTCCGCAGCAAGCAGCAGCAACGGCCGCGACGACAAGCAGCATTGACGCATGCAACGGCAGCAGGGGGGAGGGGGGAGGGCGGTGGCCGGGAGCGCCAACGGAGACAGGAAGGGGGGCGGTGGCGGGGAGGGGGGAGCGACGACGGGAGGGGGGGGTGATGAAGAGGGGATGGGCCGGGATTGGGGGAGAGAGGATAGAGGAAGAACGCAGGGATATTTTGGTCCAAAAAATTAATGAATTTTGTCCAAAATGGAAAGTATTGTACATTTTTGTAAAACTGTGAAGTGTATCCTAATATAGAGTAAATCAAGTAGTGTAAGTTAAAATTTTTTTAAAAAAATAATTTTTAAAGAAAAAAAATGTTAAAGAATTGATTTTCATTCCCTTTCATTCTGGGAATCAAACAAGGCCTCTGAGTGAACTTTGTTTTCTTACGGTTTTTTTCTGAAGTTTGAAGGGGCTCAGCTGGCTAGCTATGGCTACTACGCACGGTGCCCAGTGTGGTGTCATGATTACTAATAAGAGAAAAGAAAGGAGCAGCATCCTCCTCTGTGAGTTCACATGGAGTGGTGGAGTAGTAGGGACTAGTGAGTGATTGGACGTTGGTACTTTCCCTCCACAATGCTCCTCACTCAATTTCTCACTCAAATCAAATAAATGCTAGCTAGCCTACATATCTAGCTCGATTACTTACTTTTGTTCCTGGAAAGAAACAATCACCAGTGACCAGTGCTGTGTTGTGTTGGGTTGTGTTCAGTACGACACACTCGACGGAACTGGAGTTTTAGCCCAATGGCGCATTATTCATTTGTTTAGTATTTTGTTTGAGAGAGAAGCAAGCTACGTACGTACATGCTGCCACATTACAAGCAGAAACAAGCTACCAAAAATTATATATATATATATATATATATATATATATATATATATATATATATATATATATATATATATATTCTCAGATGTAATTTTTCGATGAAAAACTAAAAATTATACAATATTTCAAAGAAGGTACAAGACAGAGATCCTTGGAGGATTCGGAGAGACGAAAAACTAGTGTATTACTTCGAAAAAGACACAAAAGAATTCGTAGCAGCAGCAGCAGAAATTTCACTAACAGTTTCTAATTAGATCATAACTGTTCTCGTTCAGAACGAGTTGCAATTGTAAAGAAGATGAATGGAAGGATCTGATTAGATCAGAGAAGAGAATGGCCTACTGGGGTGAATGATCACCGGCGCTCAAAGCATGATTCGCCTCACACGAACAGCTTCCAAGAACCAGCAAGTTCGACGGAGAACTTTTAGAACACTCTACTCTTCTGACTTCTCGGATGGCACGGACTCCTGCGCTAAATGGCACTGGTGCACGCACCGATTTGCGTGCCGTATCGATTTACGTGTCATATTGTATCTTATGTTGCCTCGATTAGCGTGCTCGCTCTGATTTGCGTGACGTATTGGTCTTGTGCCGTCTCGATTTGCGTGCACGTCTCGATTTACATGCACGTTGTCTCCTGTTCATCTCGATTCTCGAGTCATCTCGATTCTCGTGCACGTCGCAATATACGTGTACGTCTCGGTTTGCGTGCCCCTATCGGTCCACGTGCCTCGGTTTCCGTGCCAGATCCCTACGCTGCTTGCGGGACCCGTACGGTATAGCCACGTGCCATTCTTCATGATTTTCGTCATTATTTTATTATTTAATTCTAATGATTGTTTATTGTGTGTTCTGAGGATCTCGATGGACGTGCTACCCTGGATCCCGATCGCCGAAGACTTGCTTACCTAGCCGAGCCCCCTAGGCAAGTATCCCTTGCTCATCGACGGCTCTTGCCCTCTCTGTAAGCCCCTAGATTTCAAAAAAATAGTTTTTTATAATTTTCAATTGTATTTAATTTAAATACGTATTTTGTAGCGTATTTCGTATTCTCTTGGTTTCTGGAATGTTTTAAAAATTTTCCTAACTTATAGATTTTTCCTTGGCCGGCATACCGCCAGTATACCGGAGTATACCGACGGCATACCGCCCGGACAGATTTTTTACACTTTAGATATTTTCGGTTTCTGATATTTTCATGAATAGTGTTTCGGATATTTTCGTGAATAGTGTTTAGATATTTTCGTAAATAGTGTTTAAGATATTTTCGTGAATAGTGTAGATGCACTCTATTATCCAATGGATAATTGGTTTTGTTTGAATGACCATGATTGACTTAGATTTTGACATGGATCACGATCCGACGGCTAAGATTAATTCCCCCTTCTATATATACCATTTCACTTTCTCTCTCCTCTCTCTTTTCATTCTCTTCACTCTCTCTTCATTTCTTCTTCCCTTCTCTTCCCTTGGAGCTTGCCAAGAGCTTGGCCTTGAGGTCTAGAGTGTGGTTTCGTACCCCTCTTGGTGGTGGAGTAGAAGATTAGGCTTGGAGCTTAACCTAGGCAAGTACATCTTGCTCAAAAGTGACATGACCATACTTTATTTTTGTTTTCCATAGAAACTAAAGTTTTATTGGCCTATAATTTGCTTCTTTAAATTGTTAACATGTTTAGTATATAGCACTTTTGGTTTTGATCGACAGTATTGCATAGATCTGAGTTTCTAGATATGATTTTCGAGTATTTTGAGGTTTTGATCTATCAAATGTTTTGATCTGTGAAAACTAATACTTCCATGTTGTAGGAAATTCAATTCTATTCAATTTTGACTTTTGAAAGTCCGAATTTCGATGTTTTTATGGCCGAAACAAGTTTTGAGCTCAAAAATCAACTTTCTGTGACGGTTCGGAAAATCCGTCGGAAATCCGCGGAAATCCGTCGGAAAATCCGAACTTTCACCACAAAACTTGCTGTGACGGAACGGAAAATCCACCGGTAATCCGCTGTAATCCGCCGGATAATCCGGTTAGGTTGTTTTGAATTTTTTATATATTTTAAGTACTGTAAAAATTCTAGAAAAATTGTATTTAAATACTATGTTAATTTAGATAATTTATTATATTTTTTTTAGCATTTAATAAGTACTTTTGGTATTTTATAAAAATAGGAAAACAGAACCCATTTTCAGGATACATATGTTTGTTGATTTTTAATAAATATCTATGAGGGTTTATAAATTCCAGAAAAATTAGTATAAATTTCTATAATTAACAAGGATCATTTTGGTACTTTATTTCATGAAAAATTGAGCTTTTTGTCTATCTCAAAAATTATTGGAACATAATGTACAGTTTGATTTATTTATTGAATAGTTACGACTTGCAATATTTTGTGTTGTTTTGAGTTATTGTAGTATTGGACCACCCCCTACATTAGTGTAAAGACTCTAGAATGTTAGTTTGGATATAGTGTCACTCCATATTGGACTTAGAATTGACCGGAGTTGACCAGTTGACCAAAGTCAACTATAAGTCAACCTCTGACCCAGTTTGTCTTAGTTTGCCCTAGTTGACCTAGACATTATAGTATGTCTTTTCACCCTGATTAGCTATTTTATTATCTCATCTTTAGGACCGTGGCTTCACTCCGAGCCTTGATTCATATTGATAGCAGAATCCCAGGCAAGTACATCTACAAACTCATTTACTGTCTTTTAATGCTAGAACATGTATTAACCCTATTAAAATACTGATCCTTGAGGTAGCAAGTTGTCTTCACATGTTGTATTACTTTCAGTACTTGCCATGCTTATACTGCTCCCAGTATCTCCCACATGTTTTTACAGTTCTCATATCTCTCACATGTTTAAATAACGGGTTAAGGAAAAACTGTTAGTATTGTACGTGAACATGACCCCCTTCTCCGTATGTATTTACCGCGCTCGGCGACATTCTATATGTAACCTTGCCGTAGGTTCTGATCTCGCGTTTGTGTATGGATATACACCGATGCCGTTCGTGCACGTATGTGCATGCTAGAAAAACTTGATATGTGCCGCTGTACATCCTGATTACCTATTGACCGATTCACGTACATACTACAGTTTTAAACTTTTAAACTATATGTTGTCATTTCTAAAAAGAACCAATTAAACCATGATATGCCATGTTCCCTATGTTACTATGATACTGTGATCCCAGTTGTACCATGAGGCCATGTTTTCCAGTATTTCCTGTTTTATAGACTTATCACACCATGTTTTTTGTTGTACATCTCTTTCATTATATGTTCAGTATTTTAGTTGTAGAGGTTGTACTTGCTCCCGTCCTGACATGATAACGTTGTAGGTATCCTTACTGAGGAGGAGTTGCTCTGCGACTCATATTATGGAGTTACTGTCGAGGACCCGGCTTTGCCATACGAGGATATTCCTGCGGGGAGACTCGCCTAGTTTGCGTAGTCACTTGGGATACTTAGTGTAGTCATGTATTAGACTACATATTTTATAACTGGACATGTATCCAGTTTTACATTTCAGACTTGTACTTTGGACATTTTACTATATACGACGACTTTTGTGTTTGGAGCATTTATGATTCTTCTTCACTTATAGAACTGTTAGCACATTTAGTCTTATCCTGTTGTCTTTAGAACATCTTACTACGTTTTATCTCAACGTAGGCTGGGCAAGACTCGGCCTGGCCCAACAATTTGGGTAGCGGGTCGTGACATGTTTTTAGTGGTGGCCCATGCAGGTCCTGACTAAATTGTTTGGTTACGTTATTGTACCAAGCAAGCCTGCAATTAGGAACTTAAGGTAATTAGACAACATTAGGAATGACGCTTAGAACATCTAGAGGAATGCTAGGATTACAACATAGGAAATACATCACATGTTTGCTATTATAATTAGATTTTCTTGTCTATGATTGCTTACTTCAAACAAGTCCTTATAAGTCCTTTTTATTATAATTAGATGGTGCTTACTCGTTCATCCCAGTATATTACCCCCGAGAATGGGGCCCTCCTTATCCAGTCAGCTGACCAATTGACTGATACACCCCCACCTCCACCTACCACATTCCCCCACTCCACAAATCCACCAACCCAGATGCCTCCACCACCTTCCACATCCCATGTCCAGCAGGACCCAATACTTCCACCACCCCCTATTACTATACCTACCCAGGCTTCCGTCACACTCGACGGGAACCAACTGCTCACTATGATCCAGGGGTTCCTAACAACCCATCAGGAGCAGACTGCCCTACTCTGCAAGAGCATGGAGCGTTCTGAGGAACGTCCCGTGGTCCCACCACATGTAGAGCCACGGCAGAGAGCGGAAACAATCAAGGACTTCATGGGTCTAAATCCCAAGGAGTTCTTAGGGACTGAGGGCATAGTAGTAGCAGATGACTGGCTAGATTCAGTAGAGAGGAAGCTTCTTGGAGTTAGGATGCCGGATGACCTCCAGGTCGAGGCAGCAGGATTTCTGCTGATAGACTTGGCAGGAGTTTGGTTCCGGAATGAGCCGTTATTTGCGAGAGGGAGAGCCACATGGGATCTGTTCAAGACCCAGTTCAAGAAGAAATTCTTCTCGACCACTGCTAGAGTAGCCATGGGGCTACGATTCCAGAACATCCAGCAGGGGAACCGTTCTGTTGATGAGTATGCGGCAGAGTTTAGTCGCCTGAGCCGTTTTGCTCCTAGTCTGGTTGTAGATCCAGAGGAGATGACCCGTAGGTTTTGCCATGGTCTAGTTCCAGACATCGGCATTCTTATAGTGGCGAACGGTACGACTGACTACTACCAGAGCCTAGAGTTGGCCCGGAGCATTGAGGAGCATTTTCTGTCTAGCAAGAGGCCGGCTTCTGTACATCATAAGGGACCGTCCAAGCGTCAGGCTTTCCAGCAGAGAGCACCGACGCCACCCCAGCAGACTTACCGTCCCCCTACATCACATCACCCGACCCCGCCAGTTAGAGCCCCGGGACCTCAGCAGCAGCAGAAGGGGTCTTTGTGTTTATTCTGTAGAAGGGTAGGCCACGACGCTTTCGTTTGTAGGAAGAGGTTAGGGTAGTGTTTTGCTTGTGGGTCTGCCATCCATCAGATTCGGGACTGCCCAGTAGCCAGGGAAGGCTTATAGTCTAGCTCTTGAGCCGGAGCCGGAGCAGGTTTCGGAAGGTTAGTTTTGATCGTAGCCTTAGTCATTTGTTGCATTGCTTGTTATGTTAGAATGTTTGTAGAGTCTTCTATCCTTGTAAATTTCGAGGACAAAATTTTTCAAGGAAGGAAGATTTGTAAGCCCCTAGATTTCAAAAAAATAGTTTTTTTATAATTTTCAATTGTATTTAATTTAAATACGTATTTTGTAGCGTATTTCGTATTCTCTTGGTTTCTGGAATGTTTTAAAATTTTTCCTAACTTATAGATTTTTCCTTGGCCGGCATACCGCCAGTATACCGGAGTATACCGACGGCATACCGTCCGGACAGATTTTCTACACTTTAGATATTTTCGGTTTCTGATATTTTCATGAATAGTGTTTCGGATATTTTCGTGAATAGTGTTTAGATATTTTCGTGAATAGTATTTAAGATATTTTCGTGAATAGTGTAGATGCACTCTATTATCCAATGGATAATTGGTTTTGTTTGAATGGCCATAATTGACTTAGATTTTGACATGGATCACGATCCGACGGCTAAGATTAATTCTCCCTTCTATATATACCATTTCACTTTCTCTCTCCTCTCTCTTTTCATTCTCTTCACTCTCTCTTCATTTCTTCTTCTCTTCTCTTCCCTTGGAGCTTGCCAAGAGCTTGGCTTTGAGGTCTAGAGTGTGGTTTCGTACCCCTCTTGGTGGTGGAGTAGAAGATTAGGCTTGGAGCTTAACCTAGGCAAGTACATCTTGCTCAAAAGTGACATGACCATACTTTATTTTTGTTTTCCATAGAAACTAAAGTTTTATTGGCCTATAATTTGCTTCTTTAAATTGTTAACATGTTTAGTATATAGCACTTTTGGTTTTGATCGACAGTATTGCGTAGATCTGAGTTTCTAGATATAATTTTCGAGTATTTTGAGGTTTTGATCTATCAAATGTTTTGAATTGTGAAAACTAATACTTCCATGTTGTAGAAAATTCAATTCTATTCAATTTTGATTTTTGAAAGTCCGAATTTCGATTTAAAACGAAGTTTTTATGGCCGAAATAAGTTTTGAGCTCAAAAATCAACTTTCTGTGACGGTTCGGAAAATCCGTCGGAAATCCGCAAAAATCCGTCGGAAAATTCGAACTTTCACCACAAAACTTGCTGTGACGGAACGAAAAATCTGCCGGTAATCCGCTGTAATCCGTCGGATAATCCGGTTAGGCTGTTTTGAATTTTTTATATATTTTAAGTACTGTAAAAATTCTGGAAAAATTGTATTTAAATACTATGTTAATTTAGCTAATTTATTATAATTTTTTCAGCATTTAATAAGTACTTTTGGTATTTTATAAAAATAGGAAAACAGAACCCATTTTCAGGATACATATGTTTGTTGATTTTTAATAAATATCTATGAGGGTTTATAAATTCTAGAAAAATTAGTATAAATTTCTATAATTAACAAGGATCATTTTGGTACTTTATTTCATGAAAAATTGAGCTTTTTTGTCTATCTCAAAAATTATTGGAACATAATGTACAGTTTGATTTATTTATTGAATAGTTACGACTTGCAATATTTTGTGTTGTTTTGAGTTATTGTAGTATTGGACCACCCCCTACATTAGTGTAAAGACCCTAGAATGTTAGTTTGGACATAGTGACACTCCACATTGGACTTAGAATTGACCGGAGTTGACCAGTTGACCAAAGTCAACTATAAGTCAACCTCTGACCCAGTTTGTCTTAGTTTGCCCTAGTTGACCTAGACATTATAGTATGTCTTTTCACCCTGATTAGCTATTTTATTATCTCATCTTTAGGACCGTGGCTTCACTCCGAGCCTTGATTCATATTGATAGCAGGATCCCAGGCAAGTACATCTACAAACTCATTTACTGTCTTTTAATGCTAGAACATGTATTAACCCTATTAAAATACTGATCCTTGAGGTAGCAAGTTAGGTCTTCACATGTTGTATTACTTTCAGTACCTGCCATGCTTATACTGCTCCCAGTATCTCCCACATGTTTTTACTGTTCTCATATCTCTCACATGTTTAAATAACGGGTTAAGGGAAAACTGTTAGTATTGTACGTGAACATGACCCCCTTCTCCGTATGTATTTACCGTGCTCGGCGACATTCTATATGTAACCTTGCCGTAGGTTCTGATCTCGCATTTGTGTATGGATATACACCGATGCCGTTCGTGCACGTATGTGCATGCCAGAAAAACTTGATATGTGCCGCTGTACATCCTGATTACCTATTGACCGATTCACGTACATACTACAGTTTTAAACTTTTAAACTATATGTTGTCATTTCTAAAAAGAACCAATTAAACCATGATATGCCATGTTCCCTATGTTACTATGATACTGTGATCCCAGTTGTACCATGAGGCCATGTTTTCCAGTATTTCCTATTTTATAGACTTATCACACCATGTTTCTTGTTGTACATCTCTTTCATTATATGTTCAGTATTTTAGTTGTAGAGGTTGTACTTGCTCTCGTCCTGACAGGATAACGTTGTAGGTATCCTTACTGAGGAGGAGTTGCTCTGCGACTCATATTATGGAGTTACTGCCGAGGACCCGGCTTTGCCATACGAGGATGTTCCTGCGGGGAGACTCGCCTAGTTTGCGTAGTCACTTGGGATACTTAGTATAGTCATGTATTAGACAACATATTTTGTAACTGGACATGTATCCAGTTTTACATTTCAGACTTGTACTTTGGACATTTTACTATATACGACGACTTTTGTGTTTGGAGCATTTATGATTCTTCTTCACTTATAGAACTGTTAGCACATTTAGTCTTATTCTGTTGTCTTTAGAACAGCTTACTACGTTTTATCTCAACGTAGGCTGGACATGACTCGCCCTGGCCCAACAATTTGGGTAGCGGGTCGTGACACTCTCTCCTGGATTTTATTGTATTTTAATTTGTTGTAATTGTAAATGTATAACCATGAGTAGTGTAGCTACTAGTAGAACTGCCATGATGATAACTTAGGATAGCTTGGTTCGATACCGGTTTACGACCGTATCGGACAACTCGGATGGGTCAGCCACACCTCCGAGGACACGAGCACAACTCACTTATACGGATTGTCCCCGTATGCCCCGTGTCCGACTCGCGGTCGGGTAACTGCTTGGCTAACTGTTTCTGTGACTGTGTTTGTGGCTTGGACATGACTGTGGGTCTTGGTGCGCCCTGCGAGACGATTTCTTGTTATATGTGTTGGCTTGGCGTCCAGTACGCATTGTAGTGCGGCTGGAGACCGGGACTTAGTGGTCTCGGGTTCGATTGGTTTCCAGTACGCATCGTAGTGCTGCTGGAGGCCGAAACTTAGTGTTCTCGGCTATCGATTTGTTCCCAGTACGCATCGTAGTGCTGCTGGTAGCTGAGACTTAGTGTTCTCAACCTGCGATTCTGCGATTCTGCGGCGGATTGTGCCGAGTGGTTTTAGCCCCAATTCGTAGGGTGCTCCCATCCAGATTACAAAGGAGACTCTACCGGATTTTTCCAGAATTCCCAGTTGGGAATTTGGTTCGAAGGATTAGGCAGAACCATTCCTTCGGTTTGCAGGACTGGGCTCGTGCATGTTCACCTTGGCATAGTTTACCTGATCCCATTGTCTGCTAGGTAGACTCCCGACTAGATTAGTCGCCTAGTGTCTTGACCTGTCTTGTCCGTCGGATAGCGTAAGGAGAGCGGTTCTACTCGGGAGATGGTCTGCAACCCTGGTCCTTGTTTGGTTTAAGGGTTGTGGATCTGCTCCAGAGTGGTTCACGCAATCCTTGCCACTTTTTCGGCGACATTTAATTATATTCTTGTCCCCTGATTATTCATTCTAGGAGTTGTCCTAGTATAGCCAATGTCACGATCCGATACCCAAATTGTTGGGCCGGGCCGAGCCATGTCCAGCCTACGCTTGGTTAAAGCGCAGTAAGCTGTTCTAGAATAAACAATAAAGGATATATCTAAAATCACATTTAAGGTTCATCACAACACAGCATCTATAAGCGAAGGTAACATAAGCACAGACTTAATAATACACTTCCAAGTATCTAACTGGAGACAAAGTCCAGTATCCAAATATAAGTACAGACAAAGTCTAAGTCTCAAAATACAAAAAGATAACTAAGCAAGGTTCTCCGCTGGGGCCTCTTCTGGAGCTAAGGCCAGGTCCTCAATGCAGTACCATAATATGTTACACATTGTGTTTCCTTCTCGAAAAGTGAACCTACAACGTTATCCTGTCAGGACGGGAGCAAGTACAACCTCTACAACTAAAGTACTGAATATATAATGAAAGAGATGTACAACAAGAAACATGGTGTGATAAGTCTATAAAACAGAAAATACTGGGAACATGGCCTCATGGTACAACTGGGATCACAATATCATAGTAACACAGGAAACATGGCATATCTGGAATCATGGTATGACTGGAATCACAGTATCATAGTATCATAGGGAACATGGCATAACTCATAGTCTATCATGGCAAGGACACATATGTCATATAGACAGATGTATACGTGTCACGACCCGCACCCACTATGAGGGTACGAGAACGTAACAACGCCCAGCCTACGCCGCAGTGTCGGCGGTAGAACGCTGTCCTAGGTCAACATACATCTAGCAATATAATAATAAGCAGTAAATGAACTCAATCACAACTAAGGAGGAAGAAAATACGATATGATATAGAACTCAAGGAAATACTGAATATGGAAAAGTCTAAGATAATATCCCAGCAAATATCCAGAGTACATATCTCAGCTTACAGAAGGAAAGAAAATATACAACTCAACATCTCTGAACAGAAGTAAAGACTAGCTAAACAAACTCAAGACAACATGAAAATAAGATAAGGCCTAACTAAACTAATCTAGGCAGTGGGGTGATGTCCTCAGCTAGAGCTGTCCGAAGAAGGTATCCTCCCAGGCCTCCTCCTCGTCCTCTGTAATATTTTCAACAGGTCCAGTCAGGACAGGAGCGAGTACAGTACATCTCAACAGTTCATAGCAGGTTAGAAAATATAATCATGCAGTAAAGTAAGATATAGATACTGAAGAAATGCGGTATGTAAACAGAGAGAGAAATCTGTAATGGAAATATCTACTATAAGTAAAGAGCTAATAGTGACTAGTGAGTCAGAGTAAAATATAAACATGTGAATGGCATAGGAGATTCATGACTACAGCTAAGAGGGTGGTTCATGACTACAGCTACTTGGATAATATTTACATGTCTATTTCTACTCCCCCAACCCGAATCAATACACAAGGATCCGTTCAAGTTATGTTAAGGTTCGTGAAACTTCACATGGCTCATAAAATGAGTGGTACGTGAAGGTGATTCATGGGGGCTCTGTGAACATGAGAGTACATGTGTCACAGGCGGTTCGTGAATCAGAGAAAGCATAGAGATACGTGATGGTTCGTAAAACGCACAAAACATGCTGTATCCGATGCTCCCGAAGGGGATAACATCTCATGAAAAGATCCATATAGTACCAATCCGTGTGACCAACGTGACAGTATCAAGTAAAGTAATTTAAAGCAGGAAAATAATTCTAAGCAGGATATGAAATGATCAGAGAATGTACTCGTCTCGTATCTGAATGTCTGAAGCAAATGTACTGTCCGAGGAGAGGTGTCTGGCTCCTAATCAGAACAGCACAAGTCACAACAAGTCTAAAATGATATAATGAAGTCCTACTATGCATTCTACATAATTCTAGGTCAATCTAGGCCAAAGTCAACTCTTGGTCAACTTTGGTCAACCCTAGAAGTCAAACCTAAGTCAACAAGTCTAACTAGTCTAATCAAGTCTATACTAGTCTAACAAGACTGCACAAGTCTAATCTAGGTCCTAAACTGACACACAGATAGGCCATAGGCTAAGGCTATACCATGGCTAATCAACCATATCCATAACTATATCTAGCCAAACACATATATACAATACATATTAAATCACACATACACATATATAGGAAGGCCTGTATATATATATATATCTATAACAATGCCTACTCAAACATTAGGTGCATACATAGAGGTAAGGGGAATAACACAAGGGTACACAAGTGTGTGTGTGGAATGCCACAATATGTGCTAGGTATGTGTCATGGGAAGTGTCCAAGTCACAAAAACAGGGCTAAAATAATACAGTGCATTGACAGGAAAGAAGAGGAAAGGAAATTCAGTTTACAGAGAGGCTCAATTGCAGGAAGGAAATCAGTTCAAGTGACAACAGTTCAACAAGATCCATTTCCAGGTTAATGAAAAACTGGGAACACAAGGTCCCCATCTCAGTTTAACAAAGTGAATGACAGTTTAACAACTTGAATTATCATTTCAGTTTTACAGTTAAACAGGGAACACTAATTCAGTTTAGTTAAAAGCTGGAACTCCTTCCTTTCAACACAAAATTTCCAGGTATGAAACTGAGAACACAATTGCCTCTCAGGTTCTCCTTAACTGGAAGTACCAGAGACTCAAATGTTTAGAGAATTGAACAAACAACAAACCCAATTTCCAGAATCAGTTTTATCCACTTTAGTTAGCAGTTGATAGGAAAAAAAAAATCATTGTAACAGTCTTGATTAAAACTGAGAACAAAGGAAACTGAGAACAAAATCCCACCTTAGCTACACATGGCATCATAGGTTATCAAGGAACTAACTCAAGTTGAAAACAACAAAAACCAGATTCCAATTTCAGTTAACAGGTACAGTTGTACCAATGCAATACAAATAATTCCCAGGTTTCTAAACTTCAATTCAGAAATCAAAACCTGGACATAAGCTCATGCACAGGTTTAAAAATCAACTTAACAAATGCTAACCTCAACACAAAGGCAATGAACCATTAGTTCCCAGATTATCACATTAACATTGAAACAATGAAGGATGAATCCAGTCCATAACAACAGGGAAGTATCAAGTTCTTCCCAGGTTTCTATACATGAATCATACATCATTTTTTTAGTTAAATAACCATCAAGAAATCAGTTTTGAATGAAAAGAAAACAGAGAACACTTTTGCAGTCATGAATGGAGACCATTCCCAGGTTTCCAAAATCTCCATATCACAACCAAAACTTAAAATCGAATGTGAAAGCCTAGCTAACATTAGATGTAATATGTGGGGATCAATGCAATTTAAAACATAACAAGGGAATTTAATTGGTTTGAATTAACTGGAACACAACATGCAGTTCAACCACAGTTTGAAACCAAACATAATGCCAAATTCCACAACACATCATACCAACCCAAAACTCGAATGGAAATACTTAGCCAACATATATTATGATATGTGAGTTCAATTTAATTGATAAAACATAACAGAAAAAGGGATTTAAACTGTTTCAAAACAAAACTGGGAAAACAGTATCTTAGAGTATCAGGATTTTACACTACTCTACAACCATCAAACCAAAACACCATTTAAATCCCAAACAATTAAATAGCATGGTGTAACAGAGATTAAACATGATCATTAGGATCTAACTAAGCATTCCACATCATTTAGAAATCATTTAAAACGATTTAACTAATAAAACACACCCAGCACACGCACGCACACAACAGTTGACCCGTGCACACTGAATACCGTGTCCGACATGACACGAGGACTCGTGAAACTTGGCGAGCCTCGTGTCAGTTATGGACACGACACGTGTGTCAAGTTATACGTGTCGAGGTGGCGTGTGCAAGGAGAAAACAGCCCCGAGTAGCAGGGCATGTTTCCTGCCCGCACGCGCGTGTGCTCGACCGCGTGTCCGCGTGTCTGTGGAGACTCAACCCGACACTAATACATGTTCAGAACAAAAGAAATGCATAAGCGAGGTCTAAAACTATTTTCCTATTCAAACACAATCCAGAAATTAGGTCGAAATGCCCTTTGAGGCATTTCACCAAACACCTATAGGAAGGGACTGATACGTGTCCATTTAGGACACGAAATGGACACAAAACCTAGGTCTAGGCATACCTATAGGACCAGGACACTTAGGGCTAGGCCTACATGCAAAGAAACTAGAATTTTACTGGTGTTTACAATGATTTACCTATTGGTGTCAAAATGCAAGAAAAGCCTCAAATGGGGGGTTCCTCTTGCTAGCAAACTTCTCCAAATTGCCCTAAAGCTGAGGTTGAACACCACAAACAGCAAGAAAACGAAAATTAGGATCCAATGAAATTGATTTGAGGGAAAAATGAGATAAAATGGAATTACTATGGATTTTTGAAGGTGGAGGCTCACCTCTTCCAAAGCTTGAGAGAAAAACTAATAAAGGAGGCAAGAACAAATGGAAGAGGCATTAAATAGGGTGGGAAACCCTAGGTTGGCTGCCATGGGCTGGTTTGGGTTAGGCTTGGTTCATGGTGTGGGCCTATGGGCTATTAAGCCTAAGTCATTAATCATGACTTATGAAGTCATAAGCCATAATAGTCAAATCAACTCCAAATCTCTCCAAACAAGTTCCAATGGCTTAACCCTCACTAAAATAGGTCAAACCAAGTTTACTTAACCTAACCAAGTGGTCTTAACCTAGGTTAGTCACTAGGTTAGTCTTCTAGTCAACACTAGTCAACCTTCATCTAAACAATTCCAAAATAATTTCTAAAAATCCTATAAATTCAAATAAATTATAATAAAATCAAATAACCCCCAAAATGTCAAAAATACCCTAATTACATGGCTAGGCTCTAGGGTAGGCAGTATCTACTAATCACTAGCACAACACCAAAAATCATCAGTCATAAATTTAAATAGTTTAAAAAAATTAATTAAAAATCACTAAAAATTCTAATATGAAATAAATATCATTAATTAATAATTATAATTACAAAATTTCAAAATTACCCTCTTCTGGAAAACTGGTGTTACAATCCTACCCACCTTACAAAAATTTCGTCATCGAAAATAAGATGGTAGCAGGCCTTCTAGGTTAAACCCCCAGCAATCAAAGTCTCATAAATCTATCTTAAATCACACAGTTGAAAAGTGTAACCTATGGGGTCATGACATGCAATATCAGTATGTGGTCACTTCTAGTTATACCAACCATGCTACAGTACTAGGCAATCACAAGGTATCAAAACATACAAGCAAGGGATGCATCAAAATTCTCAAAAAAAATACTAAGGTTAGGTCAAACTCACCTCCAGCTAGGTCTGAGAACCAGAACTCCCTCCTGGAAGCAGAGCCCTGGTTGGGGCAGGTATAGCAAGGCAGCGCTGCATCCAGTGTGCAGCTGAACCACAGATTAGGCACAATCCTAGTCTCTTTCTACAGTTGTTCCACTTGTGTCCAGACTTCTTGCAGTAGGCACAGATAGGCTCTGGCTCAGCTGGCCTCTGCTAGACAGGAGACTGGGCTGGGTATGATGATATAGGCTGGATAAATGGGTACTCCTCAAACTCTGGGTAGGACTGGGTACTGCTTCTCGCCCTGTTGGAGCTAGGCTCTCCTCCTGGAAGCACAAAGTCCCGCAGACGTAGCAACCTCTGGGTTTGCTCCCTCATGGCCTCCTCATGAGCTCTCTGTGACTCCATCAACCTTTCTTGGAAAAATGCAAACACCTGGGCTGCATCAAGTAGCAAACCCCCGGGTGGTACAATAGGGAGTACAGAGGGTAGGGAAGGGCTCTCGGTCTCAGGCAAATCTGCAGCTCTCTCCTGAACGACAGGAGATGAAGGAAGACTCTCTGGCGAGTCCAGAATGACGATACGAACTCAACTGTATATCCGAAATTAGATTTCGATGAGCCGATCTCAAAGTGACCCGTTGACTCGAAAAGTGGGACCCACTTTGCACCGAAATGCGTGCCAGGGCCCACGTTCTCCAAATCAAGAAAATTTTATATGAAAACATGCCAGAACGACGCCACGATTCCACTGGTGGTGTCAGAAATTGAATTCGGAGTCCCGGGTTCAAAAATGGAATTTAACAAGTGCAAATTAAAGAATTCGGACAGCCAACTTTGGCGTCGAATTCGACCAATCGAATGTGCTTATAATAAAACGAAATCTAAAGGAGACAGGAAGATGGTTATACTTGCTGCGCACAGGAAATGGTAGCGCACCAACCGGAGCTGCGACGGCGGAGTTACGAGCTGACGAAGTCGGCTCCACGAAACTGTCCAAAAATAGTTCAATTTAAAACGTCAACTTGGTGGCCAGTTTTGAGGTATCAAACGATAAAATTAACGGACGAAAATTGACAGGAGTGAAGATGGATATACCTAGATCGAGACGGAACAAAGAGTTCGCCGATCCAATGGTCGAATCTTCCAGAAAATGCGCACGAAGTTGCTGCGACGGGACGCGGATTTTGAGTTCCAAACTCGCGCGCGCCGACGGGATTCCGTTCAAAATGCACGAATCGTGCGTTTCACACGTCGGGGAGGCCGAAGACTCTCCCAGGGTGGTCGCCCGGGTTCGCCGGAGGCGTGGGGAGCTTTCGGGGGCGGGCCGGCCACGTGGTGGCGCACGGCCATCGCCGCATCCGTGCGTTTGTGCGCTGCGCGCATGCATGCCTGCGGCTGCATGCCACTGCTGCGGCCGCACTGCCAGCTCGGTGCACACGCACGGCAGTGGCTGAGGCGGCGCGATGGGGGTCAGGCACGGTGGAAGGTGGTGGTGGTTTGGGTTATGCTGGCGGAGGTGTAGTTGATGGAGGTGGTGATGTTAATGGTGATGGTGATGGTGAAGATGATGAAGAGGAGGAGGAGAAGAAGAGGGAGGCTGTGGGTGAGGGTGGTGGTGATGTTCACGGCGGGTGGTGGTGGTGGTTGACAGCCATGGGGGTGGGGAGTGTGGCCGAGTGAAGGAAGGAAGAAGAGGTTTGTGTGTGTGTTGTGTAAGGAGAGAGGGAGAGAGTGTTTTTGTATGTGTGTGTGTGTATAAAATGAGAGAGGGTGAGAATAGAGAGAGATAGTGAGATATTTGAGAGAGGGGGAAGTGAAGTCGTTCCAAGAGAGGGGGGTGCTGTGAGGTGGAGGTGAGGTGAGTGTGTGTGTGTTTATATTAATAAAGAGAGAGTTATATATATATATATATATATATATATATATATATATATATATATATATATATATATATATAAAATATATATATATATATATATATAGAATATTTGTAAAGTGGAGAGAGAAAAATAAATATTTAAAATAGAGAAAAAATAGGGAAATTATGTGGAGTATTTATGCAGTCATGAGAGAACAATATGGAGCTTGGATTCGGGTTCGGTCGAGCCGGGTCGGGTCAAGATCGGACCGGGTGCAATAATTAAATTAAAAATAGGGATTTATAATCATGGGTAAATAAATAAAATACGGGGACTCCAATAATGGAACACAAGTTTCATATGGATAGTAGGCTTCATGTGGGCCACGTTCATACTTTGGGTTGACTAGGTTGGATCGATGTCGGGTTCCGAAATTAAATTGGAAATTAAATCAGGTTTCACGGTAGAAAATAAATCGGCCTAAATTGACCCAAAAATTGTGCGAAGAAAATAAAGCACAAAATGGAGTGTCTGAGTGGGACACGAAGGTCAGGGGTGAAGAGCGTCTCGAGTAGATCATTCATGAGGAGTTGGTTCTGAGAAAACGACTGGTCTGGTGCTCCTAAATTAAAAGTCACGGTAACGTGCAAACGAAGATCAAAATTAAAAATGGAAATAATTATTCAACGGTTAATTGGTCTAAGTTTACCCGAAGTTGCGCGATACAAAAAGAGCACAAGGGAACGAATTTAAGTGGGACATGATATATCAAAACGAAGATAATCTTGTCTACAACAAAACTCGTGAAGAGAGTTTACAGAGATTGACATCCCTGACGCTCCAGAAGTCAAAGTCATGGAAAGGTACATTAATGATCAAAAATAATTAAATAATAAAACACTTATCGAAAATAATTTATTTAGAAAATTTTAAAATAGCCCTGAAATTCAGGGGGGCTTACAGCCAGATAGGGCTGGCAGTTGTCCTATGTATCGGGATTGTGACCTTGGATATGTATGAGGATTGAGTAATATATGAAGTATGATCTCGGGATGTTCAGTTGGTAGACTCACGTGGATACTTGGATAGTGCTGTCGATTCCTTTAGATGATGTTCGATTTTGATCAGATATGTTGGATCCTGGATTTTGATTAATTGTTCGAGTGCTTCGCGGAAAGAAGAAAATATCGAGAGGATTATTATATGATTTTTACTCGACTTCTCAAACGCCCAAAACCTGGTTTGATTGCTATGTCTTGGTAGTTGAGGGGCTCGTTTTCTAGTGGCTTGTGATCATTGACTTGGAGGATTTTTATGAGCCAGAGGGCCTAGTATTGCTTGTAGTGATTAACTTGGTATTTGGTTATTGACCTTCCTGACATGATATTGATTCCATCGTAGAGGGGTGACTCTTGATAGATTGATCTGGTGGGTAGACCGACTGGATGATTGGAGCTCTAAGCTCCCATATATGCTTGAGATGTTATTATAGTAGAGGTTCTGATCATGTACTTGACCTGATATCCATGCCACGATGTGGGCAGATAACTTCTTGTGACTGACAGATTTGTCCTTGTCCCAGACCTGACTACTTGTATCTGTGCTATAAGTCCAGTTACCCTTTGAGGTACTGTCCCTGACCTTGCACTGCGGTGCCCCTTGTCTACTGGCACTTTGAGGTGCTACTTCCATGATTATATGGCATTGCGATGCCATCTTGATATTCTAGCTATATTATATGATTACCTGTACGGGTATCTGGTAGTTGGCCTATAGTCTTAGCGTGGTTAGGATTGCTTGCTTGCTTGTTGCATAACACTAAGGATGGATCACAACTGGGACTATAGGTGCCGAGGTTGATTCTTACTTAGCGTTCTCGTACTGAGATACGACATCAGGAGGATGATCATATGACCACGGCATGTGATTCTGGATAAATGTATGGTTAATCTAGGCAACTTAAACTGGTAGAAGCATTGGGAGGGAACGGAATCCCGAGATCATGCATTACCAGCCTTATCCCAGACATTAGTCATGACCTGCAGGCTGGCCGCCACGGATATTGTTACCATTCGTACTGGTGGATGGCAATATCCGGCTACTTATATACTATACATTATATACATGACATGCTCGGCACGGTGGCCTTACGAGGGACCGGTGGTGACATGCAGAGCCCCGGTGGTCTTGCGAGGGACCGGCGCTCATCTAGTCTTGATACTTGGCCCCGCTAGCCCGCTGGGACGGCACGATATGAGGATTCCTATATTGCATTGTTGGGGTAACCCAACCTCCACATAGACAGCCGTAGACATTTGAGTGGCCGCTTATTCACATAAATTGTATGACTTGTTGCTTGCTAAGCTGGCTGGCACGTAACGCTGGCCCGGTGCGGTAATCATTCCCTTGTTCTTGTTTGATGTAGGGGTGAGTTACTGTTCCGATGACAGACTACGAGTTCCAGTTGGCGATGCAAGCATTAGTGGATGTTAGGATGACTGTGATGATTGTTGGTTACTTACGTATTAGTAGTTGGATTGCTGCCTTATATTCTGTAATCGTGCGTTGGTACCGCACGATCCTTTACCCTCATTACTGCTGTTCATGCGTGTTATTTCTGTTATATCATCATCTGGTTTTCTTCGCCCATACTTGAGCCTTCCTTTCTGGTACTTGCTACGGTTGGCCTGACCAACCCTGGATTGTTCCCAGATTGCCTGTGACCGACCCTGTGGATCTTACAGACTCGACTTGGAGGATGTGCTTCAGTTTTCGACCAAGCTAGGAACTGTGGGAAGGTATACTCGTCTACATTATTATCCTGTATTGTAACTCTCTGATTATCATATGAGTATTTCCTGCTTTTTATATGATTATCTCTCTTGTAGTTATTTCATTGATTATTGCCTGTGGACATGAGATCGGATTTAGGCCATAGATTGATTGCATGCTAGGATACCCAGCAAGACTTGACAGCCGTCATCGCCGTATAGCGTATTCGTACCTTATACGGTGTAGCTGGCCGACGTCCATCCCCGTATTTCGGTACTGGGGCGTGACATGGTTTTAGTGGTGGCCCATGCAGGTCTCGTTTTGAGATTTTGTTGGATATCACATGATTATTGATATCAGTCCACTATTCCTTGGTATTTCCATTTGTTACACTTGTCCTTCGCTCCCTTGAACCTATGAACTGGTCCTCATCTCTACTTGGACCTATCTTGCTTGGTCATGTCTTATTCGTGTTATCTACCCCTGATCCTTGTTTGATATGTATGATCCTATAGTTGGTCATGTCGATAACCTTATTTGAGATGTTATCTTATCTCCATCATTTATTACATGATTATTTATCTTGGGTTCTGTACTCTCTGTCGGTGTTTCATCTTGGTTTTTCTTGTTATCCCTTTCATGCGTTGACTTCGTGTTGACTTAGTATCATTATCGCCCTCTTCGAGCGTTGGCTGGACTGCTGCAGAATGAAGATTTCATCTGGACTCCGGGATCGGATATTTTAACATTTGTTAAGTATCCGAGGGATATTCTCGTATCGATTCCGCTTCCTTGATTTCGGACAGTTCCGTACTCATGATTATCTATTTCAGATATTATTTTGATTATAGATATACTTTCTATACATTATTTGATTTTGATATCGATCCTTGTTTTGGAGTATTTTCCTACGGATATGGAGTATTTTCCTAGAAAAGCTATCTTGTGGTTATTATTGAAGATATTTTTTGGATGTGTGTTACGATTTACCTGGATTCTGGATTTTGATGGTTTTCTAGGACTCGTTATATTGTTATAGATTTTGTGATTTTAGTGATTCGGATGTTTGGGTTATGGATTTGATTCGTTTTGGATATTTGTCAAGAGTACCGGGTGACCCTAGTATACCTTGACGGCGTGGTAACGAAAGTTGCAGCCGCTCGATTATAGTGTCATGGTGAATCTTTTGCAGCCATTCCGGGTGGCGTGGCAAGGAATGACCATGACACACTTTTTTGGATATTAGGAACTACGGTCATCGGTTCGAGACAGATATTCTGTATTTTATGATTTATGAGAATTTTTTGCAGTTGGGAATTTTACGTTTTCGGACATTGTTTTCGATATTTTGTACTTGTTTTGATTTATGGAGTTATTTCGAGCAGGTGAGATTTCGATTTTCGAGATTTCATGGTATTTTGGATTTACCCTGAGAGTTGACTTGTGTAGCTAGACATTGTTTCTTGATGTTTTCATATCGAGATTTTGTTAATTTCTTGATTGTATTACTTGATTTCTGTAAGGTGGATAGAGTTTTCATGGCATATGTATATGTACTAGTTTTAAAAATTCTATTTTAAATAATTTTGAAATTTCGAGGACAAAACTTTTGTAAGGTGGGTAGGATGTCAAATCCCTATTTTTGAAATAGTATTTGATTGTATTTGTGTATTTGGAGGATTTTTGAAATTGGGTATTGTTAAAATTTTATTATTAATTATTGGTGGTGAATTTTTCCCATTTTTTATTATTGCTACTATTATTTTCTTGATCCTAAATCTACCCCCTCCAAAATATCTAAATCCCCTACCTAACCCCTCACATCACTCACCCTCACCCCTCACATCAAACAATCCTCTCTCTCCCTCTCTCCCACGAACAGTACACCCCCCCTCAAATTCCCTTTCCTCTCTCTCTCTCTCTCTCTCCCACTTTCTCAGTTTTCTCTCTCTCACTCGCTCTCAGCTCTCCTCCTCCTCCCTCTCGGCCTCCTCCCCATGGCCGCCTGTGCCAACATCACCCACCACTATCACTTCCCCCTCCACCACCTCTATCTCTCCTTCTCTTGCTGTTCCCGGCGCCCGCCACCACCGCGGCCTCCCTATCTCCACCGCAGCCGCCCCCTTCGCCATGGCCTCCTCCTCCCCGAGCTCCCTCTTCCCGGAGCCGCGTCCTGCCACTCACTGCAGCCACCACCATCGCCATCGTTTCCATCTCTCTCCGGCCGTCCAAGGCGTCGTGCCCCACCGGGTTGCCTCCAACGCCGCCGTGACTTAGGCGCCGCTGCCATCACCTCCCTGGTAACCGCTTCCCTCTCTTTCCATCTCCTCCGATAGCAGCCGACTCGCCGCACCTGGCCGAGCTTCCCTCAGCTCCTCCGCCCCTTCCTCTTCTCTTTCCTCCCGAGCAGCCGCCGTGCACGGGAAGCGCCACCTCGAGCGGCGGGACGCCCCTGGGCCCTGCGCTGCTCCAACAGCGATCTGGTCTCGGTTTACGTGCTCCTCGGGCTGCGTGCCTCGGTGCACGTGTAGCCTCAAGCAGTGTGCTGCTCGTCCGTGTGCAATCTCGATTCATGCGTCCCAGTTTTTGTACCCCGATCCACGTACTGCCTTGGCAGCGGAATGCTTCGAGCCCCATGCTGCCTCGGGAACCGTGCCATCTCGATTTGTGCTCGCCTCAATTTTTGTCTCGGCCATTGTGCCTACCTCCTGACCCGTGCCGCCTCGATTTACGTGCACGCACCGATTTGCATGCCATATCGATTTGTATGTCATATTGTATCTTGTGTTGTCTCGATTTACGTGCATGCACCGATTTACGTGTCGTATCAATTTGCGTACCATATTGTATCTTATGTTGCCTCGATTTACGTGATCGCTCTGATTTGCATGCTGTATTGGTCTTGTGCCGTCTCGATTTACGTGTACGTCTCGATTTACGTGCACGTTGTCTCCTGTTCATCTCGATCCTTGAGTCATTTCGATTCTCGTGTGCGTCTCGATATACGTATACGTCTCGGTTTGCGTGCTCGTATCGGTCCGCGTGCCTCGGTTTCCGTGCCAGATCCCTACGCTGCTTGCGGGACCCGTACGGTATAGCCTCGTGCCATTCTTCGTGATTTTTGTCATTATTTTATTATTTAATTCTAATAATTGTTTATTGTATGTTCTAAAGATCTCGATGGACGTGCTACCCTGGATCCCGATCGCCGAAGACTTGCTTACCTAGCCGAGCCCCCTAGGCAAGTATCCCTTGCTCATCGACGGCTCTTGCCCTTTCTCATAGATTTTATTACATTTTAATTTGTTGTAATTGTAAATGTATAACCATGAGTAGTGTAGCTATTAGTAGAACTGCCATAATGATAACTTAGGATAGCTTGGTTCGATACCGGTTTACGACCGTATCGGACAACTCGGATGGGTCATCCACACCTCCGAGGACACGAGCACGACTCACTTGTACGGATTGTCCCCGTATGCCCCGTGTCCGACTCGCGGTCGGGTAACGGCTTGGCTAACTGTTTCTGTGACTGTGTTGTGGCTTGGACATGACTGTGGGTCTTGGTGCGCCCTGCGAGGCTATTTTTTGTTATATGTGTTGGCTTGGCGCCCAGTACGCATTGTAGTGCGGCTGGAGACCGGGACTTAGTGGTCTCGGGTTCGATTGGTTTCCAGAACGCATCGTAGTGCTGCTGGAGGCCGAAACTTAGTGTTCTCGGCTATCGATTTGTTCCCAGTACGCATCGTAATGCTGCTGGTAGCTGAGACTTAGTGTTCTAAGCCTGCGATTCTGCGATTCTGCGACGGATTGCGCCGAGTGGTTTTAGCCCCAATTCGTAGGGTGCTCCCATCCAGATTACAAAGGAGACTCTGCCGAATTTTTCCAGAATTTCTAGTTGGGAATTTGGTTCGAAGGATTAGGCAGAACCATTCCTTCGGTTTGCTGGACTGGGCTCGTGCATGTTCACCTTGGCATAGTTTACCTGATCCCATTGCCTGCTAGGTAGACTCCGACTAGATTAGTCGCCTAGTGTCTTGACCTGTCTTGTCCGTCGGATAGCGTAAGGAGAGCGGTTCTACTCGGGAGACGGTCTGCAATCCTGGTCTTTGTTTGGTTTAAGGGTTGTGGATCTGCTCCAGAGTGGTTCACGCAATCCTTGCCACTTTTTCGGCGGCATTTAATTATATTCTTGTCCCCTGATTATTCATTCTAGGAGTTGTCCTAGTATAGCCAGATAGGGCTGGCAGTTGTCCTATGTATCGGAATTGTGACCTTGGATATGTGAGGATTGAGTAATATATAAGTATGATCTCGGAATGTTCAGTTGGTAGACTCACGTGGATACTTGGATAGTGCTGTCGATTCCTTTAGATGATGTTCGATTTTGATCAGATATGTTGGATCCTGGATTTTGATTAATTGTTCGAGTGCTTCGCGGAACGAGGAGAATATCGAGGGGATTATTATATGATTTTTACTCGACTTCCCAAATGCCCAAAACCTGGTTTGATTGCTATGTCTTGGTAGTTGAGGGGCTCGTTTTCTAGTGGCTTGTGATCATTGACTTGGAGGATTCTTGAGCTCCCATATATGCTTGAGATGTTATTATAGTAGAGGTTCTGATCTTGTACTTGACCTGATATCTATGCCACGATGTGGGCAGATGACTTCTTGTGACTGAAAGATTTGCCATTGTCCTAGACCTAACTACTTGTATCCGTGCTATAAGTCCAGTTACCCTTTGAGGTACTAGCCCTGACCTTGCACTGCGGTACCCCTTGTCTACTGGCACTTTGAGGTGCTACTTCCATGATTATATGGCATTGCGATGCCATCTTGATATTCTAGCTATATTATATGATTACCTGCACGGGTATCTGGTAGTTGGCCTATAGTCTTAGCGTGGTTAGGATTGCTTGCTTGCTTGTTGTATACACTAAGGATGGATCACAACTGGGACTATAGGTGCCGAGGTTGATTCTTACTTAGCGTTCTCGTACTGAGGTACGACATCTAGGAGGATGATCATGTGACCACGGCATGTGATTCCGGATAAATGTATGGTTAATCTAGGCAACTTAAACTGGTAGAAGCATTGGGAGGGAACGGAATCCCGAGATCGTGCATTACCAGCCTTATCCCAGACTTAGTCATGACCTGCAGGCTGGCCGCCACGGATATTGTTACCATTCGTACTGGTGGATGGCATATCCGGCTACTTTACTATACATTATATACATGGCATGCTCGGCACGGTGGCCTTACGAGGGACCGGTGGTGACATGCAGAGCCCGGTGGTCTTACGAGGGACCGGCGCTCATCTAGTCTTGATATACTTGGCCCCGCTAGCCCTGCTGGGATGGCACGATCTGAGGATTCCTATATTGCATTGTTGGGGTAACCCAACCTCCACATAGACAGCCGTAGACATTTGATGGTCGTTTATTCACCTAAATTGTATGGCTTGTTGCTTGCTAAGCTGGCTGGCACGTAACGATGTCCCGGTACGGTAATTCATTCCCTTGTTCTTGTTTGATGTAGGGGTGAGTAACTGTTCTGATGACAGACTACGAGTTCCAGTTGGCGATGCAAGCATTAGTGGATGTTAGGATGACTGTGATGATTGTTGGTTACTTACGTTTTAGTAGTTGGATTGCTGCCTTATATTCTGTAATCGTGCGTTGGTACCGCACGATCCTTTACCCTCATTACTGCTGTTCATACGTGTTATTTCTGTTATATATCATATCACGCTGGTTTTCTTCGCCCGTCCTTGAGCCTTCCTTTCTGGTACTTGCTACGGTTGGCCTGACCAACCCTGGATTGTTCCCAGATTGCCTGTGACCGACCCTGTGGATCTTACAGACTCGACTTGGAGGATGTGCTTCAGTTCCCGACCATGCTAGGAACTGTGGGAAGGTATACATCTACATTATTATCCTGTATTGTAGACTCTCTGATTATCATATGAGTATTTCCTACTTTTATATGATTATCTCTCTTGTAGTTATTTCATTGATTATTGCATGTGGACATGAGATCGGATTTACGCCATAGATTGATTGCATGCTAGGATACCCAGCAAGACTTGACAGCCGTCATCGCCGTATAGCGTATTCGTACCTTATACGGTGTAGCTGGCCGACGTCCGTCCCCGTATTTCAGTACTGGGATGTGACAGACAGTGCGAACGGCTGCGCAATAGGCATGCAACGAGCGCAACTTAACCGTATTGTGCACCTAGCTATGCGTCTAGCGACGATGCACGTCGCCAACAAAATGCCACATTACGTCTCATGAGCCCATGAGCTCATTAGCCTGAGTCCGAGTCGCTAAGCCCCTATGAGAGTTAGCTCCAATGGAATGGAATTCCAAGAGCAAAAAACATGAAGCTTACCATGGAGACTTATTCTTACCTCCTAGTAAAATCACCCACGTGGTTCCCTCCTTAGGGTCACCACCCCATGTGCATATCTCAACAACATACAAGTATATATTGAGATACAACTTATGGTGCTTTTCCAATGTGGGACTAAATAAAACTAGGCATGCATTGAAAGCCAGCTTTCTCTACATGTTAAGGAAAAGCCCCAACAATATATGACGTGGATCAAAAGTTTTGCGGAGGAGTCCCGCCAAAGCCCACCAACCCCCCTCCCCCCCACCCTCAACCCCCTGTCACGCCCAGAATCAGAATACTGTAGAGCGGGAGACAGACACAGCCAGCTACGTACATTGAAGTATAATCTACCTCAATATACGGCCGTGGCTGTCTTGATGCATGAGGGTTTATTTACAAGCCAACAGTTTTTTATGGTCATGAACAAGCCTAGTGTCTCAATCTCAAGCAAGTAAGTAAATGTTACAAGATGTAGATCATCAGACATAAAAAGTAAGACGTCCCAAATATTACATATTCAGATCACTACAAATTTTTTTCAGATTAGCGGCATTCCAAAACGTCGCTAAACTCGGCCAAAACGTCGCTAATTTAATTTAGCGACGTTTTCAGCGACGTTTCATAAACGACGGAAAAAGGTGTGTCGCTAATCGAGAAAACGTCGCTACGGCGACATTATTTAGCGACGTTTATAACGTCGCTAATTTGCGGCGTTGTTTGCGACGTTGTTAAGTGGTCATCGATTAGCGACACATTAGCGACGTTTTTGCGACGATGAGGTGGCATCAGATTATTTCACATCAACAATTTAGCGACGTTTTTAGCGACCTTTTTATCGTCGCTACATGTTAGCGACGAATATAAACGTCGCTAAAAACGTCGCTAAATTAAAAAATAAAATAAAAAAAAGATCCAGAATGCAAATGTACAATCCAAAATACAGAATCTAATTCCTGGGTTCGCCGACCCCTTCGGTGGAACACTCAACACCGGCCCGCATACACTCAACACGTCGCCAGTCCGTCGGTAGCTGGGAAATTTTTGAAAAAAATAGCATAAAACTGGGCATTCCCAATATACACAATTCAAATATTCAAACACACAAATAATCCCAAGCAATTCCAACATACACAATTCCAATATCACAATTCTAATATACAAAACACAAATATTCAATATTCAATAAACAAATATCCCAAGCACAAATATAACACACAAATATTCCAATATACAAACACACAAAACAATTCCAACACATAAATATCCCAAGCAATCAAATTGTTCACACAAAACACACAAATATTCAATATTTAAACACAAATATTCAATATTCAATAAAAAAAAATCGACTTTGGCCTCAGCAAAGACCGCAAGTCAGACGATGAATTCTCACAGTCAGGGATCATAGTTGCGTTGAGGCATGTACCATTCTCTCAGCCACTTTGCATACGAAGGCTCAATCTGGTTGAGGTCATCTGTAGGGACATGGGGTCAGTCACGATGCTACTACTCTCTGACGGTGGCTCCTCCTTAATTTCAACCTTGGGAGCAATCTCTTCCCTGATGGTCATCGGTTCTTTCTTGATCTCGACCTTTGGTAACACCTCCTCCTTAACAGTCACCGGCTCTTATTTGACGACGGAAACTTCCTCCGTGTCGAAATTGTAATCGGAGTAATGAAACGACATTGGAGATACAAATACCGCTCGAGTGAGCCAAAGGCATGCAGCCACTTCCCTCCCTCCATTCTCCTTCTCCCTCTCTCATGCTGTCAACGTCACAACTTTTTTAGTGCTGCTCCCTCTAATGATGATGAACGCAAAAATCAAAGACCCCCCTCTCCTTTCTCACTCTTCACTGTTCTCATAACAGGAAGGATCAGTGCTTTCTAGTTGTCAGCCCCTGATTTTCAATTTTGATTTAATTAGTGTTAATTAATTTCTAATGACATATTTATCCTTAAAATAATTTAATATAATTTTAGGAATTTTTCTATAATTTTTTAATAATTTTTAAATGAGTTTTAATAACTAAAATACCATTTTACAATTTATTAGAATATTTTAATATAGTTTTGTAATTAACTAAAATATTTTAATATCATTTTGTAATATTTAGAATTGTTTTAATAGTAGTTTGTAATTAAATTGTTTGATATCAGTTTGCAATTGTTATTTGCAAACTGATAGGTTTTGGACCTATCCGTAATTCCTAAAGGTCTAAGGACCTAACTGTAAAACCTATTTTCTACCCACCCCCGACGACCGGCCAGCAGCCGACGACCGCCAGCTGCCCCGCGTTTCTCGGCCGACTTCGAACCCCTAGCCGACCTAAAACCATTATAAGAACCCCCCCCCCCCCCGTCCTAAACCCTAACCCCAGCACAACCCCACACCAAACTCGAGAACCCGACCCTTTGGGCCGAGTTCGGAACCCCCCCCCCTGTTGTTCTATTTATTTTCCTTTTTTTTGTTTTCTTTTGTTTTATATATATATATTATATAATATATATATATAATATATATATTATATATATATACTGTATTTGTATATATATACTGTATTTGTACTGTATTTGTATAATATATATATATATATACTGTATTTTATATATATATATATTCTATATATTAATATATATTATATATCTATATATATATAATATATATATTATTTAGTACTCTATTATTATATATGTGTATATATTATATTTATATTATATTATACATAATATATATATAATATATATCTATTATATATATATATATTATATATGTATATAATATATATATTATATATATATATATAGAGATTATATATATATATCTATATATATTTGTATGTATTTTATGTATATATGTATTATGTTCATGTGTATATTATTATTATATATATTATATTATGTATACAATATTTGTTATATTTTTTTTTTATAGTTAAGTATTTTTTATATATATACGTATATTTAACATATGTATATATATCCATTATGTATACATATAAATATCTATATATTTATTTATATATATATATATATATAATATATATATATATATATATATATATTATATATATATATATATATAAATTTCATATATAAAAAAAAATGTTATATAATATATATAAATGTTATAGTTATTTATTTTACGTATTTCAAAATTCTACTTTGTACAAAATATTATTGTGCATAAATATACAAGTCATTTTATTGTTTAAATTATGACTTGTATATTTTTACCACTTAAAAAGAATATATATACTATTATTTAAAATCCTGTATTTTAGTACTGCAACCATTTGGTGTCCAAGCCTAGCATGGATTTTGGACTCAAATGTGTTTTCATACATTCAAGACCTGTACAAGGCATATTGGACTTGATTCATGGCCTTGGGTCCTGTATTTGAACTCTGGTTCAAATTATGAACATGGACAAAATACGCAAATAATTAATTATTTAATTTCAGATTGTGTACCATGCTGTTTTTGAATTTCTAAAAATACTTTAATTGCTGTTAAATTCTGGAAAATAGTATTTAGATACTATGTTAATTTAGCTAATTTAAAATAATTTTACAGTATTTAATTTACAGTTTTGCCACTTTTTGGCATATGAAACCAGAACTCACTTTCTGTATCTTATGAAAACTGATTTTTATAAAATATATGTACTGGTTAATAAATTCCAGAACAATTATAATAAATTTCTATAATTAACAAGGATCATTTGGTACTTTATTTATGTAAAATTGAGCTTTTTGCCTATCTCAAAAATTGTTGGAACACAATGTACAGTTGATTATTATTGAATAATTACGACTTGCAACTTTTTGTGTTATTTTGAGTTATAGCCGTATTGAACCTCACCCGCACTAGTGTAAAGATCCTAGAAAGTTAGTTTAAGTATTGGTCACCCCCTATTGGCCTCCTATGCTAAAGTCACCATTGGCTAGGTGTCCAATCAGAAAGTCGTATTGCACCCTAGTGTCGTAGTATTTAACTTAGTAAAAAATAAGTTATGTGTTATTCTACAGTGACGAGTCACCAGGCATCTATAGCACTTTTATCGCTGCTTTGCTTTGCTAGAGGCAAGTACTTTCTACAAACTTTACATACTGTTACAACAATGAACTGCGAATCCAACCATGTAAATGCTGATCCTTGGGGTAGCAAGTTAAACCTTCACATGTTGTATTACTTTCAGTCACTACCATGTTTAGAACAGTTTTATATCTCTCAAATGATTAGAATCTGGATATGGGAAAACTGTTAGTAGCGTACGTGATCATGCCCCCTCTACAGTACCGAGCAAAGTTTTATTTTATATGTTACTGCGCCGTAGGCCTTTATCTCAAAGCTGTATTGTGTGTATGTACATCTATCGCCTTTACACTTGTACGAAAGTACATTTCATTATGTGCCCCTGCACATTGTACACCTATTGACGATTACGTACCTGCTACAGTTTTAAACATTACATATACATCTATCTCTATGACATATGTGTCCTTGCCATGATAGATTATGATATGCCATGATTCAAGTTTATCACCTTTCTGTTTATTTCATGTTTCGTATATTTTGTTTGCTAGAATCAGTACTTGCTCCCGTCCTGACTGGATAATGTTGTAGGTATACTTACTGAGGAGGAGTTGCTCTGTGATTCGTTATTATGGAGTTACTGCGTCGAGGACCAGCTTTGCCTTACGGATGTACCTACGGGAAACCTCGTCTAGTTGTCTTTTTACTTTAGACTTTTGAGAGTAGTCATGTATTAGACTACGTATTTTGTAACTGGACATGTATCCAGTTTTTATTTCAGACTTGTACTTGGACTTATTACTATATGAGACGACTTTTATTTTTGGAGCATTTATGACTCTTTATTACTTATAGAACTGTTTGCACATTTAGTCTTATCTTGTTACTTCTAGAACAGTTTACTGCGCTTTATCTCAAGCGTAGGCTGGACATGACTCGGCCCCCCAACAATTTGGGTAGCGGATCGTGACCTAGTTCTCTTCTATCCATCTATTCCTCCGTTCTGATCAAGCCTCTTCCTTCTTCTCTCCTCCACCATAGCTCTGGACCCATCTGCTCCTCCCTACTTTCTTCTTCTTATTTGACTCTCTCAGCCACATATGATATCCAGCTCAAGTGTAGAGTCACGAGAAAAGAAGTGGGCAGGAAAGATGAGGGGGAAGCAGCACAGCCGCGGCATGACCTGGAGGAAGTACATAGGTTTTCTTCAACATCCGTAGGAGAACTATAAGGATATATCTTTTCACAATGTCACCTTGTCAAAGACCCTTAATGTGACAACCATGTTACCACGGTGTCGAAAGACTAACATCTCATAATTTTCTAAGTCGTGTATTTTGACATAATCCTCCCAACTCTTTCCTCCTATGTAATCTTACATTTCTTTATGAAGTTCGAGATGGCATATTTTTCCATTACGAGTCACTATATGCCGTCTTGAACTTCATAAGAAATACAAGATTACATAGGAGAAAGAGTTGGAAGAATTATGTCAAAGCATACGGCTTAGAAAATTATGACATGTTAGTCTTCCGACACCGCGGTAACATGATATTCACATTAAGGGTCTTTGACAAGGTGACATGTTGTGAAAAGATATATTCTTATAGTTCTCCTACGAATGTTGAAGAAAACCTCTGTACTTCCTCCAGGTCATGCCACCGGCTGTGCTGCTTCCCCTCCTCTTCCTGTCCACTTTTTCTTCCCGACTCTACACTTGAGCTGGATATCATATGTGACTGAGAGAGTCAAATAAGAAGAAGGAAGTAGGGAGGAGAAGATGGGTCCAGAGCCATGGTGGAGGAGAGGAAAGGAAGAAGCTTGATCAGAACGGAGGAATGGATGGATGGAAGGAACTAGAAAGCACTGATCCTTCCTGTTGTGAGAATTGTGAAGAGTGAGAAAGGAGAGGGGTCTTTGATTTTTTCATTCATCATCATTAGAGGGAGCACTGGAAACGTTCTGACGTTGATAGCAAGAGAGAGGAAGAGGGGGAATGGAGGGAGGGAAGTGGCTGCATGCCTTTGGCTCACTCGAGCGTATTTGTGCATCAGTGTCCATGTTATTTGTAGGCGTCCCCCTAGCGCCATGGGTGGTGGCGTGTCACCCCCTCCCGTCCGACCATACGACACGCCATTTCTAATGTCGTTTCATTACTCCTATTACAATTTCGATAAACTTCTCTCGGTGTGAATCATCTACGTTATGTACATATGGTGTAGTATTGTTTTTATCGAATCTAGTATCTGAAGGATATAACAGAATCAAGATGAACTCACATAATGTAATACTAAAACATCATCTACTACTATAGATATAGTGATAGGTTGTCGTATCATCATTGCCGAGGTATGAGGGTCGAAGGACAATCATCTTTATCTACGGCTACATAGTTTCTGCCTCGCCAGTCGAATGCTGCAGGGACTATGTCCTGATCACCATGTCGTACCGTAGATTTATGCAAATAGAGCTGGAGCTGGAGCCAAAATACAGAATCCAAATACAAAATACAGAATCCAATCCCTGGGTTCGCCGAAAATACAAAAACAAAGATTGACACACAATACTAATTCATATGTGTTTTAAGTGTGAGAACGGATGGCTCAGAACACAACCCAAAATTCATTCTAGCATACATTAGTGTGAATTACCTATGTTCTGTACATATGGTAGTAAACGTTCTTATCGAATCTAGTATCTAGTATCTGAAGAATGTAACAGATTCAAGATGAACACACATAATATAATACTAAATATCATCTACTACTATATAAGATATAGTAATAGGTTGTCGTATCATCATTGCCGAGGGATGAGGGTCGGAGGACAGTCAACTTCATCTACGACTACATAGTTACATGAGCTAGTCGTCGTGAAACGTCGCTATGACGTCGCTAATAGCGACTAATTTAGCGATGTTAGTATGAACGTCGCTAAATTCTAATTATATTCTCCCACCAATTCATTTCCCCATTTTACTCTCTCTCCTCTCCCCCTCCGGCGCTCTCACTCTCTCCGGTGCTCTCACAGTACTAATTCATATCTATTTAAGTGTGAGAACGGATGGCTCAGAACACAACCCAAAATTCATTCTAGCATACATTAGTGTGGATCATTATGTTCTGTACATATGGTGTAGTATATGTTCTTATCGTATCTAGTATCTGAAGAATGTAACAGAATCAAGATGAACTCACATAATGTAATACTAAGACATCATCTACTACTATATAAGTATAGTGATAGGTTGTCATATCATCATTGCCGATGGATGAGGGTCGGAGGACAGTCAACTTTATCTACGGCTACATAGTTTCTTCTCTGCCTCGAGTCGAATGGCTGCAGGAAATATATCCTGATTACCATGTCGTACCGTATATTTATGCAAATGGAGCTGGAGCTGGCCAAATACAGAATCCAAAATATAAATACAGAATCCAATCCCTGGGTTCGCCGAAATACAAAAACAAGATTGACATACAGTTCTAATTCATATGTATTTTAAGTGTGAGAACGGATGGCTCAGAATATAACCCAAAATTCATTATAGCATATATTAGTGTGAATCATCTATGTTCTGTACATATGGTGTATTACGTTCTTATCGAATCTAGTATCTAGTATCTGAAGAATGTAACAGAATCAAGATGAACTCACATAATGTAATACTAAAATATCATCTACTACTATATAAGATATAGTGATAGGTTGTCGTATCATCATTGAGGGATGAGGGTCGGAGGACAGTCAACTTCATCTACGGCTACATAATTTTTGCCTTGCCAGTCGAATGGCTGCAGGGACTATGTCCTGATCACCATGTCGTAGTCCAATACAATCCAGAGATTGACACCGTACTAATTTATAATGTAGTCCAATACAAATAGTCTAATACAAAACAACCCAATACAAATAGTCCAATACAAATAAGTACTAAAGCTAATGAGAACCACACAGCTCACAAACGCTCAGTGATACGATCACGCAACCACCTCGAATAAGTGGGATCGACGGCGACAGGAGAGATGTAGTCCATTGCAAGTGCTGCATGAATAGAACTCCCGGTCTCACTAGCTACCGTGCTGGATGAATAGAACTCCCGATCTCACTAGCTACCGTGCCACTTCCTCCTTAAACGACATGCCGCTCCTCGGGTCATGGGTGCCATCTGGTAAGATCGATATTCACAAATAATGTAATGACATTGTTCGTATTACGTATCACGGTATACGTGTACATATTTAGACTCGTATTATATGTCTCCTTGGTTCGGCCCAACTTGACTTGGTTCGGCTTGGTTTTATATGGTTCGGTTTTGCTTGATCTTAATGTGAACCAAACACTCCCCCTACCACCACCTTCATTAAATATCCCACCACACAATTATCTCTCCTCATTAACTCTTTTTCTTTCCCACCATTACTTCTCCACCAACCTGAGAGAGTGAAGGATTAGACAAGTGCATCTTGCTTCATGGAGAAGTCCATTTTTATTGTTCCATTGTCTTCCTCATGTTTCTAACCCACTTTAGTACTTAGCATTTTTTATTTCCATGGTTAAATTCTTGTGAATCTAGTTTTGTGGTATTTTCATTTTTCAAAGTTTTGATCTATCAAACTTGCATATTTTTGCTAATTGATGGTTCCTTGTTGCAGAGAATTTCGTTTGGTCCAATTTGACCTATGGAACTTTGCTGAGCCGCATGGGCATTTTTAGCACTTGGCCGCATGGCCTATGAATGCAATAGCCAGCATTTAGCTTATATGCATTATTTAATGCAATAGCCAATATTCAGTGATGCCTTGTTAATACCATAGCTATCTGGGCCGCATACGCATTGGCCGAGCCTTATGCATTATTTAATGCAATTAAATGCACCATTTCTTTGCTAGCCGCATAGCATCCTTGGTGCTTGAGGCTTAATGCATTCCTGGTGCATTCTTAATGCATTTAATGCATTAATTAATGCACTTCCTTTAGCCATGCATTATTAATGCATTTAATGCATTAATTAATGAACCTTCCTTTAGCCATGCATTCTTAATGTATTTAATGCATTAATTAATGCACTTTCCTTTGGCCATGCCTCCTTAATGCATTTAATGCATTGATTAATGCACTTTCTTTTTGCTAGCCGCATAGCATCCTTGATGCTTGAGGCTTAATGCATCCTGATGCATTCTTAATGCATTTAATGCATTGTTAATGCACTTTTGGGAAAGCCAGCCGCATAGCACCCTTGATGCTTAATACATTCCTAAATGCATTCTTTAATGCATTTTAATGCATTTCTTTTTACTTTAATGCATTTGTTATTGCATTCGGTTAGCTCAGCCGTATATGGCTTAAGAATCTTTGCTGGCCGCATGCAATGCAAGTCCTGCTTGCATTATATTAATGCATGCTTGTATTTGTAACCCACGTGGCCTCGTTTGCAAGAAGGCATGCATGCTTTGTTGTATGCTTTGTTACATGCTTACGTGGCTTGTTTGCATGCATGCTTTGTGGCACTGTTAATAGCGAGCCGCATATGGGAACGATATAAGCCGCATGCATAATAATGTATTATACTAAAATGCCTGCAAACATACGTTTAATATATATTAATATATTATATACGTATATAATATTTTCGTATATTAATATATTTAGTATATTAATATAATTAATAATGTATTTAATGTATTACTGTATTATTTAATGCATTTTATTAATGCATTATATTAATGTATTAAATTCAATTATCTACAAGCATGCATGTTTATATATTTAGCAGACTTATATTTTGCCCAGCCGTATATGGCCAAGTGATTGCTGGCCGCATAGAAATTTTTCCGAGCCGCATGAGTCCCCCATAACCTTTGTCCATTCTAATATTTAATTATTAAATGTGTACTTATGCTAAATTAATTGTTCCCTAACACGATGGTGACCCGTTGTGGCACACATTTGACATGACGTGATAGTGGCCCGACGTGGCGCACTCCTGACAGTGAACATGACATGACAAGATTGAATGGTCTGGACACCGGGATGATTGTGTTTGTACAAATGGACCGGTAGTGTTTGCATCATGTCTAGGACAGGGATCCCTGAGTACCACGGTCAGGGGTACCTACTGTAAATGGCTAAGGCTAATAACTAGAATAATTCAGTAGTTAGAGATTTTCCCAGCTACAGGCGATCCCGTTATCCCGGCCACCATTGTGGACTTGCAGCCCGTCGACGAGTAGGGCACAAGTCTATATTCTCTGATATATAGAAAGAACGATGTACTGCTTAATGAACCCAAGTCGCCTGGATAACCTGGATTAGCTGCAGGGCTTGTGGCTGGAGGAACATCTCACTGCATGTTGTGATAACCCTAGTTTGCTAATGTAGAAAAGTCGTAGTCACTGATTGGCCGGACAATTGTATGTATGGTTTTTTCAGTCTCGATTATTGCAAGCTTGATCGCATGATTGTCTCTTTTAACAAATAAGATCAAGGGCTAAGTTCTGTTCAGGCGAAGGGTTACAACCCCGGTCCTTGTTTGGTTTAAGGATTGTAACCTGGCTCCCGGAGCAGTTCTGAGTCCCCTCTTCGTTTATTGTCTTATTGCACCCCACGTCGAGCTTGTAATATTTTACCTTATCAACAAGATTTAGACACAGTTCTATTCAGGTGAAGGGTTACAACCCCGGTCCTTGTTTGATTTAAGGGTTGTGGCCTGGCTACTTGAATGATTCTCCGTACTCCATTGTGACTATTATTATTCTTTTACTTCAAGTTTCTTTAACTGCTTTAATATATTTTCTGATTTGCTGGTTTTAGTTCTTAAGTGAAGCCTCCTTTGTGGCACTTGCTCTTTCTGGGATCTGACCCAGCTGGTTTTGTGTAGCCAGATTTCGGAGCAGCTTCAGAGGAACTACCGACCTTCCAGCCCGATGGTGACCATCAGGCATGACCAGGGCAACGAGTGGGTTATTTTGCTCTCCACTCTATTGTAAAAATTTTATTTTGAGGCATTTAGCCGACAGCACCTGTTAGCTCGTATTGTATACCATATTATTGTCTGCCTACGGACTGTAACATGATTGACAGATCCTAGGGTTGATCATGTATGACTAAACGCTTGCTAGTCCTCACATTTTGTAAAGACTAGCTTCATGATCAGCTGAATATGTAATGTTTGGGACGCCTTATTTGTATATTTGGTGATCTTATATCTATAATTTTACTTACTTGCTTGAGATTGAGACAATTAGGCTTGTTATTAACCATAGGAGACTGATAGATTGTAGTTAAACCCTCATATATCTAGACAGCCGTGACCGTATAGTGGATGGATTCCATTTATTATACGTATGGCTATGTATGCCCCCGCTCTCCGTATTCTGGTTCTGGGGCGTTACATGGTTTAAGTGGTGGCCCATGCAGGTCTTGTAAATCAAGATATGTGAGGGTTTACCGAATAGATGTCTCAATCAGCACTCGCCTTTGATCTCTGCCCGTATCTTTTAATCCCTGAGATTCTCGACCTGATCACATGTTGTATCGTTGAATCTATCTTGGTCTTTCCTTATTGTACCCTATATCGTCTTCTTCAGCGACATTGTTCCTGGATCTGCCGATCAGCAAGGCACGTACCTTCCATGGACCAACAGCAACCAGAAGATCAGGCCGAGCACTCAGGAGCAGCCTCCTGGGTCATGTCTCCCGGAGATCCAGAACCCCCGGTGCAGTCAGCCCAGCCCGCGAGGCAGGATGGAGCCTTGGTTGGACTTATTAGGGAGCTGCTTGCATCGCAGGACCGTCGAGAAGATGCCTTGCATCAGGCCGTGGCAGATGCTCTGGACAGAGGTGGACATCATGGGAGCAGTACAGCGAACAGTTTCAAGCGCCTGAACCCTCCATTCTTCGATGGCACGAAGACGCTATCGCTGTTGATGCGTGGCTTCAGGACACAGAGGTGATATTGGAAGCAGCGAAGACCCCAGAAGAAGAAAAGATGGCTGTAGTGCGCTGCAATTATTGGATCTAGCCCGCAGCTGGTGGGCGGCAGGCCGTGGGATTATTGGCGCCTATTGCCTGGACAGTATTCCGTGAGAGGTTCCGGACCAAGTACTTCGATGCGGTGGCTCGGTACGATCTGCAGACCAAGTTCACCAATTTGAAGCAGTTGGGCTGGACGGTCGATGGGTATGTAGCCGAGTTTTCCAGGCTTAGTCGGTTTGCACCCCTTGGTGGCGACCGAATTCGATAGAGCCCAGCGGTTTCAACAGGGACTCCACCTGGAGATTTTGCTGACAGTGGAGCAGTTCGAGCATCAGACTTTTCATGCGATGTCGAAGGCAGCTAGGAGGCGAGTATACCTCCCAGAGGATTTTGGATAGGACCGAAGGTCGAAAGCGATCTCACGGCCAGATGAATCAGTCGTCAGCCCCAGCCCAGCAGCTAGGGCTTTGACCATTGGAGCTCCGAGAAGGGCAGCTTCAGTTACGTCGGTTCAGTATTCAACCCCGACGTATCCTCAGCAGCAGAAGCAAGCAGTCTTCCCCCATGGGCTGCTCTTATTGTCGAAGCCTGGACATGTTGTTTCAGAGTATCGCAAGGCTCGAGGATTGTTTGCTTTGGAGCACCAGACCACAAAGTAGGGTCCTGCCCGTTCAGGACTGACTCATCACCAGCCAGGACCAGTTCATCAGTGAGGGGACCAGCCTCAGTATCAGTCCAGCCAGTTTCCTTCCCCGAGGCCGTTGCCGACACAGACCCAGGCTTTTCATCAGCAAAGGCCTCAGCAGTTTGCCCAGGCGCAAGTTCAGAATAGGCAGCGGATTCCAGCAGAAGGGCCGGCACCCAGAGGACATGGTCAAGTGTTGGCTTTAACCATGGGAGAAGAGAGTGGCACCAGGTGAGGTAGTGGCAGGTACTATTCTCGTCAACACTTTCCCGGCTTCAGTGTTATTTGATTTTGGTGCATCATATCATTTATGTCTGCACGATTTGTGACACGGATAGGACTGGAACCCGAGTTATTATCAGTAAGGCTCAAATACTTACTGGTAACGGTCTTATGGGAGTAGATAGAGTATTTTCCTCGTGTCGGATCATGGTTAGCAGTAGAGAGTTTCCTGCTAGGCTGATAGAATTTTCGATGGCCGATTATGATGTGGTCTTAGGGATTGATTGGTTGAGAGACCAGTATGCTAGGATAGACTGCCATATTGGCAGAGTTTTTTTAGCATTCCAGGCGAGCCGAGTTTTCCTTTTCTCCTCGACGAAGTGGAACCTTCTCCTCCAGTATTGCGGATGGCCGTAGCAGCAGTGCAGTTACCCCGGATAGTCGAGGAATTTCCAGATGTTTTCCCGGAAGAGCTTCCAGGAATGCCGCCAGAACGGAGATCGAGTTTACTATCGAATTGATTCCCGGGATAGCACCATCAGAGAGTCTACAGGATGGCCGTCAGAATTGGAGATATTGTACAAGATGATTGAAGAACTCCGGACCAGAGATTCATTCGTGCAAGTGGATCGCCTTGGGGAGCCCCGATGCTTCTTGTGAAAAAGAAGGATGGTACGTCCAGATTATGTGTTGACTATCGTACCTTGAACTCAGTGACAATCAAGAACAGATATCCTCTCCCAAGGATAGACGACTTGTTTAATCAACTCAGAGGAGCGGCAGTATTCTCGAAGATTGATTTGCGGTCAGGATACCACCAGATCAGAGTCAGAGAGCAGGACATCCCGAAGACAGCTTTCAGATCTAGATATGGGCATTAGGAGTTCCTTGTTATGCCCTTTGGAGCAACCAATGCGCCGGCGTATTCATGGACCTCATGAATCGTATCTTCATGCCTTATTTGGATCAGTTCGTGATCGTGTTCATAGACGATATCCTGGTCTATAGCAAGAGTGAAGCAGAGCATGAGCAGCATCTCAGAGTTGTCCTCCAGATTCTCCGAGAGCACCAGTTGTATGCCAAGTTTAGTAAATGCGAGTTCTGGCTCGATCGTATTTCATACTTGGGTCATATCATCACCAGAGGGGAGTAGAAGTGGATCCCCAAAGATAGTGGCTATCGAAACCTGGCCAGTGCCCCGCACAGTTGCAGAAGTTCGCAGTTTTCTTGGATTAGCCGGCTATTATCGGAGATTTGTTTCGGACTTTGCTCGGATATCAGTGCCATTGACACAGTTGACCCAAATGTACAGTTCGCTTGGACATCAGATTGTCAGGAATCTTTTGAGAAGCTGAAGCGAGGCTTGATGACGGCACCCGTTCTCACACTTCCAGATGGGACCGGAGGATTTTAGTGTACTGTGACGCTTCAGGCAAGGGTTTAGGATGTGTTTTGATGCAGCATGGGAAGGTAATAGCTTATGCGTCATGTCAACTTCGTGATCATGAGAGGAATTACCCGACCACTTAGAGCTGGCAGCAGTAGTATTTGCACTTAAGTTGTGGAGACACTACTTATATGGAGATAGGATGGATTTTCATCGATCACAAGAGCCTGAAGTATGTGTTCACCAGAAGGACCTTAATATGCGTCAGAGAAGATGGCTAGAGCTACTTGTGGATTATGATGTCAACCTGCAGTATCATCCTGGGAAGGCCAACGTTGTTACAGATGCATTGAGCAGGAGAGCCGGAGTTTATTTTTGACAGCGCAACAGAGTTGTTGGCAGATCTTCAGGCGATGGGTATAGAAGTTATCCTTCCTACCAATGTGGCATTGATGGCCAGCATACAAGTACAGTCTAGTATAGTTGAGAGGATCAAGATAGCTCAGTCCTCCGATTCTAAGCTTCAGCGGCTTAGAGCAGAATGTGAAGCAGGACGACGACCAGAATTATGTATTCATGAAGACGGTACACTGCGACATGGTAAGCGTCTTTGTGTACCCAGTGGAGATATTTGACAGGAGGTGATGGCGGAAGCTCACAGTTCTCAGTATTCGATTCATCCCGGTAGCACAAGATGTACCATGATATCCGTCAGCACTTTTGGTAGAATGGCATGAAGAGGGAGGTAGCTCGGTTTGTCTCTCGGTGTTTGGTTTGCCAACAAGTCAAGGCTGAACATCAGAGGCCAACTGGACTTCTTTAGCCCTTGCCAATTCCAGAATGGAAGTGGGAGCATATAACCATAGATTTTGTGACTGGATTACCTAGATCCCCAACTGGTAGAGATGCTATTTGGGTTATAGTTGACAGGCTCACGAAGGTGGCTCACTTTCCCATTCATAATGGGTCAGTCGACAGCTCAGCTAGCAGAGATGTATCTCCGGCAGATTGTCAGATTCTACGGTGTACTCAGTATCACCTCGGACCGAGATTCAAGATTTACGTCGTACTTTTGGCGTAGCTTGCAAGAGAGTTTGGAACTCGCCTCCAGTTTAGCTCAGCATATCACCTGCAGACAGATGGTCAGTAGGAACGCACGATCCAAACTCTGGAGGATATGTTGAGATCTTGTACACTCGACTTCGGTGGTTCGTGGGAAGATCACCTGCACCTTGGTGGAGTTCTCGTACAACAACAGTTTCTAAGCTAGTAACCAGATGGCACCGTTCGAGGCACTGTATGGAAGAAAGTGCAGATCCCCACTAGCTGGGACGATGGGAGAGAGGCAGATGCTTGGTCCAGAGATGATCGTTCAGACAGTTGAGGTGGCCAGGAGAGTCAGAGATCATCTTCGCGTTGCACAAGATCGTCAGCGTCATTGGGCCGATTCTCATCGACGTCCTCTTGTTTTCTGTCGGCAACCATGTATTCCTGAGGATCTCGCCTAACCGTGGCATCATTCATTTTGGCGTACGGAGAAAGCTTAGTCCTAGGTATATAGGGTCGTTCGATATTCTGGAGAGTGGGAGATGTGTCCTATCGTCTCGCTCTTTCGCCGTCTCTGAGTGAGGTGCATGACGTTTTCCATGTATCCCAACTACGATGGTATATCCCGGACCCGAGCCACATCCTGGATCATTCAATTGGTTGTTGGTACCAATCTTTCGTATGAGGAGAGACCCGTATCCATATTGGACCAAAGAGAGAAGATACTCAAGAACATGACTATCAAGTTAGTCCGTGTTGCTTGGGGTCATCACTCTTTGGGAGAGTCAACGTGGGAGCGTGAGGATGATATCCGATCGCGATATCCCGAACTGTTTGACTCGTGAGGTATAATATCTTTCTGCCTCATGTCTTCGATTCCTTACTTGTACGAATAATTGCTTGATTGCTTAACTAGTATAGCTTGCCTGTGAGTAGTATAGCTTGTCCTTGCATCTCTAGCCACTTGATTAAATTTCGAGGACGAAATTCTTTTAAGGTGGGTAGAGTTATAATGACCATTGTTCGTATTACGTATCTCGATATACGTGTACGTATTTAGACTCGTATTACATGTCTCCTTGGTTCGGCCCAACTTGACTTGGTTCGGCTTGGTTTTGCATGGTTCGGTTTTGCTTGATCTTAATGTGAACCAAACCACTCCCACCTACCACCACCTTTATTAAATATCCCACCACACAATTCTCTCTCCTCATTAACTCTTCTTCTTCCCCCATTACTTCTCCACCAACCTGAGAGAGTGGAAGGATTAGGCAAGTGCATCTTGCTTCATGGAGGAAGTCTATTTTTATTGTTCCATTGTCTTCCTCATGTGTTTCTAACCCACTTTAGTACTTAGCATTTTTCATTTCCATGGTTAAATTCTTGTGAATCTAGTTTTGTGGTATTTTCGGTTTTCAGGAGTTTTGATCTATCAAACTTGCATATTTTTGCTAGTTGATGGTTCCTTGTTGCAGAGAATTTCGTTTGATCCAATTTGACCTATGGGATTTTGCTGAGCCGCATGGGCATTTTTAGCACTTGGCTGCATGGCCTATGAATGCAATAGCCAGCATTTAGTTATATGCATTATTTAATGCAATAGCCAATATTCAGTGATGCCTTGTTAATACCATAGCTATCTAGGCCGCATATGCATTGGCCGAGCCTTATGCATTATTTAATGCATTAATTAAATGCACCATTTCTTTGTTAGCCGCATAGCATCCTTGGTGCTTGAGGCTTAATGCATTCCTGGTGCATTCTTAATGCATTAATTAATGCACTTTCCTTTAGCCACGCATTCTTAATGCATTTAATGCATTAATTAATGCACTTTCCTTTAGCCATGGCTCCTTAATGCATTTAATGCATTGATTAATGCACTTTCTTTTTGCTAGCCGCATAGCATCCTTGGTGCTTGAGGCTTAATGCATTCCTGATGCATTCTTAATGCATTTAATGCATTGTTAATGCACTTTTGGGAAAGCCAGCCGCATAGCACACCTTGATGCTTAATACATTCCTAAATGCATTCTTTAATGCATTTTAATGCATTTTGTTTTACTTTAATGCATTTGTTATTGCATTCGGTTAGCTCAGCCGCATATGGCTTAAGAATCTTTGCTTGCCGCATGCAATGCAAGCCCTGCTATTATATTAATGGATGCTTGTATTTGTAACCCACGTGGCCTCGTTTGCAAGAAGGCATGCATGCTTTGTTGCATGCTTTGTTACATGCTTATGTGGCTTGTTTGCATGCATGCTTTGTGGCATGTTAATAGCGAGCCGCATATGGGAACGATATAAGCCGCATGCATAATAATGTATTATAAAATGTCTGCAAACATACGTTTAATATATTAATTATTATATAGCGTATATTAATATATTTCGTATATTAATATATTTAGTATATTAATATATATTAATATATGTATTTAATGTATTACTGTATTATTTAATGTATTTATTAATGCATTATATTAATGTATTAATTTATACTACAAGCATGTATGTTTATATATTAGCAGACTTACATTTTGCCCAGCCGCATATGGCCAAGTGATTGCTGGCCGCATGAAAATTTCCCGAGCTGCATGAGTCCCCCACAACCTTTGCCCATTCTAATATTTAATTATTAAATGTGTACTTGTGCTAAATTAATTGTTTCCTAACACAATAGTGACCGTTGTGGTACACTTTTGACATGACGTGATAGTGGTCCGACGTGGCGCACTCCTGACAGTGAACATGACATGACAAGATTGAATGGTCTGGACACCGTGGATGATTGTGTTTGTACAAATGGACCGGTAGTGTTTGCATCATGTCTAGGACAGGGATCCCTGAGTACCACGGTCAGGGGTACCTACTGTAAATGGCTAAGGCTAATAACTAGAATAATTCAGTAGTCATGAGAGATTTTCCTCAGCTACAGGCGATCTCGTTATCCCGGCCACCATTATGGACTTGCAGCTGCCGACGAGTAGGGCACAAGTCTATATTCCTGATATATGGAAAGAACGATATACTGCTTAATGAACCCAAGTCGTGGATAACCTGGATTAGCTGTAGGGCTTGTGGCTGGAGGAACATCTCACTGCATGTTGTGATAACCCTAGTTAGCTAATGTAGAAATGCGTAGTCACTGATTGGCCGGGAGCAATTGTATGGTATGTTTTTTCAGTGCTCGATTATTGCAAGTTGATCGCATGATTGTCGCTTTTAACAAATAAAGATCAGGGGCTAAGTTCTGTTCAGGCGAAGGGTTACAACCCCGGTCCTTGTTTGGTTTAAGGGTTGTAACCTGGCTCCCGGAGCAGTTCTGAGTCCCCTCTTCGTTTATTATCTTATTGCACCCCACGTCATGCTTGTAATGTTTTACCTTATCAACAAGATTTGGAGACGGAGTTCTATTCAGGTGAAGGGTTACAACCCCGGTCCTTGTTTGGTTAAGGGTTGTGGCCTGGCAACTGAATGGTTCCTTCGTACTCCATTATGACTATTATTATTCTTTTACTTCAAGTTTCTTTAACTGCTTTAATATATTTTCTGATATGCTAGTTTTAGTTCTTAAGTGAAGCCTCCTTTGTGGCACTTGCTTTTCTGGGATCTGACCCAGCTGGTTTTGTGTGGCCATTTTGGAGCAGCTTCAGAGGATCTACCGACCTTCCAGCCCGATGGTGACCATCAGGCGTGACCAGGGCAACGAATGGGTTATTTTGCTCTCCCACTCTATTGTAAAATTTTCATTTTGAGGCATTTAGCCGACGACCTGTTAGCTCGTATTGCATACCATATTATTGTCTGCCTACGGGCTGTAACATGATTGACAGATCCTAGGGTTGATCATGTATGACTAAACTCTTGCTAGTCCTCACATTTTGTAAAGACTAGCTTCATGATCAGCTGAATATGTAATGTTTGGGACGCCTTATTATTGTATATTTGGTGATCTTATATCTTATAATTTTACTTGCTTGCTTGAGATTGAGACAATTAGGCTTATTATTAACCATAGGAGACTGATGGATTGCAGTTAAACCCTCATATATCTAGACAGCCGTGACCGTATAGTGGGATGGATTCCATTTATTATACATAGCTGGCTATGTATGCCCCCGCTCTCCAGTATTCTGGTTCTGGGGCGTTACAAATAATATAATTGTAACATAAGCAAGCTAACTTTACTTACCGTCGTTTAAGGGTTTGGTTTAAGGGTTGTAACCTGGCTCCCGGAGCAGTTCTGAGTCCCCTCTTCGTTTATTTTCTTATTGCACCCCACGTCATGCTTGTAATGTTTTACCTTATCAACAAGATTTGGAGACGGAGTTCTATTCAGGTGAAGGGTTACAACCCTGGTCCTTGTTTGGTTTAAGGGTTGTGGCCTGGCTACTTGAATGGTTCCCTCGTACTCCATTATGACTATTATTATTCTTTTACTTCAACTTTCTTTAACTGCTTTATATATTTTCTGATATGCTGGTTTTAGTTCTTAAGTGAAGCCTCCTTTGTGGCACTTGCTCTTTCTGGGATCTGACCCAGCTGGTTTTGTGTGGCCAGATTTCGGAGCAGCTCCAGAGGATCTACCGACCTTCCAGCCCGATGGTGACCATCAGGCGTGACCAGGGCAACGAGTGGGTTATTTTGCTCTCCCACTCTATTGTAAAAATTTTTTGAGGCATTTAGCCGACGAGCACCTGTTCTCGTATTGCATACCATATTTGTCTGCCTACGGGCTGTAACATGATTGACAATCCTAGGGTTGATCATGTATGACTAAACTCTTGATAGTCCTCATATTTTGTAAAGACTAGCTTCATGATCAGCTGAATATATAATGTTTGGGACGCCTTATTATTGTATATTGGTGATCTTAAATCTTGTAATTTTACTTACTTGCTTGAGATTGAGACAATTAGGCTTGTTTAACCATGGGACTGATGGATTGTAGTTAAATCCTCATATATCTAGACAGCCGTGACCGTATAGTGGGATGGATTCCATTTCATTATACGTAGCTGGCTATGTATGCCTCCGCTCTCCAGTATTCTGGTTCTGGGGCGTTACAAATAATATAATTGTAACATAAGCAAGCTAACTTTACTTACCGTCGCTAAGTTAGTCGCTATTAGCGACTTCAGAGCGACGTTTCGCGACGACTTGCTCATGTGATTAATATATGTCGTTGTTACGTCGCTTAGGTCGTCGCTAGTAGCGACTATTAGCGACGTTTAGACAAAACGTCGCTAATTAACACAATTTAGCGACGTTAATCGAACGTCGCTAAATTTATGTCGCCAATTGAGCAGATTTTAGTAGTGGATGATCATGAAGCTAGTCATACAAAATGTGAAAACTAGCAAGAGTTTCAGTCATACATGATCAACCCTAGGATTTGTCAATCATGTTACAGCCCGTAGGCAGACAGTAAGTAAAGTTGCAAACGAGCTAACACTTGCTCGGCGGCTAAACGCCTCAAAAGAATATTTTTACAAGAGAGTGGGAGAGCAAAATAAGAACCCACTCGTTGCCAGGGTTGCGCCTAGTGTTCACCATCTGGCTGGAAGGTTAGAGGATCCTTGAGTCCTACTCCAAAATTTGGCCATACAAAACCAGCTGGGTCAGACCCCAGAAGAGCAAGTGCCACAAGGGAGGCTTCACTTAAGAACTAAAACCAGCATATTAGCACATGGGAACATAAATGGTAATAAAAGACACGAGTTTAGAGAAAACAAGAATAAACAATAAGACAACTAAGGGACTATTCCGGTAGCCAAGTTACAACCCGTCAACACAAATAAGGGCCGGGATTGTAACCCTTCACCTGAACATAGCTTAGTCTCCAACCAATTATCGACAAGAGTAAAACATGTGCTGAAGTAATCATAGACTGGCATCGATTAGACAAGAGAGACTAGACTAGACTACTACATCCATCATTCACGGCCAAGCAAAGAGTACGGCTTGATACTTTAACTAACTAGGGTTATCACAAGCCTAGTCACTAGCAAGATGCAATAAGATGTTTCCGCAGTCACAAGCCATGCAGCTATCCAGGTTATCCAGACGAGGTTCGTTTAAGAGTTATCAAGAATTATTAGGTGGCTTGGAGTGCAACACATGACAATGTGCATAGAACTTGTTTCATGAAGTGCCCCACATGACAGTGGGCTGGAAATGTGCCCTACTCGACGGCAGGCTACAAGTCCCTCAGGTGTGGCCGGGATAACGGGATCGCCTGTAACTGGAAACATCTCTCTATATAAACTACTTGATCAATCTAGTCATTAACTTAGTCAGATTCAGTATAAATCCCTGGCCGTGGGAAATCAGAAATTCATGTCCTAGACATGATGCAAGACGAGACATGTAGCTTATACAGGCACAATCAAGAAAAATCAACTACAGTTTCAAGACAAGAGTTACTTAGCAAGTCAGGGTAGATGTCGCAACAGCGTTCAAGATTATCACGTCATGCCAGGTTACTTGCTATTTGTCAAGATTACTTGTCAGGAGTGCGCCTCGACGGACCACTATCAAGATTGTACATGTCTTATCAAGTTATTTGTCATGTCAAGAGTGCGTCTCGACGGGCTACTATCCAGATTTTATGTCGTATTCATGTCAACCAATACTGGCAAGTCATTGCTATGCTCAAGAAGTTATCGAGTCGGGTCGTCACAAGATAGGTCAAATACCAAGGATAAGCAAGTAACATAGAACCAATAATTAATGACAGATCATGCAAGGGACAAGGGTACCATGGCCAACAAGTGATATTAGCCAAGTTGTGCCAGGAAAACAGGCTGCGCTAGGCACTAGGGGGTGCCAAGGCTACAGGTTGCGCCCAAACATTAGGTTGCGCCTAGGCACTGGGGTGCCAGGCAGTAGAGTGCACAAGGTTGGGTCAAGTTGCGCCAGGACAATGAGTTGCGCCAAGGCAAGTCAGGTCAAGACAGGCTGGGTTGCGCTAGAACAAGTCGGGCCAAGTCAGGTTGCGACAGGCACTAAGCTGCGCGAGGCTAGGTTGCGCCAGACTGGGGTGCGCCAGGTCAGGTTGCGCCTGAGTGGGATGCGCCATGTCAGGTTGCGCCAGGGCCAAAGGGGGCGCTGGGCTAGATTGCGCCAGACTAAGCTGCGCGAGGTCGGGTTGCGCCTGACTCAGGTTGTGCCTGACTCAGGTTGCGACGGACTCAAATTGCGCTGCGCTAAGAAATGCGCGCTGGGTCGGGGTGCGCCGCGCTAAGAAGCGCGCGCGGGTCAGGTTGCGCCTGGCACTGTTGTTCTTCCCCAAAACAGCAAAGAAGAACCCATGGAACCCGAAAACTTTAAAATGTCATAACTTGCTCAAAACAAGTCCGAATTGGGACTTCCAAGGGTCTAAACTGCATAGAACGAGATTTCCTATAGCCTGGGACGACTGGTTTTAGGAAATACCAAACTTTAATAGTTCAAAACCAAGAAAAATAAGAAAACCAAAACTTAGATCTACAAAATTCACCCATCAAAACCGAAAATGACAAGTTCTAAAGAGGCTTAGAACTATGAGAGGAAGACAATGTAGCAATAAAATCCAAGATCCATCTTGAAGCAAGTTGCACTTGCCTAGAGCGCTTGGGTGTAGGTGGGAGGAGTAAATGAAGAAGATGAAGAAGTAAATGAAAGTTGTGGAGGAGAGAGAGTGTAGTTGACTTATATATCAACCCCCCTCTCTCATGATGAACCAAAACAAACCAAACCAAGCCAAGCCAAAACGAAGCAAGGTAAACCAAGTCAAGCCAAAATAGGTCAAGTCATGCTAGACAAGTCAAATACGGACCGAAAATCCGTACATGTATACTGAAAATACGTATAACGGAAAACGGGAGTGACACCCCCCGAACCATCGAATCAAAGGGCTTGTGTGGGACCCACGCGTGCGTCTCGATCCAACGGTCGAGGAAGTAAACGAACTCCCGATCCGGACCACACACACACACACACACACACACACACACCACACACACCCACACACACACATATATATATATATATAGTCAATGACCTCTAGCTCAAATGGTTAGAGTGAGGCACATCCTCCCAAGATTGTAGGTTCGAGTAATGGAAGAAGCACATTTAATTCCATATGTGGAGGAGTGAATGTGAGTGCAGGCTGGATGCGGTGAGATACAAGTGCTGGTGCGGACCTTCGGGTCGAGTCTGATGCAGTGAGATACAAGCTTATCCACATTTACCACATCTCCAACCAATATCTACTTTCAATAATTATCTAAACAACCTAAGTATTTTTTTCTCTAGTTTTATATGTTTCTATTCCACCAACTAAATTTTTTTATGAAAGTATTTAGGCGTACGCAAATTCTATTTTTTATTTTCATACTTTTCTACTCTTTTATGCCAACCAAATAAGGCCTAAGCCAAAAAAGAAAAGAAAAAAACCTACTACTGTGTCCAGAAAAACAACAATATTATTCCACTTTCAAGATACTAAAATCCGAGTTTGAAGATGAAGTCTACTGAGAGAGGCTCTTGTTATAGTAATAATACACATGGACAAATATTTTTGTTTTGACACTTATTTTTTTACAAACTTGCAATAAAAAAGATAGATGATTATAATCCAACTATTATAATTGATAAATTTGAAAAATAGGAACTCACAAGTTCCTCTAGAATTTTTATCATAAGATTGTATAGAAGGCATAAAAGTTCGATTATATTGTGTAAAAGATATAAAGTTTAGAAAAAAATTAAATATAGATCCAATATGCATATTTTTATTTTTGACAATTAATGACGCCCTTCTAAAGGACGTAAATTTTATATTTATATTTTTTTATATCGAACGGAGGTTAAAATTGTAGTAACGAATTTTTAGTGATGAATTTTGTCTTTCAGTAAGAAAATTATTTTCAGTGACAAATTATTTTTCAGTAACAAATTAAAATAAGTTTTTTTTTCTGATATTATATTTGAAAAAATATTTAAGAACTTATCTTTAAAAATATTTTAAATTTTATTTGATTTTTATACAGGCACAATCTACCTAACTTGAAAAAAAAAATATTTAAGATTTTAAATTATTTTTAAACTTATCTCTAAGATAATTTTTTAATATCAGATTTAAATGAATCTAAGATTTAAAAAATTTTAAATTAAAAGACAAAATTGCATATGAAGAGAGAATTTATTTATGGATGAGAAAATCAACCTTCTCAAGTCACTAATTAAGAAGAAGAAAAATAATTGCGCGCCATCTAAGATGGCGCTATCTCCTTTTTCTGTAAATATCTCAAACTCATACTTTTTTTTTTGCATAAATATACTGAATTTTGTAAGTCTATATAAAATTTTGGCTTAATTACACTTTGCTACCCTCAACTATGCCGCTTTTTCAACTTGATACCCTAAACTTTTTTTGGTAACAAATTGATACCTCAACTATTATTTTTTTCAACTTGATACCTAATTTTCAAAAATCCCAAAATGTCCTTATCCTTTCCCTCTTCCCTTCTCCCCTCCCCCCCCCCCCCCCTCCCCCCTCCGGCCACCCCCACCCTCCCGTTCCGCCTCCCCTCCGGCCACCCCCCTCCCCACGTCCGGCCAACCCCCCTCCCGCTTCCGGCGCCACCGCCGTGGAGGCGGCTGCGGCTGCTGCTGCTGCGACGGCGGCTGCTGCTGCGGCGGCTGCTGCTGCCGCGGCGGCCGGCGGCGGTGGGGGTAGGGGGATTGGCCGGACGCGGGAGAGGGGGGGCCGGAGGGGCGGAGCGGGAGGGAGGGGGTAGCCGGAGTGGGGGAGGGGGGGTTTGGGGGAGGGGGGGATTTTAAGGTTTGAATAGGGGTATTTTTGTCCCAAAATTTTTTAGGTATCAACTTGTTAAAAAAAATTTATGGTATCAAGTTGAAAAAGCGAAATAGTTGAGGGTAGCAAAGTACAATTAAGCTTAAAATTTTTTGTAAACTTAAACTTATATGGTTTATATACAATTTTCTGAATTTTTATTTGCCACCATTGCAAGCATGACCATGACCATTGAAATGACAGGTATATATATCAAGACATACTTTCTACATCCAACTGCTGCCAATGTGCATTGTTTTTCTGCTTGGGGAATTGTGGTGGAGTAGCCAGGAATTAGTCCAATATGTTGAATATGAACATGCATTGCCTAAGAAAGTAATACTTTTGATCTGTCTATTTGGCATTATGTATGTTGGCAACCTGCCGGAGGAATCCAAGACACAGGCAAACGAAGAAATTCTCTGGTCTTGGATACCTCAAACTATAGAAGTTTAGAAATGGCATCAGATCTTTCCCAAGATGAAGGGAACCTTATCATTTCAAACTATGAATCAAAATGCTGTACAATTTTTTAGGCTAGTTGTAGTTTAGACCCTCCATGTTATTCCAGCTTAGAATTTAAGTATTTACAAATCCAATTAAAATAAATTTTTATTGTCTGTTTCATTTTTTTCATTATAATTTTCGTGTCTATATATGAAGGTTTCATTATCAAACATGAGATAGAGGGTATAATGAAAAAATTATAATAATAAAAATTCTAGGGTATAAACTTTATAATTGAACAAGTCAGAACTTAAACTCTAAGCTGGTATAAAATCCAGAATCTAAACTCTAATTAGCCCTTTTTTATGCTATCTACTCTTTATAAGGAGATTGAAAATGGCTAGCCGTCTAAACTGTATGTATATACTAACGTACTTAGAAAATTTAAAAATAGATAAATTATATTTAACTACCTAATATTATCTAATTATAGTAAATATTTCTAAGAAGATATTTTCTTTAGCTGGGTGGATTCAATTCGATGTGGTAGCGTTTTCTTATAACAAGTAATTTATTTATTTAAATTTACGTGCGTGCAATGCACGTATAAGTTATTAGTACATATATAATTAGCTTTTATTCTACTTTTTTTTTATGGTTTATATCTTATTTTGGAGTAAATTTTGCCAAAATGAAGTTGAATTTATTTTAAAGTTTTGAGATTTGCAACCGAAGTTTGAAATAACGAAACAAAGTTATAAAGTTACATCCAAATTACAAAGGATTTGAGAATTTAGATTAATGTTGGATTTATGTTAATAAAAAAGAGAAAAAGGAAACTGGAATATAGAATGATTCTACTAGGATTGGAATTTTTCAAACTCCATTCACAAATACACCTTATATTTTTTTTATTTTACAGTTCTCTTTTTTAACACAATTTGACCTTCTTGTCTTTTTTGTTTGATTGGAAGACCATGCAATGACTCTTTTCCATACTAGGAGGCATTAGGTGAGGGCTGGGCAGCTATTGAGTGACTGTCCTTGGGACGTTTGACTGGCTGCCCCATGAAAATACACAACAAGTGATCTTGGGGGGCTTGACTTAAGTCTCCTTTGGCAATTGGGTCCAAAAGACATTCAGGATGAGCAATGATTTTGATGGGTTCTCAAATGATCCTTTTAGGTAGGGTAGATAACTTTGTTCATAGGCCTCGTTTGGTTGAAAGGAAAGAAAAAGAAAAATCAATCTTCTTTGTTTTTTTGTGAAAAAATATAATTTTTATAAAATAAAAAATTGTGTTCGAAAAGATTAAAAATTGGAAGAAAAAAATGAATCTTTCGGATGGATTGGAAAGAACCATTTTTTCTCTTATTTTTCTTTCTTTGGAAATCATTTTTCTTTCATACTTATTTCTTTTGGCATTCAAAACACCAAACACAGGTATAGAATGTTTTTTTCTTTCCCAAATCCTAATTCCACAAAACGACGTGGCTTTTCTCTAATCCATACATGCTTATATGGTAGATATATTAAGATTCTACCTTATCTAAAATATAAGCAGAAAAGTTTGAAAAAAATAATAAAATATTAAATTATATAGAAGATAATATGTTGGGTGAAATGGAGAGGAAGTAACATGTCGCCTACTCAGTTTGCGACATCGATGCATTTTTTCTCCGGGTTTTAGTGACGGAAAAGGCAGTGCATTTGCTGACAGAAGTTATAGCGCACCCTCTTCCTCTTGGAAAAAATAAATAAATTACATTCACGTCGCTAATTGTCGACATGAGTGCATGCACTATGTCGCCAACTTCTTCGGGCGACACATTACTTTTGTAGTAATTTTTTCGACATATTACCTTCTCTATAATTTTACACTCTTTAGTTACCTTTTTGAAAATTTTCTGAAATATAAACTCAAACAAAAGAATTGCATAGTCCTGTTTGAAAAGCTATAACCCATTCTAACTTCATCTGGGATTTTCAACCCCTCTCCCATTATCATGCAAAAGTACTGGATTCAGATGAAGAGGCAGGCCACAATCAACAGCATTTTCCTTGTCAATGTTAATTCATACTCTTTGTTGTCGCAGTCACTTGGCAACCATCAACAGACTGATAATGGTTCCATCATGAAGTGATAAGCTAGCCATGTTCTGAACAACCAGTCACTATTACAAACTTGGGATGTCTTTCATAGTATTTCCTTTCCACACATTCATGTATCGGAAATGATATTTGCCCACAAGCGTGACCCCCTACTATCGTTGGGCTCCACCAGGATCAAGAGGCCAATGGCCGACTGCCACGTCGGCTGACGGTCACGCCCAAGGTCACAAACCGCCGGCAACATAGCAGGATCCTTTCTGTATTATAATTCCAAGCCAGAATCAGTGCCATTCTCAACATTAGGTGGCCATCCATTGCTGCAGAGAATTATATGAGAGAAAAAGATCTGCCACGCAAACAAAATTCAAGTAACTAGCTTGATAACAAGAATGAAAGGTATTAACCTTCATATTGGTGTTTGTTCTTACATAGTTTGTCAAATGTGAAAGAAAGACGCCATGTTCATATATGCTGGGTCTGAAACAATTTAAAGGCAACCTTCACAAACAAACAGCAAAGTATTGAATTGTTCCAAGTCTCTACTATCACAGATGTGCGTAGAACTGGGTTAGAGTTTCTGAATAACAACGGAATTAGCGAGGCCTGCTTGCTCGATTGACTGGGTCACATCAGTAAGCTGCTTGGGAGGGAAACCGACGGTCTGCAATGTGTAAGCTGTTGCTGCTACTCCATGCCTTGATGAAGTGTGGTTGTTGATGAACGCCCTGATATCACCCACTGTATGGCGGGTATTGAAACGTGCAACCGTGCGGGTGCCATCGCTGAACCTTATCTGTATTGAGGTAGTGGGCAGAGAATCATCAATTACCAAAGGGCCTGGAGCTGATGAGGTAGTAGTGGTCAATGCAGCAGCAGCAGCAGGAGCAGGAGACTCGGGCCAGAAGAACCAGTAGAAGATCCACCGCCGCCAAGGGTTCTTCCTACACCCTGAAACGGAGTTCGTTGCTTGACAAGTTCCTGTAAAAGATGTCAGGGTTACAAAGAGCTGAGAAATAGTGGGAAAAATCTTCGTTTTAAGTATAGGAACACACCGGGCAATTTTCTTCCCTCCTTATGAGATTAACATGAACAGAAGTCCTCCTGTCTTCTGGCTCAAGCTCTTTTGGGCACTCAGACTTTTTGATGCTCTGGAAGAAAAAAAAAAACAGTACAACATTCAAATCCATTATAAATTTTATACATCAATACCAAATCGGAGGGATGAAAGATGGGCAGGTATTTATTTGATTTCAAGTATCCGATCCAAAAGAAGAATATCATTGCAGTTACAGTATGAAGAGCATGAATAATATCTAGTTCAAACCACCAATTACGCACACCCTGATTTTTTTTTCCAAGCTTGGTATTTCGGATGGAATCATTCAGAACAATGTCAAACAGAAATGACAGTATGACTCTCCCACAGCTTGGATACAGTTATACATTTTACCACATTTTCATAAGGTTTTACTTCTCGAGAAGGTTGAAGCTCGTGAAACTTATTGCTGAACCACGGGTCACATTAGCATTTCTTCCCGCTCCATAAAAAGCTCTTCAAAATTGAGTAAATGGCACTCAGTGATACACTTCATCAAGCTATTATCCAAGCTGGAACCGTGGATATTGTAGCAGCACAAAACTTGTAAGTGGAAGTTGCAAAGATTATTTAGAAGTGATAGTACAGCTTGCTCTTTACCGTGATTTTTTGGCCAATGGACAGAAGTATTGAAATTAATCTCCAAACCTAAAAGTAGCATTCACAAGTGAGAATCCTCTAATACTATAAGATCCAACTGTAGACTATCGTGGAGCAATAGGAACTTACAAACCTCACTATTAGAGAGGGGGAAAAAAAGAAATTATGAAAAATAGTGTATCCTCAGTCTTATGGCCCATCTTTCTTATTCTCGGTGATGGATGGATCTAGACCAGACCAATCTTGGTTTGCAGTCAACATGTAGTCACCAAATAAATAGTAAGAAATATTTAGATAGTTACATTACAGTAATATTTGGGGTTCACCTCATATTTGATATAAACAGAGTTGAAACGACCAAAAGAGACTGGTCCTATTTGACAGAGTAGTAATTTGTTACAGTCCAGTGGCCCTGGATGACACTTTCATGTCAGTATCCTTTCATTTGTGTTAAATATCAAAACTGGGACAAACTTATACTATATAATATAACAGACAAAAGAAAAGTCCTTCCTTAGAAGCCACAAGATAAATGTGTGTTGGCCAACACTTCACTGCTTCCCCATCATTATTTTTCAGGGGTGTTGCGTGTGGGTAAGATTTGATGCTAATCACATCCAAGACAATGTATTAGGAGGGGTGATTTTATAAGATAAAGGTTTTTCTTCAGTTCTCTCTCCATCCACATTCATTCTCCAAAAGCATATCATGTTTCCAAAATATGGTATACTTAAAGAAAGAACTTGTAGAACCAACCCTAGATTGCCTTGATGATTATGTTTTCTGATCATACCACAGGATAATCAGAACAAGTTAGGTGAAAGTAATTGTCCATATAAACCTTGGGAAAGGATCTACCTATCCTCATGTATTCTTTCTCAATCACTATGATGTTTTCACTTTTAGTAGCATGACTTAAACCAAGGCGGTAACACAAGTCTTCTTGAATCTTTAAGAGATTCATACCGTGATACGGGTCCCCTCAATTAGCTAACTACAGACTGAATTTTGTACCAGCAGACTTATAGAAAGGTCATATATATTTTCATTTCAGCCGCTTTGGACCCTTTTGGTGTTTAGAATACCCTAAAACTTAGTTCTGGTCAAGAGACACAAATCCTAACCTACTAACATGGGAAGGAGAATTTTATTTATTACATGTAAAAGACTTAAAGGGACATGAATACTTGGAATATAGCCCCAAGGCTCTAAGTGCAAGTCAATCTTTCTGTAACCCATGTATCACATGCTAGAAAAATCTTCTACAAGACACAAAAGCATGACTTCTTTTGAAAGTAACTTTCAATTGCTTGCTTCCAGACAATTCTATCACCTTTAGAACCAAAGGAAAGCTTTTTCTCGACATAAACAAAAAGATGCAGAAGATCAAGAGAAGAATAGAGTGGAGATCAATGGATCACGACAGTTTTCTGGAATATCCTTAGGCATCAATCAGGTTCCCTCGTAAACTAGGATCAAATGTTAAATACTACCAAACCTAATATAAAATCCATAAAAGGAAAGAAATAAGTTAGTGGCAAAGGAGGTAAGGATCTGACATATAAAATCCATAAAAGGAAGAAAAAAATCAAGTTTTTAAAGTGCCAAAATTGAATAGTTCAGGGTATTTAAGTGCAAATTAACCTAATATTTAATTATCTCAAAAATAGAACTATGACCAGAGGACCGAGACTTTAGAAACTTCCCACAACTACTAGTAGTAGAACTTAGTAAAGGAACTGAGAGAACAACCAAAGGCAAGTTATGAATAGTTGCTTACAGGATAAATTTGGTGAATCTTCCAAGACTATTTTCCTTTTCTGCTCCATATTATGTTCTTAGGGGAAAGGTTTGTATGGTTTAGATTAAAACAGTAACAAGTTTATTTTGGAGTGGGACAAAGGCTTTGTTGTTGTTGTTAAGTTCATAGAAGTGGAAGTAGGACTCAATTGGCGCTTCAAATATACAAGCAAAACTATCATAATCAGACACTAACAAAATTATAAAGGAAAACAAAAAAAATACCATTAGTTAGCAGTTAGATATCCATATATTAGTCTAAGCACTAAGCACCATTGATTGCTGAACAAGTAAGACGAAAAATGTATCTGTGATAGGTTAAAATAAAGTAAACAGTTTATCTTGAAAAGAAGATAAGACAGAACACATCTAAATGTTATTTTGGCATACAGATATGCAATGGTAATTACCTCCAGAAATAGTGCATTCTCAGGATCATCAAACCTCCTCAATGGACCATCATTTACAGTAAATCCATTACTCCAGAAACAAATATTGTGAACGACGTTCTCAGGTTGTTGGGGGGCAGCTGAAACCGTTTCACCTGAGAGAAGTCTACCAGTCCCAGTAAATGTTCTTGAACTTGATGATGGTTGGTGCTCAAAAGGTCCCTGCAAAGCTCCCATTTGCCTAGCTTGGTCAAATATTGAATCCACGTCATGACCACCTCTTTGAGGATCTTGCACAAGCATTCCACTGCACAGTAAGTCAACTATTAGAAACTGGATATACCATCATAAACAGAACATCTCAAATTCATAGGAGCATCTAAATTAATCCAGCCAAAGGTTATGAAAGTTTAACATGGTACAGTTACAAGGCTAAGCAAGCTGGATATGTAAAGTAGAAGCAAATGGTTCACCATTTTAGTTTTAGTATAGTCAAACCAAAGTAGCATTTTGAACAATAATGTGTCATACTAAGCAAATCCTCTAACCTAAACTTCTAGGGTGAGCTAACTTTGAAGCAAACTATCAATATCATAATATGACACTACATTAAATCTTTTGATTACTTTATTAAGGCGGTCTAGGCGCCTGGTGCCCGTCCGATGTCCGCCTAGGCGCCTGCCTAGACCTCCTGATGCCTGAATGTTTTGGGATTTTATGGATTTTCTATGCAATTTTCAATAGATTTTTTGGATTTTTAATTTATTTTTGAACCGCCTATCCAGATAGCCGCCTAGGTGATCGCCTAGGCAGGCTAGGCGCTAGGCGGCGAATGCCCGCCCAACTAGCGCCTAGCGCTTTTCACAACCATGATGTGCATAGAGATTACGTACTTGACATTGAATGTATTCAAAACTCAATTTCATCTCATCTCATAAAGCAAAGTTTGAACATATAATAACTATTTGAGGACGATGACATAGAGACGAGTGGTGAACTCCGGCATGGATACAGGGTATCTGACATGAAAGCACTCATTATTCGAACAGGAAGTGGCTAAAAATGATTATCTATGGTTGAGTTGGCAGTTTGATTGAAGAAGAGAGAGTAAAAGGGCAAAAGTTAACTGAAATATTGGCAGTTCATTGAAGAAGGCAAAGAGAGAAAGGTAAAAGTTAACTGAAATATTACAGAAATTGCACAAGTGAATCATAAGCTGCGCAACAATATGTACATTTAGAGAATATAGATTAACAGATGAGAAGTAATTGGGAACCAATGGAAATCAGAATTTTAGTAGGCAGAAGTGACCTAATAATAAATGTAAAAATAATAATTCTACTGTATTTGTAGAAAATGATATATTAACTTTAGCAATAGAGGCACAAAATTCTAAAACTATTGCAATGTTTACAACAGTAACAAAAATAGAAAAATAAACCAAAATCAAGTAAAATGGAGGACACTGTTGCAATTTTTGAATCAAGTGTCACTACAATCACAGAAAGAACAGAATACACACAAGAACTTAACTTTTCAATGGACAGCATACAAACAAAAGAGTTCACAGAACTAGAGTGTTCTCAGCTATCAAGAGGTAATATTAGCAACACATCTTCTAACTTTGGTGAATCAAAATTATATATATCTCAGATACCTTATCACATTGTATCCAGTATGATAAATTGTCATATCATCAGTCATCATCAAAGCCTTCTGACATCAGAATGGGGTCTGATATGGAGCATAATAAAGCTCCATAAAAGATTTGACAAAGTTCTTATGACCTGCTTTTGACCTGACGTTAACCCTCTATGAGTGGTGCCAAATTCCTAGCCTGGTAGCTATGAGCATGAGAGGATTGTGGCACAAAAACCTAGGCAGACAGTGCACATGTAGGTAAAGCTACCTTTTGAATATGTAGTTTAAGTTCATGCAACCAAGGAGCACCCTCCAAATTTTCCTAGGATATAAAGAGTCTAGACTCTAGACGAAGAGGTAAGATGATAATAATTTTCTACAAGGAATTGCATTCACATCTCTATACAAATTAAGCCAAAGAGTGAAAAGAACGATAAATCGCCACATACTGTATTATATAATGTAAGCTCACTAATTGGCACCATATAACAGTTATCTTATAAAAATACCATAAGCTCGAGCCATCCTCTGGATATTGAGTGAGGGAGTATGTAATCAAATAAATTAGGTGGCTGAGATAGAATTAAATCGGTTCGGTTTTCGGTTTATTCATATTTTTTGATTTTTTTGAGCTTTTTTTGTTAATATATATAGTAACTAATATACATAGACATATTTAGTATATACCTATATATTTTAGTATGTACCTAATATATTAATACTTATATATATAGTACACACACACACACACACACACACATATATATATATATATATATATATAATTAATTAAATTTTCTTATTCGGTTTTCGGTTTTGGACCGAAACCCAAAACCGTAACCGAAACCGATAAGAAAATTTAGTATTTTCAAAACCGAACCGAATTTTTTTAAAACCGAACCGAACCTCTTATTCGGTTCAGTTCGGTTCGGATCGGTTTTCGGTCCAAAACCGAATAATGCTCACCCATATTCCTACCTATGTTACCTGGACTCGGGTACATGTGTCGAGTACGGGTACATATCCAAGAGTCGGGTCATTCAAACTCATAATTGAAGAACACATTCATCCCTGAGTGGTGTATGGGATAGTCTCGGGGATGTCGATCGATTAAGGATACGGGGTGCCAATGAGTCTATCGTCAGCGACGAGTACGCAAAGCCTTAGAAATGGTGTTTCAAAGAAAATTGTGACTTTAGATGACTAGTACGAGTTGAATTGAAAAAATTAGGGATGACGTGCACGGGATTGTGATTGCGCAAGTATGAAATGCAAAATGATCGAGAAGGTAGACTGAATCGAGAAAAGTTAAGGTCTAACGAACATGACTTGATCGAGAAAATCAATATGAATCGCATACAAAAAGTTAGCACGATCGGATGATAGCGTACATGGGAATGATTTGGGAATGATTCGAATATTGAGAATGACTATAAGGAATTGGAATAGATGTTACTCGATGAATTGGATCGGATGATACCCCATTTCCATGTGACCGTGCTACAAGTCCATTGTGCTAACATCGTGGTCATATCATAAACTTTATGTGTGTCCATATTGAGGTCGTGACTCGCAACTCAGTGTGACTTAACCATATTGCCGCCTCGCGGCCCTTGCTGCTTTGATCATCAACTGACTCAATCAAGATTAGTGAACTAAGTGTTAACCAACTTTGCCTTACGGCGATTCCTGACTTAAACTCGAAACGACTCGAATCCAACTTATGCAACTCTATGCCAACAACTTAATACTCGACGTCACATCTCGTGCCGAAGCACGGTGTCTTCGTTCCAGCCAAATCTTAGGCCCAAACATTGTTTCTAATCGTACAAACATTCAACTCGACTCTTTGATACCGTGCACAAAACTCGACTCAATCTAAAGGCATGCATGCGGATCGACGCTAATATGCCGACTCATCTATATGAAAGTCACTAGCTCAACAAGCTATATTAGACACATTAGCTTTGCTATTCGGCGTCGCTTTCAGCGCAGGTAGCGAGCCCCGTTGAAAGTTTCCGAATAACCTGAGCGGTACTCCCAGCTCGGCTAAACCCGTTTTCCCCCTAGGCCGAAACGGTCCCGTGGTCCCGAGTTGCCGCTCTAGAAAACTTTCCCTTGTCAACAAGTTGTCTAATGACCATGCAAGACTCGACTCGAACTAACGTCTTACACAGTCATTCTTCTTCTAGTGTTACCATCTTTTCAGGACCATGTTTCAAGACTTCTAATATTTGAGACCGCCTCAACGACCGATGGTCGCGAGTATTCTTCCATGTTGCCCTATCATTTTACTCAACTCATGAACGACTATTTGATAGCCCTTTTCCAAACTCAATTTGAATCAACCGTGGCTCGTGCCTTAAACACTAAGTCTGTGACATCGTACCTTAAGCCAATTTGTGTTCTGTGCGACAGTAACACTCAAGTCATACTTTATATGACGGGCCTTGGGATCGTGGGACTAAGTGACTTTGACAACCGCAGAAAACATGAGACAATGCTTAGAATGACTTCGACAGCCTGACATCACTTTTGCCTAACTCAATCGTGCAACAACTTGACGAGCAAAGGCTGCATCAAGCCTTGCATCGTGGGAACGTGTCGTGCACGCGTTCGACTTAAACAACCAAATTCTTTGGGTGCCTAGACTTATGTCACAAGCCGTGCGATGCAACTTAACTCGTGGGAGCAAAGGCTATGCCAAGCCTTGGACGCTGGAACCGTGTATGCTTTATCAAGCATTTATGCGGACGACGCCTATGACTTAGGCTAATTCATAGCTTTGTGGCGAAGATCAACTTTCCTTCTCCCAAGCCATGGAACGAAAGACCGAGTGTCATTTTGAAAGCCATCGTACAACATTTCTAAGCCGACCGTGGGACCTTTCCATATTCTAACTCAATCGACCTGACTTGGGACTATTCCCTTAGCTACGTGGATTCGTCTCTTTTATTATCAAACTTACTTGTGCCGTTGAAAACTTTCGTTTTATTAGTGCGAAGGCCAAGCTGAGGCAAGTTCACCGAAGCCACCTACTTGAGCGAGGAGTCACCTCGACCGAACAGGACTTCGCAA